>NNCF01126186.1:1031063-1055126 GCA_002313205.1 Laupala kohalensis
TATATATATATATATATATATATATATATATATATATATATAATCATTGAAATTTTAATTAAGATTTCGAATGCCCCGTAAAGGAATTGAGCTATTGGATCACCCGAAAGCAAGCCTTGGACATTTTGATGCAAGTACAACCCACCATAAAGAAGATCGACAAGGATGATGATGAGGTAAGATGACAGACAAGGTATTCGTGAAATGAACGGAACACAGGGGAGAAAATATTACTTATTTATTTATTTCAAGTAGTATTGTGAGGTTCAGATCTTGAGGCCTTCTCCTTCACCTACCGTGACTTGGAAAACGGAAGGAGAGATGCTAGATTGCCGGATAATTCATGGTACTGATCCGAGACTAGTTTGGAATCGGTGACGGAAACCCCAACAGAAAACCTCTCCTACTTCGGTCAAACTGGGTCGAACCGCTCTCTACCGCTCGGCGATATTGTGATGGAGAAGATACTAATCAGTAGACTATCGCGGTCGGTTTTACTTTACCCGTAGAGAGTAATCTTCCACATTCATATTTTAAATCGTGATAAGGTCACAACGAATTTGTGAGGAGTGGCTAACTCAGAATTTATTTTATGCTTTCTTTTCGTTTGCGTATATGCACGACTGTGGCATAATATTTCTTTACACCTTGAAACAGATTGCTTGTAATAATATTTTTCATAATTTGATGATACGTTTAGATGATACACTACTTTTTTTTTAATTTGATAAATTATTCGGGAAAAGTTGAGTGATGAATGTCTTAATTTTTCCATTTGTATGTTCTCCTCTTTTAATTTATAACTTTTAGAGATTAAATATATGACTTTATATATTTGTTTAGCTTTTGATGTAAAATTGAGTTGGAAAAGAGGTTCTAAACGATAAAAAAGACTATTCAGTAAAATACCTAAAAAAATTCCATTTCATTTTCTAATCAAACTTGAGTAAGGCTTCATGGAAAATGGCTCCATTCGCATGTCCGTCAGAGAATCTTGTTGGGACAAGTCAGCTATTCGGATTCTTTGAGTGGAACAGGCCATCAAAAGTTTCGTTTCGGTCGTGAAACCATAGCACTTCCGCGCGCGGAACCAACGATCGCTGATGCCGACGCGGAGCCTGAAGGCTCGAAACTCAGAGCGGACACGCATGCGTGGAGGCGTTGATGATATTCACGGCTACTCCTTCTTCTCAATGCGCTGCCTCAGGCGGAGGTGGAGGTAAAAGAAGCCACGGAGACTTGGCAAGCGTCGGACGTCGTGGATGTGGACTTCGGTTACGACAGGGGTTCTCGATTTTTGTACCCCCAAGACCTCCATAAATAGCGAACCTTATTCTCCTCCCCCTCCCTCATGCCTAAAATATAAAAATGAGTCACCAATATTTTTACCAATTATATATTAAACTTATATTTATTGTGACTGTGTTGTATTTTTTGTAAAAGGATGCTGAAATATTTTCAAGCAAATCTTCGCGTTTTAATTTATTTGATTTCGTAGAATACCCATAAAGTAAATTATTTATCCTCGTCAATTTTATAACTCACCCTAAAATAAAAGACGGCGTGCCACTTCCATAAAGTCATGTGGTTTTAGCCGATAATCATGAGAGTTATAATACTGCTTCGACAGCAGTATAAAGATGATAAATCACGTTCTGAGATTTTTGGAGTATTATAAAATTTGAAATTTAGATGTTTATCAAAAAATATAAATTACTGGGATATTTCAGAAGAATTTTTTCTCTTCTTCCTGAAAATCACACGCGCTTGTCTGAAGGAAAGCGTCCCAAAATACAACATTTGGGTCACTCCAAAGGCAATGAATGTACAGGGGAATGCGAGGGAGCGGGGACATCCAATGTTACAAAATACTTTAAAACATAATGATTTATCAAAAAATAATATTACGTTGAATATATTGAAGTAATGTATCCTTAATTCACTCGGATATGAAAATTAATTGTCGAACCACTATGCCGGAAGAGGTCCTTCTTACAGCAGAGCTTTGGGGTACCTCCGCTTCATGTGATTTGCGGAGAAATAATGTGGATATAGAAAAGACATTATCATTGTGTGATGAGGGACCATTGATGAAGGAATTAATATTGGTGAAAGATATGATGAAATTTAAATGAGGGAATCTAATACATCATTTTATAAAATGTAAACTCTAGTCTTCTTGGTTGTGACACACACGAGCTGTTTATATCACCCATTTTCATATTAGTTCAATTACAGGTTTTTCATAATTAGTGTTATTTTCTTTCTTCACGTCTAACATATATCCGAGAATTCTATTATTTATGTAAATATTTGAAAATTTTATCTTAATGTAAAACTATTCAACTATAATATAAAATATAAGTTTAGTTTATTACCTTTAATTTCAGCGTACAAGACTTTTTTGTGTGGGTCGAACTGCAGCGCATTAAAATGTTTTCCAGCATATTTATTCAAAACTTCTTTCATTTGCATTAAACGTTTTAAAATAATGTTTTTATCCGTAACATACATAAACAAGTCAGTTGTATTCTTTGTTCTTTAACTTGGTTTATTTGTATTAATTTTAATCCATTACGTTTCACAATTCTCTTTCTACAGATTGTTTTTCGTTTTATCTTCTGATTTCACATGAGATGGAAGTGAGACCGTCTGTATAAAATAACTTGGATAAAAGAATTTATTTTCATGAAAAGTCTCTCTTTCATTTATTCCACATTATATCCCGTATTTATTTTCCTCCTGCATCAAACCAATTGTGACTTCAGTTCGTCTTTCGGATACTTTCGATCAAGAATTTTGATGTCGTGCGCAATCTGCATCGTACCAGTGAGAATGGATACGCGGGTTTATACACGTCATACCAACTTCACGGAAAGAACACTTTTTTAGATATACATATAAGTTACACAGACATCTTTTGGAATTATGTAATGCCAAAATTAATACAAAATTAAAATTCTGGCCGGGTTTCTCATCCTAACCTGGGTTTTTCTCCGGTTTTCCTTCGGGTAAATGCAGGTTATACTGGCTCGTCTATTGATACGATAAATTTCGAATTTTAGAGTTATTTCAATAGTTACAATTTATTAACAATGTTTTCCAATTAATCTATAGTGTATAATAATACTTACTTGTGTAATAACTTTTTTGTGATTTATTAAATACAAATTAGTTAACATTCTGTTAACATTATTATACGTACCGAACTACTTGTATTGTTAAGAGTGTGCTGAAATGTACATATACACCTCTGCCTTAGGGCTCTGATTGGGATTGATGGGATGGTCCCTTTCTTACTTCCGGAGAGTGAATTAGTTTATTCTACTACACATGGTCAGAAGCAGTTTTTAACTGTTTTTTGACAATAAATTTCTTATTTTATTATTGTACATCAGATATTTTCTGTAGGTATTTGTGAATGTATTTCTGTTTTTATTCCCTATTATGCCCTATTTTATGTTTTTATTCCCTATTGACAAGTGTGGGTTTATGATAATAACCTGGTTTAGCATTTCTTCTTTTATTCACGTTTATTCATGCCTTCTCAATCTTGAGAGTACATATCACATTCATCAGTGTCATAATAGGGTTCGCTTTCAGTTAATTTTATTGCTATCTTATGTTATCACATGTCTCTTTTTCAGATAATTACTGTAAATGTTCATATCATTTTGTTTTTGCAATTCATGTATAGGAAACCTTTCATATTGTTACTGATTTTAAGGTTTTTTATCGGGAATTGGTCAAAAATATATTGAATCCAGCGCACCGCGTTAATTGATTTGAAAATCACGATTAGATCTTGAGTTAAACTCGATAAAAGATTTTCCTCAAATAGGGAAATACACAAAATAGAGAGAAACTAAAATTTAAATGTCGCGTACTACCCTTTCGTGTATTGATATTATATTCACCTCCATTTTATTTTACGAACTGTTCAACAAAAAATTAGTATATTGTTAACTAATTAGCTTATCTTGAAAAAAATATATTTCGGAGAACATGTGTGTAAATGACGACCTCTTTGAGACAACACAATTTTGTCAGTGATTTTCATAAATATTCCTTCTATATGTCGCATACGAAATCGTAATTTATTGTAATTCATGCATATGTGTATAGAACGACAAGACCAATCTTAATACGTCGAATTCTGAAAGGGCTCCACCGAGTGACTAGCTAGCCGGTGCAGAGTGCGCAGCAGGTACCTTATAGGGCTTCCCTCGGACGGGGAGCACAGGCGGACTGAAGCGGGCAAAGGCGGGGTTGGATGAGGGTGGGGTAGACAGGGAGGGCATGGCCGGATCACCCGCAGAGCTTCGTGATAAAGTGAAGCGGTCTGCGAGTCCCCACCCTCCGACCCACGCTTCGCTGCAAGCTATTAACTTTCGAAATTGTTATTGAAGCACAAAGGCGAAAATAAAACATGGCTCTGCCGTGTAATCTTTGGAGAGCTGACTGAGTAGGTTGTGAAGAATTACATACACATATTATATATATATATATATATATATATATATATATATATATATATATATATATATATATATATATATATATATATATACACACACACACACANTACGCGATCCGCGCTGAACCCGGAGTCGAACGTGAAGTTTGTGAAATGAACTGCGATCTTGTCGTAATGTGCGAGGGTGGACGCTGTGTGCAGGAGGAAAACGGGTGTAATGGAGAGGGGTGATGGTGGTGGAATGGAAGGGGAAGAGTCGTGGAACGTCTCAATTGGTGAGAGAATTCCGATCCGCGCAGTCGCCTCGAATGGTTTTATTTTACTAGAAGAGCTTAGGTGCTATGTAATATGGCGCATTGAATCGGCCGATAGATGCAGCGATAGTGCTTCCCGAGGATAAACGCAGTTTCTTATTGAGAAAATGAGTGTTGCCGCTCCCACCACCATCGCCGTCGCAACGTCTTATGCCGCGATCTGTGCTCAGCGCGGCGTGTCCAGTGGACTCTAGCTCCCGCTGTTCTTCCGATCCCACTACCAAGCTACGAAGTCTCTTGCCCGTTGAAAGCATTTTAGACAGCCCTTTACCTCACACGCCTAGCCTTTTGAGCTGTATTTGTACTGCGCATTGGACAACATTCTCTTCATGTTCGTCTCTTACTTAATCTCCCTCTTCTTATTTGGTCGTAACTCACTTTTCTTCATTGTATACAGGATACATTACTGTAATGTTTAAACAAACGTATGTCCTCTCGTTTCTCGGCCAATGTAGATCGCAATAACGAGCGCTAGTGAAGCCTAGCTCTGCATTGATTTTCTCGCCTATAATCGGGT
This sequence comes from Laupala kohalensis, assembly GCA_002313205.1. Classification (NCBI taxonomy): domain Eukaryota; kingdom Metazoa; phylum Arthropoda; class Insecta; order Orthoptera; family Trigonidiidae; genus Laupala; species Laupala kohalensis. The sequence continues at coordinate 1,036,372 of NNCF01126186.1, forward strand.
AATTTGTTTCTATTTGTAGAGATGGGTTTAATTTCTGGGTACTTTGCCAGTATAATTGTTCCCCAACAGTCTCGTAACAAAGGAAACTAAAGGAAAATTAAATGTTAACAGTATTGTGTAAACATTAACTTCATAATTTTCTCGTTCCTGGAATGATTTGAGATTAATATACTTTTGGGAATTTTGTTCGAATGAAAATGTGTTCGAATGGACTTCAAATTTTTCCCAGCCAAAAAAAATTAATTATATATGACCCTTCATAAACCTTCGAAGGAGGGATCTTAATATTAAAGTTTTCAAAAATATTTTCATTTTATTATTATTATTATTATTATTATTATTGAGGTTTTAGAGCTCGGCAACAACTAGGTCATCAGAGACGTCACATATATTTTTAATTTTGAGAAAGACCTTCAATTCAATTTTTCAATCATAAAAAATAATGTCATTGCTTGGTACTAGTGTCTTCCTGAATGACATTATTTTTTGGAGCAAATCTACCATTTATGATTGGGATAAAACCGACATTTTTATACTTGAAGGAAGTTTCATGCACTTAATTTCAATTTTTTTGTTGTAATTTGGAGAGGACTCGCTATTTCTTATATTTCTGCGCAGTGGGTTTTTAAAGCGCCTTAGTTTAAATTTATTTCATTCTTCCAACTTACACGAAACACAGATAAATACAATGAGAGAATTATGTTAAAGAAAGAATTTGGAAGTGATGACGTACGAGAGAAAGTACTTGTTGTGTAGATGAACCACAAGTTTTTTCCAACCTAAAATTCAATGTATTCACCTGTAAACTCAGAAAACCTATCAATGTAGTTAGGATGTACAGTGTTTTGTTCAACTGTCCTTTAAATAGGGGCTTGCTCCTTCATTTTTTCCGTTCTTTCTCCATCCCATCCCCCTTTCTTCTCCTGTACAGAGTCAGCGCTGCCGCGCTCTCGGGCCATTGTGACGGAGCATGCCCTTCAGCGCCGGGGTTTCTTCTCTTTTTCTCCTTTTGCGCGCGACGCTTCGGAAAATTTTCGAAGAGGCTATTCGTGGCGGTGTCTGATGATACGGCATACCAGCCAACCACGGCGTCTGGGCGCGGGCGTGGGTCTCACCGAACTTCAGCCTCAGGCTCCGTGAACGCCAATATGTCGGTAGTGAGCGGCACATTGTTCACCACGGACAATATCTCCGGATAATGGTTTTTCCTCCGATTGAAAAGGTGATAAAATTGCAATTTGACGTTTTGTATTTTAGTGCCTATCCGAAGATTTGACACCTTTGCTCCTGTAGACACATAATTAAAATATCTCAAAACATAATAATAGCCGACATGATGGAAGATCTTGACACGCTCTCCACGATATTCAAAAGGTGGTTATTATCGAGGGGAGTATATAAAGAACCCTGCTTTTCCTTGTTAGGAATATTAATTACGCTCGAGATAGATAATAGATTTCATTCTCTCTCTCGCACGTTTAATATTTCTTCTTCGCTAACCCTTTCATCTTACGCTACATTATTCGAATAAGTCATGCAGCAGGGAATGAATTTTTCAGCTAACTTGTTTCCTGAGTCTCAACCAACTTCACCATATTTATTAGTTCATTCGATTTACATTATTAAAGGAGCCTCACACTATCTAATATTGACAAACTATTTTTTTAATTTAATGTTGTTTGGTATATAAAAATGAAAAACTGGCTGGATTATTTCCTTTTTCCCTCGAGAAATGTTTTGACAAGCGTGCTCGCAAGCAGGCATGCATGCAGACAAATTTTATTCACGAATTAGTCATCATTGCCACCATAATTTCTAGTTTTCTATCTTCAATATATACTATTAAATTATTCCCCTGGGTACATTATTACTCTCAGGTTTCATTAATTCTGTACGGATCATTAAGAATTTCTGTACTTTATTTCAGTAATCCATATTTGATTAATCTTATTGTGAATGCGATATCGCAGAGATGAGCAAAATGAGACTAGTCGGTATCCAAACCTGGTAGTACGGGTTTTTGGAAACTGCATCAATGAGCTTCTCAGAAATCAAGGAACAATAGACACTTCATCTCAGTCTGTACACCTTTACAAACATCGAATGAACTCACCATTCTGAGTAAGAGACCAGACAATTCTTGAAGGGGTATTGCTTTTTTGAGAACCGGAGAACACAATAGTAAAAACGAGATCTTTTATACAAAACTCATCAAAATTAATATAAAATGAGATTCTTATCAATGTTAACATTGCTAAAAATGTGTTGTTTTTTGCGACTTCAAATTCATCAAAAAGTTAAAAATGTTAAGGATCATCTAGATTTTTAAATAATTGAGTTTCTATTGGAATATTTATCTAGTTTTTAAATATTTGTTACATTTTTTGGTTCATATGAGAAATATACGAAAAACAACCTGAAAACGTTGTTTTTGCCAAAAACGTTTTAGTATACTTTCTAACATTAGTTTACGTCATAACAAATCGGTGAATATAACGTATTACTCTACTTCGTCATTTACAAAGTATAACTATACGTGATAAAATAAGCTTTGACACATTACATCTAATACCACATTATATGCTGCAACTCGTATGATTCCTCAAAAATGTACAATGGAATGGGATGAGCCGAACAGAATTTTTGAAAAAAATGTACGTTATTTCTATGAAGATGAAACATTTTTACCGTGATTTATTAAAATCATGCAAGAGGTATTAGACAATGTCATGAACTTCCCATATTCAGAAGAAAAAAAATCAGGTGACATTATTCTATCATGTTTATTGGTTAAAGAATGTTTTCTCCCATGGACAAAATATGCCACAATCATACATAAGAACTTTAAAAATAATTTATTTTTAACGATGTAGTTTTTCAATACTTGCACTTAAGAATATTTAACTTCTAATTGAACTTTTATTTTAATTACTTCAATTGCCTGAAAATGAAATGAATTTTTGAAAAATTCACTTAAATCACTCTAAAGCAAGGAAGTAAATAATTGTTATTCTGAGATTAAACCACAAACGTTCAACAAAATGTCAACAGAAGAAGTGAACAATCAAAACTAGTAACATATTCATTAACGTAGTTAAAACATTTTATAGTATTTTTATATTTGAATATTTATTGAAATATTTGTACCCTAACGTAAATTGCTGTGACATACATTTGTATTGTATAAATTGGTCGGATAAACAGATTTTTCATACATTTGTATAACCAGTGTGTTTTGCCGGTTCGCTCCTATAAACTTTGGATTGAAAAAAAATGTGTTGAAACGTCGACTTTATTGTTGAAAATTGTATCCCTGAGTGTGCCAGCTTCACTAGAATTATTGAGTCAGGAACAATTGATTGATTAACTCTCATCGTTAGATTCCCACTATATCGTAAATTATATCAATTCGGTTCGATATGATCACTCATTAGTTTATAAGTACTCACTTAAAAAAGTTATGTCACTAAAACTTCAGGAAATTCCATCGAATGTATTGTTAAATTTTATTTTGACCTATAGTCATTTCTATAGATCTATGATATTGGATATGTTTCCACATACAACCAATTTCCAGCAACAAATAATTTTATAGTTCAAATGTATCAAAGAAACTAGTCTGCGAATTCAGTAATCTACATTTGGGGAAGGGCTTATTAACATTTTTAAAAAAAGCTCTGCGTATATATAAAGCATGCAGAGAAAAAGTAAAAAGGGAGACGGGAAATAGAGGAAGTGGTGATGGCCAATAGTAGGAGGGTGGGGGTTCGCGACGGGCAATCGCAAACATTAACCCCGCAGGGAGCGTGCTCACGAAGGGAAGTGCGTGCCTGGTGGCAGCGGAAGCACCCTAAATGGCTAAATAAAGACGAAGCTATTTCTTTATGTTTGTCGGTGCAGAGTTACTGGCAGTAGTGGAGATAGGGTCAATAATTGTTCTTACTCATGTGCTGTTCGTAATTTTAGCTCTGACGTTTAGAGCTTGAAGTAGGCACAGAGTTACTCGGAATAGAGAAAAACAAGGCATTACACCAAAACTGCAACAAAAACCAATAAAATCTGAATAATTGTTGAGAATGAAGCAACGACTTAAATCGAGGACATGCAATAATTTTTTCCTTACTGAATTAAATCAATTTTTGTTTTTTAACCATTCCTCAGAGTTTATTTATGAAATTAGTTCATGAAAATAATTTAAACCAATAATGAAAAAGAATGCAGTTTTTGAATTAATTTCCGTAAACTTGAATGTCCAAACAACTTTAAATCGATCGAACTTACCCACTCTGAAATTGTTATTTGGTTGCAGACCTGTACATAACTTTGATGGGATACTGTTCAAACGAGTTTTGCATACATATGTCGTATCGGCAAATTGTGTTTGCTGCAGAAAATCACTTGTATGCTCAGCGCAAAAGAGTAAAAAGCGTAATATTTGTGGACAGTTAATTTATGAATACTTTTTTGTTACTGGAGTCTACGAATATCTTCCTACTGAAGTTAATGAATACTAGAACAATTAAATTATTCTTGTACTTGTGAGAAATAATAAAAAATATCTACCATTGTAATTAATGCCGTTTCAATTATACTTTCGGGCAGCAAGCAGATTACGGAGCCGATTTTTGTCACTGAACATGTATATTCTCGCATCCCTTCATTCGATTGTAGTATAAGTTCGTAGCGATGGTGCATCTGAAGGACATGGAGCGTTCCGTACGGAGGTATTCCCCGCAATTTCCTTTCTGTCCCTTTCTGCAGCCTCTCAACTTCGACCAATCTCTCGTGCAGATGACACGGACGTCCCTCTCCCTATGGCGCAGCTCTGCCTCTGTCGCTCCGGGCAATGGAAGCGCAGAACGACTGCTACACAAGAGTCTCCAGCGACGAGAAACTCGCCGCTACGCAGTGACTCGTCTTTCTTGAAGGACCACGGCGTGACGCAGTGTCTTGGGTGAGGAATTGACAGTTGCGTCGTGGGTTTTGCGCTAATCGATGTTGTATGTTTGGAGAAATAATAAATGCATTCGCGGCTCACCTGAAAGGGTTTGGGTAATTTCTCTTCAGTGCGATGTTGATTGATACACCCCTTACATAGAGAACAATTTTTGTTTCATCTCGCACCACTAAATTGCGAAAGAACTTTGATAGATTTAAACTTCTCAACATTCGTAGTACAGTTTTTAATTTAGTACATAACTTGCTGAATATTCGTTATATGAAGTTCTTCGACAATACAAATTATATTTTAAAACATGAAATTAACTTGGGTTAACTTGGAGAACGGGTGAAAACGATCAGGGCACAAACTCTTACCCAGATAACTCCCCTAGTATATTTTAAATTATATAATGATTCATAGACGATGACAAAGATGACCCCTAATAAATTTCAAAGATAAAACAAAGGAATCATATCGTGTAATAAATCCTGTATCTTACCCAGTTTTATCCTCTCTCAAATCGACAACCATTCCCTGATCTTTAGCCATAGAATACTCCTTCCCCAACGAAAAATAAAACAAATAAAAACGAAGCATATAACAAAGAAGAGTTAACACTTTCAATTACGCGTCCAACCTCATCTCCTTTCACAATATCCACTTTCTTCCCAACGACGCTCAACTGCGCGCCGCACCGCCGCCGCCGCCGTATGGAAAAGCGACGAGAGGGTTGACTTGAAAGAGAAGAGCGGCTGTCCGGAGCTCAGCAATTCGTTTATGGGCCCATTTCCATCTCTGACACAAGTAAAGAATCCCTCTTGTCAGAGAGCAAAAGGAAACGTTGAATGGGTTCGCAGCTAATGAAAAAGACTGCGGGACCGCGCCTCCCGCCCAAACGTGTTTTACGGCGGATTTGCCTCGCCATGTTATTACCAGTGACTGTATTAGTCCACATATTAGTCTCGTTCATCTTTCAAACGCATTTCGAGACCAGTCGTCACGGACGGGTCGAACATTCCGAGATCAGTCTTCGGCTCGAGATGATGACGAGGATCGAAAGGATGCTTTGAGGTTCTTTCATGAATCATTTGAGATGGATACGGTGCTATTTGGTGAATGACTCCTGTGTATTTTAAGCGATTGTTATGTAACATTATGTGATTGTTGTGAATGTAACTCCATATAATTCAATTCACGGGTGGTTTGCTTCTGATTGCAATATGTTTTGTGTATGAAATGTATTCCTTTCTTTATTATCCGTCTTGTACTTTATTACGCCATTGCTGTAGTACTTTTTAAATAACTTATAACAATTTCAAAAACTATTTTCTTGCATGATTGTGTTGTCTTATGATTCACATTAATTTATTTTTATGTGTACTCAACTTTGGCACGGTTATATGCATTAATTCTGTAGCCCCACCCTGGCCCGGGTTTTTCTTCGGTTTTCCTTCGGATAGAGGCGGATTTCTTATACAGGTTCTCTAGGCTTTGTCTAGGGGCATGTTTATTGTAATAATAAATCGTGATTTTAGTGTTATTTCAATTCTTATGATTTTTAAACACTATAATCTATAGTTCGATAATAATTTGTACATGTAAATTTTTTGCGGTAAATTACAAACATATTGACATTCTATTAGTATTATAACTCGCAGCTAACTTTTTATCTTATATAGGAATTTTTGCTGAAATTTTTGAATCCGCCTCTGCCTTAGGGCCCTTGATCGGAATTGATGGGATGGTACCTTGCTCGCTTCCGGAGAGTAAATTAGTTAATTGTCCTCCACGTGGTCATACGCAGTTTGTACTGCTTTTTTGACAATAAATTTTATTATTATTATGATACAACTATTTTGACACTTATTGATAAATTAATCCCTTACGGCTTGTCCCAGTTTTTATCTTTGAGATTCTGAAAACATAAAAAAAAAAACTTTAGGAATGTAAGATCCGTCCTAAAAAACAAAAAGAAAACATTACGAGGAAAAATTGTTAAGTGCGTAAAATATATTTGAATCTCTAACATTCACTATAAATTCCGTATTGCATTGGAGATTATTAAATAGACTCTAAAAACAACTTTTAAATATTATTTTTGCAAACAATGGAGGATCAATTTTTTAAATTACTATTTTACTCAGCCTTGTTATTCTGTTTTTACAACCCCAACGACACTGCTGTATTGTAATACATAGCCTGGGAATAGGAACACTTTCTACCATAAATGCCGTTTCAATACGTGTTCATTTTCTTTAATACATTTAATTCCAACTATATGGTATATTTTCGTCATGGTAAAGAATTATAGTTTCTCCCGTTATATTTCCCGTTTTGTAAAAATGAAAATGAGTACAATTGTCAACGTAAGTAAAAAGAAATATTTTACAAATTCCACAACTTTATAGTGTAACACAGACCTGAGATCTTAAATTAAATTATTATTAAACTTTATTTCCACCATTGTAAATATTATAAATAATATACCTACCCTTTTCGAATCCACTTTTCATGTACCTTGATGTGAAAATAAGAGTAAACATTATTTTTTAATTCATTATATTACGTTGAATGAAAATGGGAGACGGGGCCGAGACTCGGGACATTCAGCTGAACGCGCTGATGCGCTTACCAGCTATGCCACCCCGTTCACCTCTGGACCCAGTTTAACATTGACGTTCAACTTGTGAGACCCACAGACCTTGGTCCCGTCTCCCATTTTCATTCAACATAACATAATTAATCACGTTACCTGGCGGTAAGGTTCACCGCAATTTAAGAGATTTCTGTGTATTCCTTTTTGTTTTTTGTTTTTTTTGGTAAAGTACATTGGAAGGGATATGTGATGTAAAAAGAATAGACTGACCTCTATTCGAGAATAATATATATATATATATATATATATATATATATATATATATATATATATATATATATATATATATATATAATCAAAAAGAACATTTGTTTTTCTTTTACAAACCTTATTCTTTGCACTATGAAATTCTATTGTCAAGCATTAGCAATAGTTTCTCATGTGCAATTAATTGATAACCACTCTCATTTTATTTTCTGTTACCCACAATATTTACAATAAAACATCTCTCAAATTTTTCCATGTGTTTAAAAGGAAGTTTAGCATTAGATAGAGTTTGTCTCTCGCCTGAATACGCGTCACTGCATTATCATGATGACTCCATTTGTTTTGGCGGAGTGAGCATGAAGAAAGGTTAAATAGTAACTTTTACTTGATTGTCCGTGGTTTGCTGGCTGCCTGGCTCATTGCCATTTCAGATTTACTTCGTGCTGACTCTTCTGATTTTCATGAACGTGATGATTGGATGAATTTCAGTCGAATATATCACTCTATACGAGGGGGAAAATGAAATTTATTACAATGCATAGGGAGAGCAAATACTCAGAATAACCAATACACCACATTCTTCAATAATTCGAATTAGTTTAATATTATTCAACTTCTTCGATGGAAACTAATGATTTTCGAAAGTAATATAACATGGGATACGAGAATATATAGTAACATAGCGAACGCGCGTGTCGTCTATGGTGTTTGATTTTTTTTTTCTCAGCAGGAAGAATAACATGTATTAATATTATCTTCAGAATTATTGGAACGAGAACGGTTTATTTTCGCGAAATGGACGCGGGGTGTTATTACTTTTCATGATATTGCTGTCTATAAATGGATAGCTTGTACACACTATGAAGTATCCTCAGAAATCACTTATGTCTCTCATCAATCTTCGGTGATTACCATTAAAATAAATAAATATTCACTTTAATCAAGATAATATATTTTTAATGTCGGAATTTTTATTGGAGGTATGCGAAAATGTTAAATATTTCTTCCAAGTTTTGCATCTATATCTTCATCAAACGCTAGCTGGCTCAATCATTTTTATTTAAATTGAAAGGGTTTCTTTGCTTCTGTATGGTTTCCTGGGTTCTGAGAGATTGCTCTTTTACCTCCATTTCCGTTGCCGCACTTTTTCACTTGAACGCAAAAAGTTTCGAAGATACAAAGTATCAAAGAGTTTCTATTTTCTTTCCTTGAATAATCTAACTAATGCTTCGTTTTGATATTCATACTGAACAATATTTAGTGTTTGTTGTGAAAAACGCTATTAAATTTTATTCACAAAATCATTCGTTTATTTCTAAGTATTCTATTGTATTTAGTTATGAATGGGAGAGATCCTTTAGAAGATGTATAATATGATGTAAAATATTTTGTGATTAAAGAGATATAAAGCTCTTCTTCAAAGGTTATTTAGACAAATAAATAATTTTAGACTGACGCCGTTTTGGTGGACGAATACCATTTAATTCGAGCTCTTTACAGAACACAACGTTTCGACTCAATGATTGAGTCGTCGTCAGGTGTAACCCATCATAACAAGAAACATTGCAACAGAACAATTGAACATGATGTTAAATGTAAATGTAAACAAAAAGCAGAAATTACACAAACGTTCTAATATTATAAATATTCGATAATGTTATCTAATTGTAAATGCTCGTTTGTTTTACAGTGTCAGTACGTAAATTCAAACCCCGTGTGTCTTTTCTGTAAATATCATTTAAGATATGCTATGTTTGTAATACTGAAGTGACGAAAAGTCAATTAAAAAATACGAATTTTTTAGCGTCATAATGGACCGAATTGTACCATCCTTACATTCTCTCCTCGGTACTATACCAGCGACTCATTTCCAGAATTTGTACACATTTCTATTTAGACAGTTTTTTGCCCTGAATTACCGGAACGATGTTTCCATACTATTTCCTGACTCGAAAGATGATTTCTTATAGTTACTACAATTTCGTTCGTCGCCATTTCGAACCATTCTAGTAATGATAGTGAAATTATACTCACATGCAGCCAGTGACAAAACACGATGGTACATATTTTCTTGAGCAAATCTTTGACGAACATACGTTTTGAAATGATTTAATAGAGAAAAGAAAAAGGGTCATTATTACCTATTATTACCTTTAATGTTTCATAAGTACCCTTTTGAATGTATTACGCTGTATCTTTCGATTCCTCTACCTTTTATTTATTCTTCTTCCCTTGCCTATGAACATTCTCAGACATTGAATTGAAAATTCTATTAATATTCTATTTGATTATTTCGGTTGCATTTTATTAGAATGTCGAGTACGCATTTTACTACTTCTTCTGTAACATATCTCTTCATGTTGAGTGGCCTCTTGTTTTTCACCTGGGTACGAGGTATTCATAAAATGTTGTTGTTTTTTTTTTCATTTTCGTTCTTTGAACTTTTTAAAATGTCAAATGTTTGACGCATTTGTAAAGTCTGCCTCTTGAAGTATATGTCAGTACTTTGAGCGGGAGTATTCTCACAATTGTCGCTGTTATTTCCGTAAATGCAATATCTCGGGGTTGAACTTTGATTGCGAAGGGTACGTTTCCATTTGTGTGCGTTGAAGTGGCTGTTTGAACATTTTCCTCTTCTCTGAGGCAACACTTGAACTTCTACACGGCCGCCGTTGTTATGAGTAGGAGCTATTTGACGCATAATTGCTGCCAACGAGGAAACGCATCCAGTATAGACGCTGTGAGTTATCGAACTCGAGAAATCGCCGGTGAGTGCGTGCACCAGCGCCCTCAACGACCGAGAGCGGAACTTTTAAGGGTTACATATACGTTCTTTCTGTTGTCGGTTTTTGTACCGATCTTGCGCATGAAAGTACATCGAACGTTTTGCATCTCTTACTAAACAGAATCATTGGCTATCCAAGAATTCCACGAGAGGTCTAGGTTTTAGTGGCGTAATTAGATCAGATATTACTAAATTTATCTCGACTAAATTGACAAGAATTTGGTGTCGTCCTTAGTATAATAACTTATTGCAACCCCTTTTAGCTCTAAAAGAAGGAAAAGACGTGTGGTAGTGTTTTATCTATCAGTGGATGTATGACATTGGATACGGTGCAAGATTTAACAATGAATCAAAACAAAAATTAATGCAACTACGAGATGACAAAGGGAATTCAGTAACGTTAATCCTCCCACCCCAATAGTTAAAGGAAGTTTTTATACCTTTTCAGAAAATGTGGGGACACATTTTGATATATTGTCTGAATTGTTCGTTGCACATGCTCTAAGTGAGCGATTGAGTATTTTACAGTGACAAATTTTAAGGTTAAAAAATATACCATATAAAAGTCAGCGTTACACGAAGGGTAACATGCCCGTTACCCGCGATAACGCATTATAACGGTATCACAAACTCGCCTTCCCCCTTTGTGTATTATATAATTTGGACAGCCTCTTAGTCAGTTTACTTATTAAGTGTCTATTTATTTATGTATTAACCATGTTTACAACAAATATGTTGGTATTGTCTTCTAACGTGTTAAACTTAACTTCAGACTCCTCTCTGTCAATGTATAGGGTATAGAAATCGTTTTCTGTTTTATTACATTTCGTATTTCTGCGACCTGTGAGACATGTTTTTGAAAATTTTGATATTTCTGTTCGGTGTCCATACATTTACGTTTCTTCTATTTTGAACACGCCCAACACAGTGGACCAATTAAGTGGAGATTTCAAAATATCTATAAAAAATATCGTAGAAAGAAAATTGGAATATAAAGTAACGTTTTAAACAGGCTCACTCACCAATTGGGTATCGTATAAAGTTTTTTTTTAAATCTCTAAATCGTATTGTACTTTCGTTCCATGTGATTTATATTTCTCGAGATTTGCTGAAAACTACGGTGCCATCCATCTGAGAAATGTTTCAGACAAAAGTTTCCTATTTTCCTCGTGGAAAGTGAAGCTGTAATACAAACTGGAATTTTTTTTTATGGAAGACTTTAAGTTACCCCCTTCTCAAAAGGGAGACAGTTGGTCCAGTTTTAACATGGATGGAGGATTCCCATTAAAATATTTTTATTTCAAATTTTTTCTACAATGTTTAGTGTTTTAGATATTTTCATGTCTCCAATAAATTTAAAACCACTGCATAGATTGCAATTCCTCGTAACACGCTTGCATGTGGCACGCTCACTTCGTTTTCCTCAAATACAATAATCTCGATCATTTCACGAATCTTCATGAAATAATCCACATCAATTCATTTCACATACACTTTGAAATTTCTATGATTTGTTATAAAATGTTTACGGAAGGTATTTGAACTTGCTTTAATATGTACGAAATGTATAATTTAAAAATGTCTCTCTCTTCTTTTTCGGTAGGTGGGTATGTTGGTGCTGTTCTATTGCGAGTGTGACGACACCACGCGAAGCACCGCCCGCATACCGACACACACGCGTGGGAAACGCGGGAGTCGAGTATCGCAGTGGGTGAGTGCAATTGCGTGTATTCGCACGCAGGGGTGCGTGTACGTGCTACCCTGTACGTCCACGCGCGTGCGAGTCGTTGCCTCTGACGCCGCCGGGGGATTCCCTAGCACTGAGAAGCGAACGGGCGGGACATGAGTCAGCCGCATGTCAGTGCGCCCGCTCGAACAGATGCATGGTTCCCGCCCATTCAGGCAAGAGGGGAAAAAAATACGCGTACCGGCTGGGAATCGGAAATTGAATTATCATTGGCAAATTTTAAATCTCTGTATAATTGGGGGTTGCTTTGTATAATGATGGCGGTGGTCTGTGATGAAATAGAATTGATCGCATTTCCAGTAACATTTATTACGGGATATAAATATTTCATATGCGTAATTTTATTTACGTTTTATGGTAATCTATATTTAATTATTGTCCATTTATATGGAGGTGACTGGAATGGAATACATAACTTTCCATTGAAAACCATATAATGCATTAGCAGTTAATGAAACTTTACATTATAATATTTTACGCTAGTAGCATTTTTATTTAATTATATTCATATAATACAGTTATTTCTATTAAATAATTTAAGAATTCATCACAAACTTAAGAAGTTACTTCTAAATTTTTAACAGTCATAACATTATACTGAAGATGAATAAACAAAATATATTTTACTTCAATACTACCTGAAAGTTATGATGTTCTTCTAATATCATCTATCATGAACATCCATGATTTTTGCGCAATAAACTTTGAACCAACGTAGATAACGGATTAACATTCGCATAACTCGTGGCTTGCTCCCTTGTACATTCAGGCAACTTCGACAGCTTTTTCAAAATTCGATCTTTCCCTAGAGCAATAAATTCAATTCGTGCGGCAATAACTCGCCCAGCGCCCAGATCAAGTGTTACATCACAATTTCCCGAAGCAAATCCATCGCATAGCTTTCCAAGTTACTGCACTTTGAACCTTCTCGTATCTTTATGGACGCTTGCTCTCCCGATGGATTTTCCGTGTTCTGAGCGCCGGGCTGTGGCGATCGAAACGTGGCAGCACAGGTGACTGAATCATTTTCAAAAAAATTCAAAAAAGGAGGCTGTTTGATGTCAAAATGCAAGAAACATTTAGAAATCATCTCTCTTTTGCCTATATATGTAATATATAGGTTTTTATTATACACCGATTTATACCTATCAAAAACTCTTACAATTATTCAATGGCTGCATACAAGTATGCTAATGATACACAAATGCTCTTTTGATGCTTACCACCGCAGTTTTAATACTTTATATATCCAGTCGCTGATTCCCCCGAACTTTTTCACGATGTGCCTAGATATTAAACCCATTTATCAGTTAATATTTCCAATAATCAGTTAATATTATTCCTTGATCTGTACTTTTGAAATCGAAATCCGTGAAAAATTCACTTTTTTGGTTACCGGTTCTCGTACATTATCGTAGAACGATTTCAAAATCGAACAAGTTTTGACTTGGTTCGGACAATTTGTTATCCGTTTTCTTCTGCCGGTAGGTTACTTATTTTCGTCTTCTATAATAGTTCCCAGAAGTGATTCTAATACCCTCGTCGAAGTTATCTTGTAACATGCTCCATCAGATGAGTGGAGCGTTTGAACTTGAGTGTTTTGTCGAGTGAATGACGGCACGAGATCACGCAGATCAGGGCGGTCTGATGACTGTAGACCCCTTGAACTCCGTCGAGTCTAGATTTGGCGTCTCTAATTGTTTGCAAACGCGGGCCGTAAACTTCACGTCAGAGTCAGACAGCCGATGGAGGAGATGGACGCCAAAGTTGCTGCGTTGTCTGTGGAAACAACAGGGTATTTATAAGTTGAAGAAGATGTTGGAATGAAGACGAGAGTTGAAGACAGGTAAATAATTTATCTCGAAAAGGTTGTAAGGTTGCCACACGTCTCTATTGGGTGAGGGTTCCACACAAAAATATTACGAAAAATGTTGGTGAGTTATGATAAATTTAATTTGTTTTACTCTTGTATTGAAATGAGCGTTATTATTGCTTTATTTCAAACGAATTAAAGTTGCTTGAGTTGAATGATGATGTCTATTTCGTTTGTTTGACAGGTTAATTTTCTCAAATATATCAGTTTTGGGAATGTTGCAATACTTTTATGTGTATTTTAACGTGGATTTAGCTCTACCTTAATGTTGGAGATGTAGGTTGCTATTTTAGGGGCATATAAGGTACAGACTAGATCACTCTACAATTATAATAGAAATTGAATTGAATTAAAAACCTGTGATCGAGTTCAGTTAATGATGGAACAAAATCTTCCACGAGGCAGCATGTCAACAAGAGTCTTTAAAAGGCTTTGAATGATCAGTGATAGGAATCCTCTCCGTGGATATTTCTTAAATGCATTGTATATTTTTGAGTCTTACATACAAAAAGCAACTAAAATAAATGATTAGTGAAATATCCTTCCTCCGCTTGTGAAGAGAGTTTTAAATAAATAAATAAATAAATTTATTTTCAAAAAACAAGTTACAAACTGCATATGACCACTTGGAAGACAATAAACTAATTTACTCTCCGGATGCAAACAAGGGACCATCCCATCAATTCCGATCAAGAACCCTAAGGCAGGGGTGGATTTAACATTTCACGTTTAAGATAAGAATAAAAATTCTCTACGTGTTGTAATAAATACAAAATACTAACAAATTAGTAAAACACAAAAACGTTATTTCACAAGTATGTGGTAATATCAAACCAGAGATTATGCGGAAAATATTGCTTACAAATCGTAACAATTAAAATAACTCTAAATTAGAAATTTATTATTTCAATACACCGCCGCCCCTAGCCAAGAGTTCGAGAACCTGTACCGTAAAATCCGCGTCTATCTGAAGGTAAACCGGAGAAAAGCCCGGGCCAGAAATGGCTCGTTGGATATCAGAGGAGTCGGTAGGAATTAAAGGAAAGATGAAACACAATTTTGCTTCCATGTGAACCCGAGGTTATTTCAAAGGGACATATGGTGAAAGTTTAAAATGCGCTTTGGAGTTAAATTCTTAGATAATCTCTTGAATTCTTAAGAGTGGAATTGTCGATTTAACAACAGATAAAGTACTATTTCAGTTGTATACGAATGTAATGTAGCACTGATGTACTCTAATTGATTGAAGTACGTCATACAAACCCTTTGAGATACTCGTGTTTTCGGTGGGCTTGAGCGATTTCTGAGTGGATGACTTGCTTATCGCTACATTGCTGATGATACGTGTATATCCATGCAGTCAGGAATTCGCTACAAAATGGCAGCACCCTTGAAGCGAAAATTGATCTAAAATATATTTTTGTTGTTTGGCATTTTGAAATACACAGTGAATTATTATGAATTTCTTTTCCATTGTATACGTCAAAAAGATGAGAAAATATTGTATAAAAATTTACAAAGGTCGCACATCAGTATTTGCTCGTACGAGCACGCGAAATTGATAAGTACCTGAAAACTCGTGAGTATTAATCAGAGTCAGGCTATTTTCTATCTGAAGCGATCTAACCAAAATTCATAAACAAATGCGCTATGTATTACAATTCTACGCGCTAAAAGCGATGTTTCATTTCAGTTTCATATTAACCACGAGAACACTCTACAATATAGTGCTAAATAGCCTTTCTATGTGCTATCAAAATAGAGAAATGTGTGGCTCCAACTCCGAACGCAGCACGCTAGAAAGTCGAGAGCATGATACCAGGTTCAAGCTACTCCTATACCTTGGTGTAACATAAAATGTCTGCCTCTAGAAGGCTGGAGTAAATAGTTGCTGTAAAAGTAAAGTGGATTTTACTCCCAAGAGATGTATTCATTCTAGTTAAAATCCACTTGTGTTGAATTTCATTCGACCGAATTAGGAGTGTAATTGAAATAAATCTATCATAAAAATATTTTTGTTTTGTGTCATACCATAGTACTGATATTAATTTTTTTTTTACTAATTCTCACATTGGAACTAGAACCTTCTTTCATTCAATACAGCTATGGAGGGACCAGAATCAATAGAAGGATTTGATGCAAGAAGCAAGTAGATACTTTGGTTCCTTATTGAAACTGACGCATTATCAGAACACGAAAATGGTATTGGTATACCAACGCTGTGGAGGTAGAACCGCATTGCGTGGTGTCTGACAGACGTTCTCTTCCCTGTCACACTTCACCGTCATATTGATAATGTGTTTCTATCTTCTGCTTGGACAGACTTGTCTGTGCTACTGACTCTCCGCCCTTCAACATTAAACAGTGAATGCTCGTTTATTCCCCTGGACTGTTGTTGGTTTAGCGGATGAATCGCCCCATCGTGACTGTCTTCCTTTGACAGATGACAGAGTTCGGAAATGTAAACTGAAGGAAACGTCAAAACTAATGCATTTGAAGATTTGTTTGAGATGCTGGTGTTTGTCCTGTAATTGAATTCTTAGAAATCGAAATTTCGAACTTATATTCTTTGAAGTCTTATATTATGTTTAAACAAATGTATAACTTACATTCCAACAAGTAGAATATCAAAGTAAAAATTTGATGTAATTTTTAAATTATTCGTACTGATTTTTTTTCTTCAAGATTATGTATTATTTTTTGAAACATAAATTAAAATGTTTATTGCACTGTTGATCCAATTTTTTGCAGTGAATCTTAAAATGATAGAAAAATAAAGAGAAGTGTACAGATTTTCCAGCCATTTCAAATTACTTAACTACTAACAAAAATTTTACTACGTGACAACCCCTAAGGATACCTTCCTGAAAGTTGACTTTTGCTGAATAAGATTGAAACATGCATCTCTACTCTCTAATAATTAAAGTGAGTTACAAAGAATATTGAAGTGTTTTTGCTGTCGATGGTATGTTATTTTATGTATGGTATTTTATTTCTTTTTTTTTTTTTTTTTTATTACATCTTTAATATAGGAAAGCTTCCATATTGTGAACTTTTCAACGACTCACGCTTAGAAGAGACATGTCATCACCACCTTCTGCATTCTAATCTTGTCTTTGCGTTCTCCCCATTGCGAATAACTCCCCTCTGCGTACTTACACACGCATCCGCGCATCGATTAGGATTCCCATTTCCACGGAGTGTTGGACGTATCCCAGACGTGTGCTGCCCGCTCCGTTAGTAAGATCCCTAGGGCCCTAGGGGAAGCTGCGAGCTACGTAACGTTGGAGCAAGAAATGGCCCGCGGTCTCCTCGACTAAACCTCCCAAACACCCACGCTATAGCCCTGAACTAAAATTATACAAATTCATACAGCCTCTCTACGGGAGTCGTTTCCAGGCGTCTCGCCTTGTCGCCGTTCGTCTGCAGATATGATTACCGTTACGACCTACCATTGTCGGACAAGGTACAAAAGGCCCATTAGAGGCCCCGCTGAGCTTACGATAAGACCGCCAGGGTAGTGCCAATTAAAACCCCAGAAAAGGGCCACGGCTCTCGTAAAGTTATAACCGACCCTCGTAGCTCGGTAAAATGGGTAGTAAAGACTTTATCAGAGGGTCGCGTGGAGGCTGGGTCGTGGCGTTGGTGGTTCGTATTGGTGCGAGGCGAAGAAGAGTTGAAGGGATTAATGTCATGGTTGCAGTGACATTAGAGGTTAAATTTTGATGGGTTAAGTAATCCGTACAGGGGAATATTCTTGATTAATTTTAGGCGTCGTGTAAGTACATAGTTCTTTCCTTGAAATACTTAACGAAAATTACGATGGTTGCAGCAATACCTCAGAGATTTGTTCAATTTCTATGTATGTGACTTGAGAAAAATGATGCTGGTTGTGAATGAAATTTCAAGTGAGAACTTCATTTGTAGGTATTAAACGTAGGTGCAGCTATGGGAAAGGTAGGGGAGAAGAGATTTCACCTCGGCATACAGCACTAAGTTCGTAATTAGCGGGAAAAGTACAGAAGAAATGTCGATGGTGAGACGTCGCCTTCCCAGTTGAACATCGGAAAGAGGATAATTGGATGATCCAGGAATGAGTTACGTAAACGCAATTACATGGACCGAGTGGTTGTCGAATTGTCAACGTGACTTCTACCACCGCAGCTACTACGGCTGTCAATTGATCACGCCCTGCAGCTCTTTTTCGCGCGCCCTCCTGCCACGAGGGAGGAAGAGACTGCAGAGGACTTTTGAGAGGTTAATTGGGAAATTAGGGAATTACTGTGGCTGACTTGAGCTACTTAGCAAGAACATTAAGTTAACTCGACGATGTTGCTATGTTTTCAGCTTCATTTTGCTTTAAAAAAATTAAGAATCCCTTTCGTACATAGGACAATTTGAACATTTATTTAAAAAATGAATTTAGTACTTATGAACTGTTTAGTTTTTATGTTTCTTTCTGAATCTTTATTTTCTTCCATAATTTGATCATGATGTTATTCTTATCGATATATATATATATATATATATATATATATATATATA
>NNCF01126186.1:1055132-1080531 GCA_002313205.1 Laupala kohalensis
ACACTCATAAGTTATATACCTGTCTCTTATACACATCTAGATGTGTATAAGAGACAGTATTTATACCTATTATACGTGATAATTCGGTATTTCAAAGTTTTTTTTACCGAATTATCACGTTTCTTCTTTTATTATCGGAAAAAAGTGGTTTTAAATGAAAGCTTATGATATACACAAATTTTACATTTATGTGTTTTTCTAAACTATTTGAAACTTATGAAAGTAATTGACCTGAAGAGGAAAGAGGATCATGTGCATGGTCGGAACGTGAGGATGTGATTTCAATGTGGTTTAATAATAAACAATTTGTCTGAAGCGTGAGTTTTATTATTATTATTATTTTCAAAAATTGCATTCCGTTGTGCAATCGGGATCCATTTTTTTTTTTTTTTTTCATTTTAGTGTCTGCGTCCATCTGTCGGTATACGTGCTCAAATATGAGTGTCCATCCCCATCGGGTGGAGAATCGCCCCCTTTTGAAATTCTTGCAGCGAGCACTCCAGAAGCGAATGGCAACGAATTGAGAACGACGCCGTGCACCTCGCCGCGTTTTCCGGTGCGCCACACCGATGTGCCATTCTCTGCTACCAAAGTGGAGAGCACAGAAGCGCTTCGGGCTTTCACGATCACCTCCCTCCCTCGATTCCGCTGCACTAAACCTTCGCACCCTAACTTCACGATTCGTGAGTCAGTGTCTGAAAATTCGTGTTTTTATGTCTATTCCCTCCTTTCGTATTACGGTTTCCAAAATAATTCCGTTTTCCTAAATTCTTTCTTAATAAATTGTTGCGTAGCTTTATACATGTCTGGTCTTCTTTCATTTCAACGTCCTATATTTCCTCATGTATCTTTCAAACATTTTTATCCATCTCTCAAAATGGAGGGAGATTTTTCAATGTCTATTCTACGTTTCTTCTGTATGTTTGAGTCGTGCCCTAGGTTATATTTCCATGAATATTTCATCCACATTACTAAATTGTCTCGTAATGTTTTAAAAAATAGGGTAAACTATAAAATTAGTATAATTTGAGAATAAAAGGTGAAAAAGATATGTCAATTTCATAGTTTCCCAGTATCGAGACAAATCAAGAAGTTTTTTTTATTATTTGAATGTCTGAATAACCGAAGATCATGAAAATCGTGTATTTTGCGTTTTCTATTTCATAACGTCTGTGGAGGTAGTATTATTCATCGTCGTAACTCCATACAAACATAAATCACATTTATATTCGTTTTTCTTCAATTTGATTATTGCATTCGTTTTTTATTAAACATATTTTCTTAGTAATTCGTGGTGCTCATGTCTATTTTCATCGAGTGAATACATTACATCTCATTGCACTCTTACTCTCTATGCTTAGAAAATACATTGATCACTACTTTTCGCCAAAGAGTTTGTATCTACTGTTTTGTAGCATCTGTGCGATTATTAATTTTCCCCGAATTCGAAATCTCAGTTAATTGTAAAACCAAGTGTGGTGAGTTCTTCTAGCATTTCTTTATTATTTTTATAACCATTACTTTGAATTTCTTTATCTCTCTGGAGGAATATTTCTCAACAATTTATCCATTCTTCCCTTCCTTTCAAAGTGTTTTTTTTACCGAATTATCACGTTTCTTTTTCCACGAATATTTAAAGAAATTAACCATTTTCTTTATTTGGATCTTTTTTTCTTATTAAGTTATTGACTAATATTCATCTTGACGTATGATCTAACATTGTATAAGAGTATATGAAATAAAATTGTTTAATTTGATTAAAATAATTCACACAAAAAATATGTCCATCGTGATAGTCGCATTATGCAGTGACAAAATGAATAATTCCCGTTTGCTTCTTACACTATCGTCTATATAAACCTTGCATTCACATTAAGCCTACACAATTACCACATACACATTATCTCCCTAATGTCTTTTTCTTTCCATCTCTCCGTTTCGGCCAAGTATTATTGTCTTCATTCTACCCTCATCCCTAATTTCTACCTCTTTCTCCCACTATCACCGGACATCATCCTTTTTTTCCTTCCCAAACTTCTGCTGCAGATAGGCTATTATCTCCAGTTTCTCGATTCTTCTCGTGTCACTAGTTTGACGCGGCTTCTATTTTCTTCCACGTTCACTCTTGACGTGATCTTCAACGTTGATGCTGGTTGCTCACATCACTATCCCTGTCTTCCGATCCGCTCTCCCTTACGTATTTTGAATTCACCCATGAAATGGTGTCGACGGGGTCATCCGGAACTGCATTACCTGCGGGGTGAAAATTCAGTCGATCGCGGAGAGCTGGAGGGCTTTGGAGAGGTAAAAGAGGCACTGGGGATGAACCCTCTGTGGCAGGAGAGAAAAGTGGGATTGAACGGGTGTGAGAACAAAAAAAAATGTGGGAGAAAGTACAGGCAGTTCCGGAAGCCCGAGGAAAGCGAGAGGTTTTCCCTATATATATTGATTTAAACACATCAGCTTCATTACAATGCACCCTGCGAGAGAGGTGAAATTGCTCCTGATATGAATGAGTCTGTAACTAGATCTTAATTAGCGGCGGCTCTATAGGGAAACGAGGGCGCGGAAGGCTTCCAATGAACTGCGCGCGCACCGTCGCCGCGTCGAGGTGTTGAATTTGCCAGGTCGCAATTGAATCTCCGTCGAAACGTTGAATGGCTCTCGCAAAATTATTCGATTCTCGAGCTCGCTTCGTCGATGGAGTAACTAATGCTCTGCTGAACGATTGTCTCGTATCCCGCACGACCAGCGCCGTAAATTTGAAGTGACGTGGACTTCACTTCCAGTTCTATTCAATCGCTTCGCTGGAACGGAACGTAGGTTGGGAGTTCATTTACGTAATTTTATGTGGAAGCAGAGTTCTATGAATAATTGTGCGGGAGGTGGATCGCGCATCAAATAATATTTTTTTACTGCATTGAGTAGAACCACTAGCTTGCTGCAATGGAACGAGTAGATAGAACACCATTTGTTATGATTTTCATTAGCTGAATGTATGCGTTTTCAAATAATTTGCAAGTTCTATTTTAATAAAATTAATTGTTTTATAGTGTAGTATCTTTTACATGATTAAAAAGTCCATTTTAAGTAATATTTTTAGTATCAATTTATGGAATATCTTTTTAAATTGTAATAGCTTATCCAAATCATCAGAGAAATTTTATCTTAAAAATAATTTTAATTGAATATTAAATAAATATCATCAGTCAACAGTTTGTTGGTTATTTTCCCTTACAGTTAAGTATCTGTACATAAGAATGTAAAATCCAAAATAGACTTATATTCATTCGCAATAACGTTTTTACTTTTAAAGCTCTCGTCTTGAAGAGATTTTTGAAACTCTTTTCATCGGAAGATTGAACGGATTGAATATGAGGTTCTCTAGTGATAACTCTGGTGAAGTGAGGTAAGGTGCATCATATTATTCGGTGCATTAAGAATATTTTAATATTCTCTCTCACTGCCATTTGGCGCGACCTTGTCAATGCCAGATTGAAAAATCGTGCCGTTTCCGTGTGGAGAGACATTTCATGCACTTTCCACGAGTCGACTGTCACTTGAGGGGAAGAAAATGATTTTTTCTTCTTTTCTCCCTTCCATTATTTGCTTATCCTTTTCTACAGCGTTTCTTGCCGTGTCTTGAAAATGCAGAGAGGGAAAATATTACATTTTAATATTCTACGGGGTTATGAAGAGGAAGTAAAGCATCTATCAAATGTTTGGTGTTAGTGCCCATAAGAAGAATCCAAAATAGTCCCGTCGGTCACCATCCACGACGGACGTTGCAGATATTAACTTCGCAGCTGCTAATGATGGTATGATGTCACCTGTCGTGGAGGCCTGTCGCCAGCAGGTGGTGCAAGATTGATAACAGTGCTACTACTGCAGGCTGCAATACCCCTCATCTGCTTCGCGCCATGCTTTCTGGCACTGCCTCTGACATCCTCCCCAGACCCTCTCCTTATGGATAACTCGCATAGTCAGGATATTGTTTCTTTATCTTCTTTATCGCCGTAATTTTACAACTCACGTTTTGCTCCTCTTCTTTGTCCGTTCTGAACCTTTCCTACAAATACTTCCTAACAAACGGAAACAACCGTAACTGACATTCTCTTTATCAAAATTAGTTTTTACGACGTACAGAACAAGTGAAATGTAATCTACACGAAACATTGACACAAAGTTTAAAATAAAATAATAAATAAAAATACTTTTTAAAAACAAGCTTTTATTTAAACGATGTACTAAAGCGAATAAAACAAGTTAAATGCAACGTCAAATGCTAACGCCTCCGTACATATTTCACATTAGCAGATCCTAATAAAAAATAAACGTACTGATTTAATATTTTATGTCGAATTATTTTTTTAAAAAAGCTCGTCGCGCGAAATGTTCATAAAAGTGGATATCAATTAATTTCATTGGACAGTGACAAGTTGGTAAGTACTTGCCGAAATATGTATTTTATTTACGAAATAAGTAACATGAATTATATAGCATCCGTGATATACACCTTCCGATATCATAAACATATTTTGAGAAACGATCGTAATGAGAAGATAAGAAGTTAAAACGAAAAGTGTAGGTTATGCTATGCGTTATACTTGTATGAGAGACAGATTGTATTTCAGGGGAAGCTTTCCGGAAATAATTCGCTGCGAGTTATCTCGGAATAAAATCGTTATTTAAAAAAACCTTTCTAAAAGTTTTTATTTGACATAGACATCATAATATTGCATTATCAAAAGGGAGTATATATGTGTGCAAAATTTCAGTCCAATCGGTTGAGGGAAAGTGGTTTAAAATTCACTTGCAATATTTGGCCCAAACATACGAATTAACAAGGGAAGTAAAATAAAAGCTTGCAATATATCAGAATAAACAACTAATGTGACTTCTTTTTATATTTATATTCTCCATGAGTCACGACTGTGCTTATACTCAACATAGCGTAGCAATGTTTTCAAAACGTTTGTTACGAAACCTAGACTTATGTTCTGTGAGGGTAAATAAAGTAGTAATACTTTGGGTCCTGTAACTAGTTGAAAAACTTACGACACCTTTTTTCTCGCGATCAAATTTGATGCAGTTACGGTTGTTGTAGTTGGAGCAGTGAAATGCAAATCGGATTCGTATCTCTTCTCTGTATACACTTTTAATGAAAGAGTTCGTATTGTCAGAGCTTATATGGTCGACGAATACATCTCATGACTGAAAACGTTGATAATGGAAAAGAACTATTATATTACGTGAAGTACATATCTGCATTTCTTTTCATTCAATATGAAGTTAATACTTTGTTAGCAATGACATATACTTCAATTTACGATCTAATCAATCAAACCCATTTAAGCACTAGTCCTAGACATAACTGATTCTTCGTTAATCAAGTCTTCGATAAAAAATGTCCGATAAGTAATTTGCCGAAACATTTCTCGTTTCTCGTTCCTTCCTAGTCCTTCTCCGGTGCCTCTGGTGCTCTGCTTCTCCATAAGACGTTCCTACTCGGACACATCGTATTGACCCATTCCATACTTTGGACTAATTAGTCCATTATTACACTCATAAGTTATATACAGAGTCATGTAAATGTTCTATTATTAACAGACAAAAGCTGTTCTCCGTCTTAGTGAACACATCTTATTTATTTTCTCGGTATCCTGTTTCGTCCTTAATGTAATCACATTATTCTCGTCTTTTCTCACTATTTATCCTTTTTATTGTTTTCTTTTTATCTTATTGTCATCTTCCTTGGTTGGAGAAAAAGTTTACCACAAGAGGAACAAATACGTACCTGTGAAACTCTCAAGTGAAATACGTTGCGAAATACTCTGGGATTCAACTCTATTCGACTTCTGTTATTTCAGGTTATTTTTATACGTGATAAACAATTTATGAAATTCTCTTGTGAACAATTTATGAAGGTCACACATATTTAACTTATTTTTAAGTATTCAACATATGAAAATATTTATACATCTGCAAATAAAAGTATATATTTCATTTATTTGACTTTTCATATTTCTGTTCATTTCTATTTGTATGGAGCAATTTTTGAGTCCCTTCTCTTTTCTTCTGTTGTGAAGGTTTTTATGTCAATAATTTAAGACTTGTGATGGACGACCTTATGATGGACGAATACCGTATATTTTGTGGTGTACTTAATAGCACAAAATATATGATATTGTTCCATCATAATGTTCTAAGTCTTAAATTATTTATTTACTTTGATCATATGTTGGACGTTAATAGTGGTATAGTTTTTGTAAGTATTTTATTCATTACAAGTATAGGTCTGTAACTAATACGCACAGATATGTACGCCGTGTGCTCAATTCAGTCTGGCAGCAATAAGCTCATCCAGCGTAAGGGGTGAGAGTTGGGAGTGTGTGGGCGAGCGATGGGGTAATCCGGAGTCGGAGCACGGCGGCGCGGCGCTCGCGTCCCGTCATGCAAGTCCAGCGTCGGAGCGGAAGACAACGGGGACGCGCACGCATTGCATTGGGGAGGACGCGTTACCAAGGCGACGGCGTGTTGACGGCGGTTGCCACCCGTTGCGCTGCTGCTGCTGCTGCTGCTGCTGCTGCTGCTGCTGCTGCTGCTGCTGCTGCTGCTGCTGCTGGTTCTGTCCCATCCGCCTAAGGACTCCCACGGGGCGAGAACGCCATTGATTGATAGCTGGGGGAGGAGGTGGTTGGTAGAGAAGCGCTCTCCTCCTTAGTTTTCTGCATTCATCCATGTTTCTTCTGAGTATATGCTTTCCGTCTTGCTCTCTGTCTCTTCTTCTCCCCCACATTTTCGTTGCGTAAGTCAAGGATTCAGCCGTTTTCGAATGGTTTCCCTTTTCGATGATGCCATCTGATGCTCAGTTGCACAGAAACTGCGAGGTGGTTGCATTTTTTCCGTTTAAGTTTATAGATTTATTTCGTTACGCTATCGATACAGTATTGTTCCTCTACGGTCAAATTGCTATGAGGAATTAGAACAATAATTCATTTTGATGTAAATATCTTTATCAGCAGTTATTGCAAAATTACAGTTGTACTAACATACAAATGCTCCATTTCATTATCAACGTGTTTATGTGTATGTTAAATTTATGAGAGAGAAAACTAGTCGATTTTTGTAGTAATTGGATTAAAACTAAAAAACTAGGTAGCATCGAAAAATAATCAAGAAATCGGTTCAATCTGTCTTATTGATATTCTACTGCGTAAATATTATAATAAAGTGGTAAAGTAAACCTGTGATCGATATTTCATCACACCAGTTGTTTGCTTGAAGTATATAGAAACAAGAATATACTGAACTAAATGAATATCACAATATTTATAAGTCACTAAACTTTTTCTACTAAGTGAAGAACATTATCCAACTCATCTCACTTTCTTTAAACTGTCAAAACGTCATTAATTTCATTCTCAAATCTTTACAATAAAATATTTTTTCTTCAATGACTAGAACTCAGAACCCGGTAATTTATTGGTTGCATACAATGAGATGGATTAAATATATTCCGAAATTTCCGTATGCTTCAGCATCCTCGATTACACTGCATTGCTGTTATTTTGATATCTCTTCCCGTTATTCCTACATTTTCCCCCTTTATTAGTATTCGCTGATTCTTTCGAAAAATTATCAGCTATTACGTCTGATGTACGGACTGCTGCGTCCCCTTTTTTTCCTGCAGTGTATTTGTTTCGGAGAATTTCCTACTCAGCCTACCGAGACTTATGCGGCACCACAGAACTCCATTGTGAAGAGAAACAATGCTGTATTGTTCGGTGTTACATCATTAAAAGTTAATAAAAATGTGTAGAATAAGGCAAATGAGCGTGTTATATTCTCATTGTGGAATTTTGAAATGGCGTTTTTATTCTTTTTGGATTGCCGTACAACCTCAAAGAGAGCTTTTTATTGCGTTAGTCTTATTAATTTCAAGCCGCATAATGAAATGAAAATAATAGATATTTTTGAGTCTTATACGTTTTGCTCTGTGGCAAGTATTAAACGTCGAAATAGAAATATTCTTCATTGACAGGAAATATAACTCAAAACAATGTTATTGAAGTAAAATAAAGAATTTATGTGATTACTCATTGCTGTTCATTATCATTTTCAACTTTATTTCGTACTTTATCTATATTCGCTGATGATGTATAAAATCTTAGTTCCTAGACCTTTTTATATACATTGTTATAAAAATTAAGATAAAATTATTTCAATTTTATTCTTCCAATTTTTATTTTGAATCATACTTTTTTCTGGTTTGGTGCAGACAGGCGTATATCGCCTTTTAAAAGATGTTATTTTTTGGTTTTCAGAAATATCAAAATTTTCAGTAGAAATCTCTCAATTTTCAGTAGAAATTTTCATTGACTACTAAGCATGTGAGCAGGCTGGAACATTCATTTCTTATCAAACCTTTAATTTTGGAATATTGTGACAATCTTTCCAGTGATAATATTATGAGCATATGCGTGAATAATGTTTGTTGACAGATTTCCTTTCATTTCTATCATGTCAAGACGAGAATCTTTTCGCTTCCCAACAGCTGCACTTGTCATGTCAACAAAATCTTTCGTTCGTTTAGTATCGCCGTCTTTGCATCTCTACTGTCACGAGAGTATCGACAGTGAGGTATCGAAGTATAAGTGTATCGTTGAAGCGAGCGTTTTGATGGTGGTCCGCTTTGTCGTATTTCGTCCCAGGAATAAACGTGTCCCCGTGATTGACGGGAGCTTGTCGGCTTCTTATGCGTCCTTCTCGCCTCTACTGTCGAATGGACACGGGATTTGCCATCGTTGGAATAACAGATTCACAGTCGAGATCCATAACCAACAATAGTGTGGAATGTGTCATATTAACAGAGCCAGATGAAATCATCTTTTCGATCAGATTCGATCAAGTAAGTTTTCATTACCCAACAATTCTTCTTCTTTTATTATTAGTATTAGTATTATTTTTATTTTTGATGTATTGGTGTTCTAGCTTGTTGAAATTTCTAATCGCAGGTTGCTACCTGTTCCCTAAAGGACTTTCTTAAAATGTGGACTGTGCTGAAAAGAGCGATTTCCTGTATTTCCCATTCTCATGGTTTGCCTGGGTTGGAATCTAAATGCTTCTTCAAATTTACAGATAGCTCACCAAGGAAATTTACAATGACAGAGATAATTTTTGTTTTGCCCCCGCCCCGAACATCTTGCTAATTTCGATAGCCTTATTATTATTATTATTATTATTATTATAAATGTATAATTTTGAAACTATATTTTTATAATTTTAAAATTATAATTTATTTAAAATGAAGGTATAATCTTATAATTTTAAAATCTATCAATTGATTTCTTTTTATTTCTGGAGATTTAATTAAATTAACAGATATTGTTGACTGCCTATAAAAATGCCATAATTTAATGGAACTTTTAGAAGATTGAAGACAATTAAAAATATATATTATTGATTATATTATTATTAGAATATTTTGATTGGTTTGTATTCAATAATTGATATCGAGGAGTACACCATAATAGTATCAGGCTTTATGTCAGTAATATGAAGCATATAAAGAATTTTTATTTTTGTATTTTTCTTCTTCAATTGATGCTCTTGAAATTTGCGTATGTAATTTTTTGACAGGAACCCACACAATTCGCGCCTATCATACTGAGACGTTTAACAGTAATTGCGTTACCATTATTTTGTGGTTGGTTTTATAAAGTATTTTATTCAATATTTTATTTCCCCACCATTGCCAAGAATGATTGTCCCCCCGGTTTTTTTATCAATTGCTTTTATTAATTTTGATAAATGAAAATGCTGATGTGTCTTTGATTAGTGAGACCAGGAATTTTCTAGAATTTTTGATGGGTTTAATGAGATCGATGAAATGTAAATCGTAATGTTTCACATTTTCAGTGGTGACTAACACTTTCTTATCCCTGGTAAGTAAATCCGTTGAATTATGCATAGTATAAAGTATTTTGAGCTGAATCATTCTCACCATTTTCTGAGGGGTGGTCGAAAACCGATCTCCTGCTTATTGAAAGAGGGTAATACGTGATTGACCTCCAGCAGATCGGTAATAACTATTCTCCCCTTTCGTTGCGTTATTGAACAATCGTCAAGCCGTGAGTCAGAATATTCTCAGTGAAGGGTGACTAGTCTTACACGTTCGGAACACACTGAGCCGAAATCCTTAATAATAGCGCATTTCATCCGTTGCAGTTGTCAAATCAGCTTAACTCTTTCCCTTCATTTTAAGAGCGTAAGTAGATATCTTTTGTGTGGTTTCGTTTGTTGTTGAAGGGTCTTTAAGTGTTAGAGCTATATATCGAATGATAATGGCGAAATATCTTTGTTGATCATGTTCAGTTCCTCCTAAACTCCAATTCCATTATCACACTGAAAAGATTTCACTTACAGAAAGCACTAGTGAGTTTCTCAGAGAATAATGTCGACTCTCAGAGAATTGCAATTTATTCTTGATGAATATATGTATAATTGAAGTTTATTATTTAAATTTCACTGTAAGTTCGCCTAAGACTAAAAACAAGGTTCAAAAATATTGTCGCAGATTTTGATGCATTCTTTCTTTTATAAATGAAATTTGATCGTATCGAAAGACCCCTTTTCATCATCAATAATTGTCTTATAGTGATGTGAAGATGTATTAAAGAAAAAGTGACAAATACTTTGGGGAAAAATGCATATTTTATTTTAAATGTTTCGAGTCGTTGTAAAAAAGAATGGAAACAAGTATCGCTGACCTGAATATGAACAATGAACAAAAAAGTGAAACTGGGTAATATGATCGCAAATTATGCTAAGGATGTACAGTATTTATTTTTAAGGAACGTCTGCTTTAGTATTTAATATTATAACATGTTTTGTCACACGTTGCAAAATATTTATAAACAATTATTATCTATCTAGTTACAAAACGCTTTCAAAAACAATGTTGCAACAATTACGTTGGCAGCGAGGTGTCACCCTATTCTCTACAGTGAAAACATTTTATGTTGAGTTTTCCATTTTGAGTTCCTGTCCCACTCCCTTATTCGTTACACTCTCTTTTGCAGCACGAGATGATTCTTTTCGTCACCTACTCCAAGTGTCGCAACCAACCTGCGGTGAATACATCACCACTTGTTTTGACCCTCTTCCCTTGCTCGGTCTCAAAGAACGTTCGCTCTCACAAGTCCCTCGTTTCCCTCGCGAACTCCCTCCAAACGTTCTCACGGCTCGCTGTAAAGATAATCCACCCCTGAGATGACTTCCCCGTTTTACTTCTGTTGGTTGTCAAAGTTGGTATCATCATCCTTTTTCTCCGTGACATATTCTGGTCACCTCATCAATTTAATCTGCATCCCCTCGGCATTATCAGAAGAAACATCTCCTGAAATGTGTTCAGACATATTTTACTTTGTTTTATGTTTGATAATTTGCTCCTGTATGGGAACCTACGTCGCTACTTTCGAAAGTTTCCCCCTCATTGTATCATTTTTTACAAGCTCTAAGAAGAAGAAATTTCAAAAATTCTGTTTTGCTGTGACAATTTCAGTTCATTGCTCAAAAGTGGTAAAAATATTCATATGATCATGTGCAGTAC
The DNA here is from genome assembly GCA_002313205.1 of Laupala kohalensis. Lineage (NCBI taxonomy): Eukaryota > Metazoa > Arthropoda > Insecta > Orthoptera > Trigonidiidae > Laupala > Laupala kohalensis. The sequence continues at coordinate 1,066,747 of NNCF01126186.1, forward strand.
AATAAAATAAATTACACTCGGGAAGCAAGTAAGGTGTCATCCCATCAATTCCGAGAAAAGTGGAGAAAATCAAGTTTCATATTTTAGTAACAATACTTACTGACTTCCACAAACAAACAATGTTAATTTTAGTATTGCTTCAAGTCACCTGGTTGATGTGCCGAGAAGTCGCGGTTTACAGTCGTATAAGTCCCCGGTGACGTCCTGCGTTAGCCCGTCTCATATTTCTTGTACCTGAGCGCTCAATTGCAGTCGCTAAGTTGGTAGAGATTGGGTCTAAATTGTACGCTTCATAGTACCCCATACATTGTCATCCGGGAATATATCTGTTTCATATTGTAAATGGCCACTGTTTCACTTTTGGATAAATATACGTCGCATCGTCTTTCGTTTTTAGTATACTATAGTCATAGGATTTCCATTCTGTGCTTAACTGTCTTTACTACACTATCATCTTCGTTTCTATGACACTATAACATACAAAAAGTAGTCTTTATTAAGTTAACATTCTCACATCACAACATACCTGGTTGAGTGTCTGAATGTTCTCTAAACCTAATTCTTATTTGTCAATCCATGATGTTATATTTTTTGTACCTTCTCATTTTCGTATTCTTTCCAACCTTGTCCTTATCCAATCGAATGAGTCACTAAATCTTTATCGTCACTTCCCCTTTCGTAGACTCTCATCTCGTTGTATCATTTCCTCACGCACTCGTCCCATGCATTACTAGCTCTCAACTACCCTCCCTCGTCCTTTTTTTCCTTTTTTCCCACTTTTTTGTAGCAAACGCTTTCTCACGTTCGCACCCTGAGCCATGACTGTCGCGTCGCATCAGTAGTCTCGACGTACAGTGCTTTCCGTGTCTGACGTGAACATGTCTCTTCTCATGGGAATTGCGGCGCGGACGTGTCGCTCGCATGAATTCTTGACGCCTCTTCTCGCTCAGACTCAGCTCCATTGCTCAGTGGAAAAAAGGTGGGTAGACGAAAATTCTTTTCTGGTTTTGCTGCTATTGTGATATGGCCGTTTTTTTTAATCACTGACGTAAAGTGTGTAGATCGATATCCGGTTTCGATAGGATGCGAATTATCGGTTCGATATTATATTTTTCGGAAACAACCATATCTCCTATTTACGGACTATATATAACATGGGAAGATAAAGAATGGTGCAAAGATAGTATCTGAATAATATATCAAAATATATTATTATATGGATGAAATAGGTCATAATTTCTTTTATATTATGTACTTATTTTATATCAATAGTCTTACTCTATTTGTGAGGTCTTATATTACATCTCCGCTTAAACTACGGGAGGAACGTCAACCAAACTTTGGAAAATTATTATATTGGAGGAGTATATTGTGAGAATACATGTATATACCGCAACCATTCAGGGTGGGGTTAGGATGGAAACAAAGGATGGAATTTTAAAGGTATACCATATTGCGGGAACCGGTGTCCGGCCATGTGTCATAACAAGAAAATGTAAACTTGAATGGTATTGTTAATATTACGTGTATCTTAGTAAATAAAGAGCTTTATACACATCCCTACTGCAACCACTGCGAATGAGGTCAGGAAAGAGAACCTTAAACATTGTAAAAGTAAGAATACATTGCTCGCCAAGGTGCTATGAATTATACATTCTTTTAGTAGTTTAATATTGAAATAAATATTGAGTTATTTGTAATTATCAGATTTTACATGGGTAAGGGTGGTGTTTTAGTTAAATCCGTGAATTTTCTTTCCTTCATAGTCGACAAGAGGAATCAAATGTAACAACATCCGATTCGGTCAGAAGCTAACCCGACTGCAAACGCCCCCTCCTACCGAAGCGTCCAAAATCCTTGGGAGGATGGGGATTTCTTGGAATTTGATAAATTTCTCATAGTTTGCTTTCAGTAGTTTCCTAACGACTTGTTACTGTCATCACTTAGGGTGCAGAAACTAGATTTTTCACTATCTAAAGTTTTAATAATTCAATAAACTGAATACTATCTTTGATTAACTTCCGGAAAACTTATCATTGTTTGGTAGGCAAGTATGGGCAGCGGAATGTGAACAATATGTTCGTGAGAGAGTAAAAATCTTTAATTGATGAAGGGAGTAAAAATATTTATGGGAAAATTTTAAATTAATTTCGAAATTTTCGCGAGCGAAGTAATCACTGTCGTTTGAAAAAAAAACATTTGAATGGAAGCTAGACAATATTTGTTTTTTGCAGTATTTGGATATGCTGAATATGATGTACCGTGAGTTATTAGTGACAAGAAAAATAAATCGTTAGAGAGGGATTCTTTGTATATTTCACTGATATATTACAGCTATGCATTGGCGTTATTTTGTCTATACAAGAGAAAATATTTTTACCACAAATCGGTACATTGTTTCTTTCCATTTTCACTCAATTAAGTTTCAGCTCGGCAGAGGATGCTCATCTCATTATATTTGAAAGTAATTCAGATCAGAAACTGATTGGCACATGAATCGTATAATAATAAATGTGTCAATAGAATCTAGAGTGGATTTATTCTTTTGTGATAAAATAAGTAAAATAAACATTCACATGGAAAATGATTTTAATAGTTAGACGTCGGGTTTATCTTCACTGCATGTGAGTAAATGCGCGGAATGTTATTTGAAATGATAAATGCAAATTAAGCGCTATGTAAAAAGAAACTGTTTTCACATAAATAATTTTTCAATTTAGATCTTCAAAAAGTACCGCTCGCTTAACACTATTTGAATTGGTTGAGAGTTGACAGATAGTAAGTTCAAAGTAAAGAGAATAAAAAACTAAGCTAAAATACCAAGCAAAGCGCTTGTGAAGAGAGTCTTCGCCGTGTGTGCGTTTCGATGATTTACGTCGTGGAGAATCAAAAAGGGAATACTTTTAATACGTAAATGTCACGCGCATGAGAGTGGAAAAGACCAACACGTGGCAGCATAATAGGAAGATACAGCAAATGACATAGAGCTGCAAAGAGGGACGATGAAAGACACATATTTAAGGTCTTTTCTGAGAGAAGGATGTTGCTAGTGGAAGAAACGGTGGGGGCGATCAAGGCGCAAGGACGACCGTTCTCTCACAAGACCAGCTTTGCGTTACTCGTGTTATGAGGAGAGGGGTCTCAGAAACGAGCGCGTTTTCTTTTTCGAAGAGAACGGCTGACTGGCTGACTTTGGATGGAGTAATGCCTCAACTCTAGATCGACCGCATCTCGACGCATTTTCGCACTGCGTTTGCGGTAACCGATGTTTTATGCAGAGAGCTAAAAGCTCGCTGGTGTCCCTTCGTCAATTCGCTGTACGTCGCTCTCTGTGAAGTGAATTTCCTCCTACCTCCATGTTTGGAGTTCTGACGACGCGTTGCACTCAAGAGGTCTGCATTCTGATTATGAATGAAAGACTCTCGGCACTCAGTTCGTGTCTAGCTGAATTTGGACTGAGGCTTCACGAGTTGTGAGACTTTAGTTACAAGTTATTTCTGCTGATGCGTTGGGAGTGGCTGAAACTCTTTTCTCTTCGCATAAAAAAGTATTATTTGCTTCAACTGCGAATTCGTCGTCAGTTTCTTTGATTATTCTTATTTTGGGTGACACTAAAAAAATTGTCAAATTGAATCAGGCCCCCGACGTTTACCTCATCTTTCGTCTCAAGTATCGTTAGTGTGGCAACATTGGAGGACGGTTCACTCGTGCAAGTGCCATACTGCTAAGTGTACGGTCCTGGAATTATAAATCGACCGTCGAAAATATTCTAAGTCCAGCGTTCTTAGCAGTTTGGATTTGTTAGGTTTGCAACGTCACTCCCCTGCTACGGGGACGACCTTCTTTCGACCAATCGTAGGCAAAGTTGAAACTGCTTCCATATTTGGCAGACAAATAGAAGACTAATGCTGGTGAATATATCCCTATTAACTCGTAAGGGGAGAAAATGTTTTATAACGCCGCTATTAAAGAAGTATTTCGTAATTTTTTATTATTCACATCTTGGATTTCCATTACAAAAATATATTCTTTTTGTTCTTAACTTCAATAAACTTTATTATTCTCTGTATTAAAATGACATCTCAAGTTGTTGTCTCACAACGCCGTCCTAGGGAATAAAAAACAAATTAAACTTATCCGTAAAAAGATTTGCTTCTTACTGTAAGAAAAACCCATTGTTTTTATCATAGAATTTGGATATCATCGCAAGATATCGTATGGATATTTAAAATTCGAATCAGGAATTACTTATAAAAATTCCTATAATTTCTGAACTTTATACAGTGGCGTAAAGAACTCAAAGCTCATTGGCATAAAGTGAAGAGTATTGTGTATCGTAATTTCACTTAATTTGCAATTCTTTTATACTATTCTTATATGTCTATCGGAATTCAAGAATTATAAAAAACAGTTGTATAAAATATGATTGAATAACTCTAAAGGTTAATTCTAGCGATATTAATAAAGAATAAATAAATTACCTCTACTAGAAATATATTGATCCCAGATATAACCCTTTGGCTAAAATAGTGCAACATAAAACAACATGCTCAGTAAGTAATATCACAAAAAAAAATTTAGATATCAATAAATATAATAAAAACACAAATCATTTTTATTAAGATATTCAAATGAAACTGAGTTTTATTCACACTGATTGACTAAGTAAATCACACGATAAAACATCACATTTCAATTATCGGAAAATTAAGTAATTTACCAATACAAGAGAAATATTCCAGAATATAGTATAGAATAAAAATTGATATTGCATTTAATTGAGTATCTCTCATTCTCTCAGATATCAATTTCATCATTTTCTCTGATTTCCGTCTTTACTTTACATTTTATAATTTCTTTCTTTTCTTTCTTTCCTTCTTTCTTTCTTACTTTCTTTCCTACCTTCTTTCATCTTTTCTTCCTTCTTTCTTTCTCACCTTTTTTCTATTTCCTTTCTTGCTATCTTTCGTTCTTTGTTTCTTGTTTTCCTTCCTGTACACTTATATAAATTCAAGGAAAATATAATTCATTCACGTTAATTTCAAAAGAGTACCACTTCTATTCTTCACAAATACAGAATTCATTTGATACACATATAATAATAATAATAATAATAATAATAATAATAATAATCATCATCATCATCATCATCATCCATAATTTAAAATGTTAGCATCGATATTCAGTATTATTCATTGATTTCAATACCAGGGGACGATCATGGTAATTTAGATGCATTCTTTACGAGTATATAAATTTTTACGAACCAAAATGGATATTTCGATAATAATTTGTGCATGTAAAATAATTTTTGTGTGTTAAATTACAAACATGTTGATATTCTATTAGTATTATAAGTCGTAGCTAACTGTTTATATTATCTAGGAATTTTTGCTGAAACTTTTCAATCCTCCTCTGCCTTAGGGCCCTTGATCGGAATTGATGGGATGGTCCCTTGCTTGCTTCCGGAGAGTAAATTTGTTTATTGTCCTCCATGTGGTCATACGCAGTTTGCACTGCTTTTTGACAATAAATTTATGTATTATTTATTGATAATAAAAGTGTTTGTCTATTAATAGTATATTAATTTTGGATTTGTCTATCAATATTATGTCTGGCTTGTTATGATCTACTGTTCTGTCTGTAATGATTTGCTTATCCCAGAACAATGTGGTGTTTGTATTTTCCAGGACAGGTGGTGGATTGAATTTATAATAGGGGTAACTGTTTCAACCAAGTTAAAGTTTTTAGCTAACTGTTGGTGAATTATTTTGGCCATTTAATTATTTCTGCATGTCTAGAGGGGCGAGTACTTAGCAACCCGAAATAATGTGATGGATTGTTTCATTGCAGGTGTGTCATGCTCTATATAATCCGTCGACAGTCTCGTGCAGAATTTCTTTTCAGTAATATCTAGTTGGGATTGCTTGATCCTCTATATCACACATAAACCCTTCAGTCTCTGCATGGAGTCATTCTCGTGTTTCAGCCATAAAGTTGATATTCTTTGGCATGGTGTCTTCTAAATTTTATCATAAAATTGCTCATTGATGATGTCTAGATCTGTGTGGGCCCAGTTAACAATTCCAAATGTATATGTTAGAACGAGTACTGGCCATCTATTTATTGCCATATTCAGATATTTTGCATTTAAATGCGTCTTCAATATTGTAATGAGACTTTTTTCATACTTCTTTTGGAAACAGTTTTTGAGGTATGAGTGGTCAAATTTGCGATTTTGTAGGAAGCCAGGATACTTATATTTTGATCTGATTATAGACATTTTATAAATGATTCAGTTGACACTTCATAATTTTTTCCTGTCATGAATTTACCTCTCTTAATGTGCATGGTAGCAAGTTTATGTAATCCAAAGGACATTTTAATGTCTGAGCTGTAGAACTGTATGATTTACAGAAGGTTATGCAGATTATCTGGAGAGTTAGTGAACACCTTTATGTTGTCAATATACATTAAGTGGGTAACTTGGAATGTTCTCTGCTTTGTTTCTAATTTGTAACCAAATTGTGTTTCATTGAGAAGTCTCGACAATGGATTCAATGCCAAACTATAACGGACCAAGTGATTCACCTTGATAAATGCTCCTTCAAATTGGTATGTTAGAGGTAGTGATAGATGCATGATGTACTTTGGTTATCCAGTTTTTCATTATTCCCTCCATGAAATTGACTATTGTTGGATTGATCTTATAAATTTTGAGAATCTGAATTTACCGTGAGTGAGGCACTGAATTAAATGTTTTCTGATAGTGATATAAGTGAGGCACTTAGTCAAATCATTTCTGATATTCGATATTATTATTATTATTATTATTATTTTGTTTGTTCTCTCAGCATTGCAGCTGGTATAAGACAAAGTACGGGCTACAGAGCCAAGCACATCCGTCTATATTTCACTCAAGAACTTTCTTACAATGTTGGTAGTATTTAGAATGACAGTTTCTTGCACGAGGATATTAATATTCTTATACAAGTCAACAAGCTTTCGTGCAACTGTTTTAGTATCACACCAGTGGCTGACAAAACAATTGGCACAATGCACACTTTATCGAGCTTCCAGATCTTGATTTCGTTGCTCAGGTTCACATACTTGGTTTTCTTTTCAACTATTGTTTTCTCAAATGTGTGTTTGGCACAGCTATGTCAATCAAAAACGCTGTTTTCTGCATTTTATCACCTAACACCATTGTTAGGGACACATCTGTCTGTAATTATGATTTAGGCATGCTTTCATAAAGCTTTGTCATCTCTCATAACACAAAGTGAATCTGTGTCCAATACTAGAGAAGGAATATATTTGTAATATGGAGAACTCTCTTTTAACAGTTCGAATTTAATGCCTAAGCTCTGGTGAATAATAGTAACTACTTGGTTGTGACGACGTAGGTAGTCGGACTGAGAGAGAGCACTGCATGCAGACACAACATGTTGGATAGTTTCAGGTTTCTCCTTACATTTTCTACATTTATCTTCCCCTGCATTCGTTTCCCTAATTATATATTTCAAATACTTCTTTTTTTTATGACTTGATCTTGAATTGCTATCATGATGCCCTCTGTTTCTGGGAAGAGCTCGCCATGCCTCAATCACTCGTTCAACGCTTGCTTGTCGACATATGTTTGGTCGAGATCATTGGCATGTCTCCCATGCACAGACAAGCTTTTCCATTCATAAAGTTTTATAATAATAATAATGTTTTCTTCAAAAGTTACAAAAAATATTATAGTTTTCCAAAAAGAAAAATTTCCACTTAGTTACTACTAATTAAGTACTGTTATTGGGTACTTCAAAAATGTTTCACGCACATTCAGGAATGTAAATGAAAACATAACGGGATAAAAACAATTGCAGTATGTTTCGAAATGTATTAATAGAATCAATGTTGCTGTACTTGACGTAGAAATAGAGTCCCCACTAATAATTCAACTTTAGTTATTTAGTTTAATGATATGAGTATCATGAAAGCAGCGTCCAAACGATTAAAAAGCGAATTCAATACATTTATTTTCATTAAGTAAATATATTATTTTAAATGATTTAAACAAGTAATTTTTATATAAATCATTAGAAACTAATTATTTACAAAAATACTTCGTCGGGATAATTCGGGTTAATTGGAGAAATAAACTTTCGGTCTATTTTGATTGACGTGTGCTATGATCTTTTTTCTAGTTTTATAGACCTCACCTTATAGCATGTTTGGTTCACTTTGGACGAAAGAAAAATCGTTCATACTTACGCTAAAGTTGAGTGTGAATGAATCCAAAATGTTTAATTAGCCCCTCTCCCTGTAGAACTTCTGTGATCTTTCGCTTTAAGAGGATGGATCGTAATTGTGTGGAGCGGATAGGCGTCTCCAAGGGAGAGATGATCCTCTGCAGCTGTTGCGTCCCAGAACGGAGCTGCCTCTGCGAAGGTTCGTCAAGCCTACCTGCTCTAGAACTTAACCCAACAAATCTCCTCCTCCTTACCCTTGCAACTCTCTTGCTGCAAAACCTTATTATACTGAGTTCAATTCTAACAGACTGGATTTTGGCAGGACATCATAAAATGTATAAGTATAGATCGTAAGCGGATCACTGAGATATTTCTGTCGGAAGTTCTTATAATGAGCTTCTTGTGAATGAACCTCCATATTCTTAGTAAGATAGAACTCTACCAAAATTTGAGTCAGTATCCAAATGAGCGATACGACCTAAGAAACATCAATGAAGTATGAATATATTTACTACTTTTCAATACCTTTTGTTATTTAATTTTGTTCACTAGATTTGTAGTGATATGGCAACATAAATGAAAGATCTTCTTTGCTTTCCAATACTGTTACTTGTATTTATCTGAATGGTACATGATCATTTGATTTAGAATGTTGTACGTTTCCATTTTAAATTGTTTTGCGGCTGAGATGGAATGTTTAACTATTCCTATGTAAGAAGTTTTTGGACCAATGATAGCATAATACTTCTACACTGCTTCTACAGAATACTCATAAACCAACGAAACACGGAGTCAAGTGTAGATAACAAAAAATAAATAAGTATGCATTGAACGAAAGGAAAATATTTATAACAATTACTGAAGTAACTTCTTCTACAAATGTCTGTTGGAGACCATTTTTTAATGTGTGGTTTTCGCTAAGGGTACTTTTTTAAATATTTGATCGCTACAAAATGGTTAGCTTTGAAACCCAAATAAATACGTACGCGTATATGGATACTGAAAATACTACGACTCAAGTGCACACACCCTCCATCACTAATTTTGAACTTACTGGTGTATTACTCGAGCGACCGACTCATGATGAGGTTCTGTTAGTTAGAGGTGATATATACAGAGAATATGGAGATTACGAAATTAGTTTCATGGGTAGGTGGAATCTTGCATCCGAGGCTGCTTGCCTCTTCTATGTAGTTGTCCCACCGTCCTCAGTCCCCTGCCACTTTGAGGACAAGTGGGTGAGGAGGGATGAGGACAACGGCAGTCGTTACGGCCTCTTGTTCCTCCGGCGACTCATGCGCGCGCGCGAAACCCGATGTCCGCACCTGACGCCATCCGAAGCAGCCGTTCACTCTCACCCTTGTTCCCTGTCTCCACACACCCGTTCACGCGCCTTCCAATTTCCCCCCACCCCCCACCCCGAAAGCTATGTTCACGCCGCCGCTCCATTCAGACACTCATCGCTTACGAGTTGTATTTCTAAAGGCTTCAAATATATGATTATAGGACTGAAATGGACAAGATATGATATGAATTGATTCATTGTGCGAATGTCACATGGCGAAGAAACACCAAAGCACATTTTATGGGATTTTTCTTTGTTCGCACAGGAACGCAGGAGATTTCGGAAGGCATTACGAACAATACACACACACTAGACATGACAAATATGATAAAGGAAAAAATTTGACATGTTTCCCCAATATACTATGGAAGTAGGAGTAATAAAATTGGTATTATTACGAATGAAATTGGTTGGCAATGCTACCGCGTAACTATAACGGACTACAAACTACAGACTACAAACAAAGATAACGTAAAATAGAAAAGAACCTTGTAATGATTTGTACACAAGGTGTTCCAATAGCCTACTGACTAGAAAGGAATAAATAAATTGTATACAGAATTTGAAATTATTATGGTAAATGTTACCATGGGAGGGAACATACACAATGTATTCAGCTTCAAGAACAGGTAGCCATGAACAATGAAATTACCTACCCAATGAACAATGAACAATGAACAATTCATCAAAAATTGCAATTTTATTTTGTCTGTCTGCAAAAATACCATTATCTTTCATCTACATTGCTCGCATTACCATTATTTACGTCAAATGTTCCTTTTATAAGGATATTATACTGATTTCAGGATAAGTATTTTTCTTTAAAAACTTTCCGTGTACAACAAACATTCTTACAGTAAAACGTACTGATTAATATTTAGATTCTGAAACAAAATTTGGAAGTGTATATATTACCAATATTTAGAACATCGTGAATATGAAAATATTTATATTTTATACTTTCTTGTTATTTTAATTGAGACGTATTTCTTACTTATGATAGCTAATGTTGAATTGAATATATTTTTATTTAATTCATAATCACAATTTGAATACATCAAAATAAATTTTTCTCGCATTGTCACGGGCTATCACACTTAGATATTTTTACAAAAATAAATAATTAATGACTTACAACCTTTAACGGACAAACAGTGTATATTTTTTATTTAAACAATAAACTTAGTAAATGATGTATTTCCATTCTTTAACAATAAATCCTATATTTGTTTAAAAGATCTGGAATGCCGAAATCAAATACTGAAATATTTTTGTAAATAAAAGTCTGCTATATATAACTAACATTTTGTAATATTAAGGACGAGTAGTATAATTCGTGTATGTTCTAGGTCCACTAGCAATAATCTCTCACAAGCATTTCTGTGTTCTGCTCTTTGTCTAAGTATTCAGCATTCCTCGTATTCAGAAGCTTCTTGCCTTTTGTTACATCTATAGAGCACTCCCTGGGTCCCACTACTTCTGGGACTTCTACAACGTAATCCATATATCGCCCTTTGTATTAACAAGCTCTCTGGAGAGAGCGTCCACACTAATAACCTTAGGGAATTCGTGTGACTCTACGACACCCTGGGGTGAAAGGAAACTGTTTCTCTTCCTGTGCGAGCGATCCACCTTCCATGTACCACGTCATATATTAGTCCGAGCGAATTATATCACGGAGTAGCAACGTCTGCTAGCGACCGTTTACGCCTCCATTTCCGGCACCTTCCGAAGAGAGAGAGAGAGAATGATGTTTTTTTCGACTAACCTTGCTCTCTCGGGATCCTCCGGGCCGGATATTTCGCCGTCGATTCGGCGAAAAGGAGCCGAGTTTCCGAGGCTCTTTGGGGTTTGCGTCGATGCTGACGCCGCGATTTTTCCTCCTCTTTTCTTCTATCCTTTAACCGACAATTTCTAGTCCTCGCCATTTTTTGTTCTTACCTTTTCTCTTTCTCTCCGGTTTATCTAACATGCTTTTGTTTCCTACACCTCTCTAACAGGTTTCGCCCTTTCGTCGCGAGATTCGTTCTCTTCTTCGAGCTGGTCTCATTCCGCTCTTTCCCTTCGGCATCTGAAGCCTGTTCCGACGCGTTATCACACCTCAGGGAGCCACACAATCTTGACCACTCAGGAGAGAGGGTCGACTACCGACTCTTTGCCTTGGACACCTCTTGGCGCACAGATGTATCAGTGAGGTGTTTTTTTTTTCTCACCCGCGTTGTTGTGCGATTCGATGCAGATATAGGACCGAGAGAGAGCGTGAAATGGAGGCGGTAGCAGCTTCCAATCAGAGGGCTAAGTTTATGGCCACCAACCACTCGCCCTCGTCACATTCCCCCTTCCCTCCCTCCCTCCGTCTCTCTCACTCCCGCCTCTTTCCCACACCGATACTCCTTGGCATCGATTGCTTAGATACGTCGATACGCCCCCTCAATCCTCGTAAACAGTTTAGTCGGATCGAGGCGGTTGGAGTCGTACATCTCATCTTGTCGTCGAGGCGCTGCCCAAATTTAATTTCGGTAACGAAGCTCTCGAATTTATTGAGAGGGTGTTCGTTCCGGCTGGGTACTTAGTGGCATGCGCGTTCTCCCGCTCGTATATTAGCGCAAATCAGCTTCGGGACTGTGAGTATAACTTGTGGCATGCCTATAGATAGAAACGAACTGGAGTTCGTTTTAAAAATATGGAAGTGAAACCCTTAAGATAAGTTATGTACTTGTGCTGTCTGTATATGAATATCGTGGGTCAGTGGGTGTCATGAGATTAAATTCATACTGCAACAGATTTTGAGAGATTTACAGTTAAGTGAGGTCGGTTTAACGTATTAGCTGCCTTGTTTCCCGAAAATGTCGTTATTCCTCTCTTACCTTAGACACAGCCTAATTTAAAGTTATTGTATTTGGAGTTTCCAATTATTAGTTGTACTTCAATCTCTCTTACATTTGAATAGCTTCACTGAGCTTACTTTCTGATATGGTGGAGAAATTTGTTTAAAATATTTTTTTTACGCTGGTATCATTCCTATCACGAACAGACTGAGAGGAGAGGATGTTTGGCTACTTGTGAATTAGTTGAAACAATTTCGATATGTATCATAGGAGTATCTCTATATTTAAAAAGAATATTGCCGTAATGTTATGAAAAAACGTATTTTCTATAAATAAATTACAGATATATAGTTTTCCCGTTCACCGAATTCTTTCATTTATGTTCAATGAATATTAAAATTCGAAATCTTTTTGTGAACTGGAGTGCATCATTTCGTGAAATGAAGTTAATGTACTATGTAAGTCCAACAGACTGTATTTCGTAACAGAAAAATCGGGTCAATATTCGCTAGTCATTTCGTTGGTATTAAACTGAGTTAAGATTTTAAGTTTGAATATACGACAACGGAGCAGTAATTGTGAAAGTAAATTATCGACGAGGTGTTTCTGTCAAGGCTGAAATTTGCTATTGCTTAGACAGGATTGGTGTAATTTATCCTTATATGGCCATTATTTTACCTAATATTTATCATCAGATTTGTAATGTATAAAATTTTCATGAGCAAGGAAGAAAGTATTAGTTTCGAAAGTTCATCACTATTTTAAACTTGATAAAACAATCTTCATAAATGAAGGAAGAAGAAGCAGAATTGTTGAATGTTATTTATGGCTTGTAAAGACTATCTTCAAGAAATGAAGGAGTTTATGATACAGTGAACGATTTTGTATTGATTAAATGGGAGTTGAATGTTCACTAATTGCTTTCTGGTAAAGCATCTTTTTAGCTGGCATGTGAGATTAATGTAATCTCAAATATCAACATTTTACAATACGTTAGTGTCTGACCACGAAAAAATCGTGGTGAGATAACCAAGATAACATAAATATTTGTAAACTTATATTCTTACAGAGTTTTACGGTTATAATCTACTTATAATATTTGAATATGATGTAGACTATGTAAATATATAAATACGAAATTGTGTCTGACTGTTTGCTACAGTATCACGATTAAACCACCGAACCAATCGCAATGTAAATTGGCAAGGAGATAGGTTAGATGTTCAGGACGAACATAGAAAATTGAAATGAACTTGCTTCTATGCTGGGTAACTGGTGTAAATCAGCGCAGACCAACTGGCGACCTGTGGGCCATATGTGGCCTGCAAAGCCACATAAACGGCCCACAAGTTATATATATATATATATATATATA
>NNCF01126186.1:1080813-1104591 GCA_002313205.1 Laupala kohalensis
CATCCCGTTCCAATCCGATCGATTGAAAGTGTACTGAAAATGGTCCTCGGGCCGATATAAGTTGGAAAACGCTTATGTGAATAAATATTTTAAAAGGGTCACCGACAGTGTCGGAGATTGGTGCGATGGGGAGGGACCCTGCTGCAGGGATGGCGACGATGATAATCGGTCAGCACTCTGAGGAACGTTGCCGTGAATCACTTACACCTCACTTCTCTGTGTAACTCCGCCCTCAGGGTTGGCTACGCACCGCAGACACGTGGCCCTTACCACATGGGGGGGACCATCTTTTTTTTTACTCCCCCGCTTCACAAAACGGTTGCCTTTCTGAAATAGTGGAATGCTAAATAAAAAGATGATTCAAAATATCTATGTATTTGTTCAACTGTTGCTGTACACCTTTATAACACACATTTCCCTTCCACTTTGTACACGCTAAGAACATGTCTAATGAATATATAATTCGTATATTTAATACCACCCTGTGTAGAAATTTCGTGTCGTAACAAAGTCGTTACAACGTCACCAAAGACGTGGCGACGCCACAAAACGACGTCGTTTTTTGTGTGTGGGGCTTTAAGGGTTCGTCAACGTTGCCAATGCGTTGCATGTAACGTCGATTCAACGTCGGAGAACGGCGTCTTCACAACGTCGTAAAAAACGCTTATTCGACGCCATTTAACGACACCAAAACAACGTCGTCACACTACTTTTTTTGAAAATGTTGAATTATAATTTTTGTTACAACATTTATGGATTTTATCCATCGTCTTACATTTTTACAATCATATTCTATGACTTGTAACACTCATTCGTATAAGAACGTTATTTTACCATCTTCGTCTTACTAAGGAGTGATTCGATCCAGGGTCCTTTCCATCTCCAGGACAGCAAGCTACCATTGAGCTACTGCAAATTAGTGATTAAAGCTAAGTATAGTCTACCTAACTATTTGTATCATAAATGGTAAACAATTAAAAGATATAATGTCATCGGCAAAATGAACATTTCCGAAAAAAGCACCCAAATAGAGTTCCAACTTCCACTACCAGAAGGCAGTGAAAGACGGAATGTCGAAATTGCGAATGTGGTTCCGACCATCCAAAGAGAAATGGGCCACAAATAACGGAAGCGGAGACCCATGCACTATAATAATAATAATTATTATAATAATAATTATTATTATTTATTGTAACTGAGTCGTCTGAACGTTGTATAACGGAGTAATCTCAACGTCGGTTTTCGACTTGATCTCGACGTCGAAACAACGTAGTTTACTTTCGTAGGCCCGGCGTCGCATGCGACGTCGTTTATTCGACATCGTCCTTCGACACGATATCGACATTGAAATACGTCGAAAGTCGGCTCAACGTTGGCGTTTTCTGGGTGGGACCATTCTATTTTTTGTCTCACAGTACACGTCCTTGATATCTTCAATTATTTTGCATCTTTCATTCGATACAAAATTATTTTCTCACTACATTTAATTCGTGAGTAAAACCATCTTATTCTTCAAAATGTGAGTGGAATTTCAAAGTAATAAAAATACTATTGTTTTCTTTTACTATAATTACTCTGAGAAGAAATAATATTTTATGATGTGAGAAGATAAACATTAAAATCACCGAATAATTAATTTCTTCCGCTGATTAATATTGTCATCGCAGTGCTGTATAATGAAAATATTTAGTTTCTTGATCGTTTTTTTTCGAGAATGATTCTTCTTCCAGAAAATATTTTAGTTCTGTATGTTTTCTCATTGCATTTAAGACATTTTATGACTTACATTAAACGTGATGTACAGATATCAGCTCCACAGGCTATTATTTCTGATTGGGTCTTGCTGTTTTATGAAATATTTGTTCGGTCGATATCGGTAATACATTGATTCAACTGGTTTTTTTGTACTTTTATAACATTTCACATTGACATTGAATCAATGTGAAACAAAATGCCTTTATTGTAATTCATGAACGTTCCTAGACTTTTACTGGAGAACGAACGTGCAATCACTAAATAAACAAAAAACACTCAGTTGATAGTAATTACTATATATAGTAATTTATTATTTATTAATCATGTTACCTGGCGGTGAGGTTCACCGCAATCTAAGAGATTTCTATGTTTATTATTTATTAATGAATCAAATATCAACTCTTCGTATTTTTCGTAAAAAATTATTGCGTACTTACTCGCAATCCTTCTTGCCCTATTAACATACCGTATAATATGAGCAGAGCCACCGAGCCGTGGGAGAAGTAATTTTTATTTCTTTTTTAAGAAATGAGACCTCAAGGGGTCTTCTATGATAAATAAATAACGTTTGATATACTAAACCGAATAAGAAAACAAAAAATAAAACGTTGTCCTCAGAACATAAATTAAAATTATCAAGTTGTTTTCGGCTCATAGAAAGCCCCTCAAAAAGATAAATTATTGGTATTGTATTATTGTGTTTTTAAATTCATTCATGTAAGCATCTAAATGTCTGCTTTAAGAGCTACTAACAATATAAAGTAACTAAATGTTTTTATATAAAAAGGTATTGAAATATTTTCGCACGTTTGTGTTCTACATTCACCAATGAATTCACAAATTGGAGGCAGGGTTGAAAGTGTTCGAAGAAGGGTTGTGGAGGGGTGAGAGTACCCCAAATTCAAATCGGCATCAGGCTGCTATAAAACATCAGTATCAATAATTTATGCGCGTTTTTTTATGTGAGTGGGTGTCAATACTGTTTGCAAGCGAAAATGAGTTCATGTGTGTATGTGAATATAAACACATACGGGCTCCACGTAAATAATTATTTCCTTACACGTAATTTATTTCTAGTTGTTACCTCGCATCGTAATTTTCAAACTATTCTTATACCATCTATCTATCTATCTATCTATGTGTCTACCACACATCTATCTATGTGTGTTTTATAGATATTTGGGCGTTGGATTTGTTAATTAACAACTTATGTTATTATGTATAGTTTCTTGTTTTTTTATCTGCCACCGAGCACTGCTCACTTGCAGAGTAATAAATAAATAGTTATTAACATTATCGTTATTATCATCATCATCCTCACTGAAGAAAACATTCATCTCGAGAGTGGGGAAGAGCTGCTGCGTCACAACTTCAACCATTACAAAGCCGGAAAGCATTCGTGTTTCGCTGCCATAAGCTTGTCGACGTGTTTCGGATAGCTACTATGTGTAGATTGCGCGTCAATAGAGGTAACTTTATGTTATTATTGCACAGCAGGATTGGAATCATGGACGTCAGTCGAAAAATGAATATCGGGCGTTTTGATGGAATGCTCGATTTGTGTAGAAAATTGGATCTGGGAATGCGAGTGAACGAGGGGACTGCAAATAATAGGTTTGCTTCTTTCTTAACTGAAGATCTAGATTTAATTTTCTACGTATTTTATGTAGTAAATTATGTGAATTTTTTTACGTTTTATGTCCATAAGTATTTTTAAATTTTAATCTGTATTGAGAGAGTGACATTTGAGATGTTTATGAGGAAAGGAATTTGACGTATATTTGCAGTGATTCTATCATGAATAGCTGCACGTATTTCAGATTATATTTCTACATTATTTTACGTTCTTAATTCGTTATAAAATGGAAACTCAACTTTATATTTCACGCTCATTTTTTTTCCCATTCAGTTTAAGTTATGGAATATGCATCATGTAATTTAACTGTAGACCTGTTAACGTGAAAATTCACGTACTACATTGCCAATTATTATTATTATTATTATTATTGTATTATTACTATTATTATTATTAATTTGATGAGACTCGTCAGCAAGTCGGGCAACATTGGCCTAGAATATCTTTTAAGAACTTTTCTGAAGTATGATCAAATTTTAGTTTAAATCTGTTATGTATTAAATAATGCAACTGATTCAAACTCTATTCAGGGGGAATTCTACTCGGCAGAAAACTCCGCTGAAAAAAACAATTTTGGTGAATATTTATCTTTTTACTGTTACAAAATTTGCTGATATATTCCATACATTTGTTCCTGAGAACTACTCTTACATTGTTACGAATAATATCTACTATTAATACATTACTAAACAGAGAAAATAGAACATCTTGTTTGATTTTTTTCACTGTTATTCTAAAGCACAAAGATGACCGTTCTATGGTTGTATTGAAATTGAATTTACTTTCGCACGAATGGAATTCCTTACAAATGTGTACAAGTACATCACTGACCGGATAACGCGACCCTCAAATCCTCTGGTGAGGATCTACTCGCGCCAAGAGCTCTTGAGTTTCCTTTCAAGAGGAGTCATGTAACATTCTTGTTGCAGCATTGTGTTTCTGGCTACTAGTGAAACATCATTAGTGGAAAAATAATAGACTACTTGAACGCTGAGAGTTGTCTCAGCTTACTTCACTGTAACTAGGTGGAAGCAAATGACTGAACATCTGAAGATGCTAATAGTAGTAATGTTGTGATGCGTCAGCACTATAGGTTCTTAGAAACATACGGTTAGAATCTGCACGTATTCTGTGTGGTTTTAATATTTAAAAAATAGTTTAGCTAATATCAATGTGGAGATTATTGATATGACGATGAAACCACTATTTTAAAATGTTTTCCGGAATTACTTCTAAATCAACTTGGATACAAATGAATCGAAGATGAAATAGTAGAGAAAATAAATACAAGAAACGAATGAGGTGTGGATTCGGAGAAAGTTAAGAACATGGTACGAATGGATAAGGAAACAATAAGTCTCAGTACGAGTATTACGGAAGAGGAACGTTGAAGATAGAATTCGCATTAAAGAAGATATGGGAGAAATGTTTAAGAAAGAAAAATACGAATAAATCTGAAAGAAAGATTAAATATTGTTGGGTTGTGTTTACCCAGGAGGATAAAAATAAGACAGGTTAAATGAAGTACGAGAGGAAATTTAAGAAATATGCTAAGGGACGGTAAATAAGGTAAAACGGATATTAATCCTTTATGAAGTAAAGAAAGGTAGGAAGATTTTTCTTCATTGATAGAATAGTGTTAGAGAATTTAAGAGAGGGCTAAGAAAATAAATTTGGAAGAAAAATCTTCAATAGGTGGAACTGACAAGAAAGTTGGTACTACTCATGTTGAGCAATATGATAATATTCTCATAAGAAGTTTACAAATCAATTTTTTAAATTTTAATCAAGGAGGTGCCTTTGTATATGTCAGAACAAAACCAAAACCTAATTTTACATGTGAAGTTTGTGATAATGATCCATGTCAAACTTGTTGTGAAACTATAAGTTCTTTGAGTTATGGAAAAAGGGTTTTTCGTTATAATATGGGAAGTTTACATAGAACCAGATTCCATAGATTATGATTCAAGTAGGGAAATAATGTTACACAGTGGAACTTCCAAACAATTGTCTTGGATTTCACCTTCCGACAATCAGATTACGTTACATGGATGGAAGCAGTATAAGTTACATAGAAATTTGTCTGTTTTTCGTAAAGAATATTTTAAATCTAAAAAGGTTATGTCTATAGCTTCATTCGATACAAAAGATTGGTCATCTATTTTGTTTGACATGGAATGTTCTAATTCTTCTAGAAATTTGAAGACATGGTTTTGTCCGCATTTAGGAAATGTCAATTTGCCAACTGGTGGTGATAAGTCAGAATGTACAGTTGTTTCTTTAGGTTGTGAGTTTGAGATAAAAGTAAATTATGTGATTTCTGGCAAGAAACCTGGAGTTATTTAATGTTTTTTTTAGTGTATGGTTTGATATGCAAAATATACTTGTATGTAAAAAGATGTGGCCTTTAGTTATTTTACAACTCCTATGGAAGCTTCCATTGAATTACAGGGGACGTATGATTTTATTTAATTTTTTTCTTTTTTCTTTTGTAATGGACTGAATATTAGACTGAATAATGTACTGAATATTCGATCCTAGAAATAAGTTAACATGTCTTCAATAAAAAATTTAAGAAAAGAAAGCGAAATATATAT
Source organism: Laupala kohalensis (assembly GCA_002313205.1). Taxonomy (NCBI): domain Eukaryota; kingdom Metazoa; phylum Arthropoda; class Insecta; order Orthoptera; family Trigonidiidae; genus Laupala; species Laupala kohalensis. The sequence continues at coordinate 1,086,802 of NNCF01126186.1, forward strand.
TGACATTTAATTTTATGTTGTGTTTTTTCGATTTGACAATTGTCATATATCTGATCATATTGACAAGTGTGAATGCAGGCACACTATTTTCGATTATTGTGGGCTCTAAGATCATTTACTTAAAGAGTTCAACAATAAAGATGAAAAATGTATAAAATGTATGAGGAATAATAAGCAATCAGTGAGAATTGCCAATGTGTGCAAGAAATGAAATTCAAAGATGGACTCATTTGTTTCCTTATTAAAAGATTATAAATGTTATCGATTTAGTTCAATATTTATTTTCGTTCCGATATGTGTACAATAAATGAAATGTATTGATTTGTTGGAACCGCATCTCTTTTAAGAAGTAGCTCCATCAGAATTGCGAAAAGCCGTTGGACACCCCTCGAAACACCCCTCGACGAGCAGCATCGCATGACCACCCCCGCTCGCCGTTAAAATGTCGCGCTAAGGCCGCGCGCGCTTCAGACTTTATGGAAAAATAAATCTCCCGCTCCAGCGACCCCTTCTTAGGTCTTGTGGCTGGGGCCGCAGACTTAGACAACGCCTGCTGGCTTCACCAACACGACGATGAGATGGTGTCGGTGATGTTGATTCGATCTTGAAGGCAATATCGATTATCACGATCGATCACAATGTTGACCAGAGTATGCTGCTATCATTTATAGTCCTGGTGGAAAAGTTCAGGACAACGACGGAAACTGTCGAGAATGAACTCTGAAACGGTTCATCTCATAGATCATAGATCCTAGTCATGCAAAGATGTGATCCCAAATTAAGATTTATCTTTTAACATGCAGTATACACTAATTCAATACACAAAGACTTTTGTTCGATGTGAAATTTATTGATGTGCTCCCCTAAGATTTCTGATCATTCAAAATTTTAATCCTATTTCAAAGTATTTTTTTACGTCTACCCGTATTCTAAAAGATTTTATTAATACTCTCGTTGTAAAAAAGCATTTTCTTAATTATCACTGATCATTTAGAAATGTTTCAAATATACGACACGTGGAATAATTATAGGAGGTGTAGACAATGTGAGTGACTTTAATAGTTTATGAACAAATTTTATTTATCTTAGGGGCAGATTTCTGTAAAATGGTACAATAATCATCTATTGTCATGCAAAACACACGTACTTGTAAAATTTCAGCATGATTGGAAACTTGGCAGTGACAATTGTTAGAAAGAAGCACAATGAATTGCGGAGGGTTCAATTTAATTTATTTTGAACTGAAAAAATACCCCTGAGCCACGCCCCCTTGGCATTAGAAATAGGGATGCTATTAACAACAGATCGTTTGCAAATTAAAAGAGGACAAACAAAGGGTCTTCCAAATGTGTTTCACTTAGTGGTTTACTGAGTTTTTTTGCAATAACTAATAAACGGATTTATAGGAAACTTACGACATCTCATTTTATAGATTTTTAAAGATCTATTTACTTTTTTGTCTAGGATTAATACCCGAGTCACTAGATCAACAAAAAATAATATGAAAAATCGCAAATTACACTTTGGGGGTTAACTGGAAAAAATTGATCACATCTGTAATCCTTCAAAAGACGTATAGGGTCTTAGATTTTCTTATTTTACACAATAAAACTACGCCATACCTTCTTATTTTATTTTACTTTATCATTGGATCGATTCCCCATTCCTTGGTCTATACTCGTATATGAATTGAACTATTTCGTCAACTCTTCAATAGCTGCCCGATAGGTGACGCGAGATGTTGACAGGAAAAATACATCAGTTGATAAATGTCACCATGGAAAACCAGTCGCCTAATCGAATGCACACGAATTCGAAAATCTTTCCCTTAAAAGGAAATGACTCACACTATTTTTCATCAGTTTTATCCCTACATTTAGAGAAAGCTTAAAGACAATTTGATTTTAAAATTTTTCTTAGGTGTAAGAACTTTGAAGACTGAAATAAGAAATTTGACCAATGGTAAAGTATTACTATTGCGAATTCCAATAGAAAAATTACATTTAGCAAGATATTTTATGGCAGGATAGAAAAGAGTACGAAAACTACATAAAATATTTTATATTTATGACTGTTGTATAAATCCTTCATTTTATTTATCGAAACGCAAACATAAAGCTGTAACTAGGAATAGTAAATTAATACACAAAGATGATTTCGCTGAACAAACATACTTTGTTCAAATATTTCTTTCTTAAAAAACAACAACATGATGTTAAGGTATTCTTCATGTTTTATTTAGATGAAGAGCTACTGCAACTCTTTCTTCACCCTGCGAAAAAGGCGGGAAAATGTATTTGTTTTCTTGGACATAACCACCTTAATCTTATATTACTCCAGTGACGTTTAACTCACCCATAGAATCGCTTACGTTCACAAACATCTGGTAACATATTATCCCGCGAAAAACTAAGGCAGCGCGTTCCGCATCGAGTGTAGGCCTCGTGAATCGGAGGTATGCCTCTCTCATTCCAAACAACCAGCCATCAGCGTTGGCGGTAGGCCCTTATCGCACAGTCGTTTGGATCGACCTATCGCTGGAGAGATCGCGCTCTCGTTTCGCCCCTCGGCCTCAGCCGCTTCCTCGCTACCCGTCTCCGCCCCCGGTGCGGCGTTCGCCATGAAACCTCCAGGGCGCCCCCCGCCCAAATGAGGGTTCGCTCGCCGCCGCCTCTCGCCTATAGGTGGAATTAGCGAACATCCAACGCAGACGGATGCTTTAAGATGGTGAGTAATGGATGTAAAAAGGTAAATGACGCGAGGAGACCATCTTGTTAAGGGTTCTCACGCCCGTACTTAGCACCAGGGCGGAGCACGCAGTCATGGCGGCAGGTACACACCTTAAAGACCAATGAAGGCTAATAGAGAACGCGGAATGGTCGTTCTTATCTTAAGAGGTGTTAGCATCCATCTATGAAATGTGAAACCCTGTGGACAGTGAACGTGTTATGGTTGAGGGGGAATTATGACACTATATATGTTAAAGGGTTCGTGAAGGAACTTCCAGGTATATTGCGATGCTTAATACTCCATAAGAAACATTTGCAACCAAATTCTCGTCGAAAATGTTTTAGGATCTCATTATTTTTACGTCGTAAACACGGAGGCTTATGACTCTCCTTGTCAAATCAGCCGTGACGAATTACTACGTGCCAAATACTTTACAATTCATGAACGAATATCAACTGTCCTGCTACAAAAGAAAACAACAACACTAAATCCTATGTGAGTGAAAAAATGCAGCCTAAGCTCAAATTGTTAGCACACAAAACATCCTGATGGAAATGTCGTTCGTTTTTTCCCCTGGAGAGTGCGCTCACAGTGCGTCTGCGGTTTCGTTATCAGACGAGCATTTCAAGCGTCCTATTTCGGTCCCTTTAGTGAAAGCGGAAATAGCGACAGCTCTCGTACTGCCACCACACATAACTGGAGAGGTCATCACGCCGCGCGAGACAAGCCACTCACTCTTCGTCTGGTGTGGTGACCTCTCATTCCACTGCTCTTACCGTGACACCCTCTCTTCCCCCCCACCACAACCCACCCACAACCCCAACGGCTGCGGTAGTGCTCTCTCCAATTGCACCTGTATGTCAAGCTCATCTGTGGTGGAATAACCCAAACCACATTTGACGCATTGGTTTTTGTTATCTTTACATACGAGTTGTAATTGTAGATCCCATCAAAGTAATTTGCTTGCGGGTATAATTTGTTTCTATTGGTAGGGACTGCCAAGAAATGTATGTGAAAAAACTTCAGAAAAAAGAAATTATTTGGTGAAAACTGATTTCGAGGTATCTCAATTAAATAGTCTTTAACGTTCCACAAGCAGTGGTAGTCTCTCCCAGCGAGTCAGTAGGAAGAAAATGAACAAAAGTAAAATAAAATAAAATAATATGAAGTGTTAAAAAATTTTAAACTAATTCCTGATACATGTTTGTTTGTTTTCAATTTTTTTTTTTGCTGTCGGGGGTCTAAAAATGCTTTCATTATTTTCTAAATACGTCTCGCCATATCCTATTCTATTTAGCGAGCAATATTTGTATGTATCATCTCAGAAACAGTTTCTTAAATGAAATTCGCAGAATAGATGTGAGGTCTATTTAAAAGCACAAGTACTAAAGCATTTCGCATTTAGATTTCATCTCGGAAAATTCGTTCGTCCGGTTTGTTTTTTCTTTTAGGTAACGGTATCTTTTAAGGAACTTTTAACAGCTGTAATTCACATCATACTCGATGTCATTCACATGGTATCCTTCATTTAGCTCACCACTGAAACTATTGCAAATCAATATGCTTGCCAATATCAATGTTTGAGAATATCAATACATCTCATCGCTGGAACCGATAGATGGGACCCTCAGTAATCTCAGCCTCTCTCAATCTCAGACGAGAATATCGTAACTGTGAGATTGCACTGTACTTCTCATTATATGTAATCCACTACGTCTTAGAAAATACTATTTGAAATATTAAAGTGTCTCGTAACCCATGAACGATGCTTTTGTGGGTGAACCAAATAATAAAACCGTGACATAAGTTCTGTAGATTTTTCCATAGACATCGTCTTTTCAACCATCTCAATAACTATTGCATATTTCTCGTCATATCACTGACATAATATTCCCTATCTTTGACATCTCTACTGTTGAATGGGCCATCAAAATTGTTCACTGCATCGCTTTTTGATGGAGTTTTCGATGTTTGTACGATCGTAGACGATTTTCTTTGCACCATTCCATTCTGCAGATTTCCCTCAGGTTTTTTGAATCGCATATTTGATTGTATTTTATTTATTTAGGAGAACACAAAAGCAGTTCACGGCAGCGGAAGATTTTTTTAAGAATGAAGTGTTAATTTAGTTTTTCCTATGCAGCCAACACCCGCACCCTCAATGCACTCACCATTGCCGTTGCCATGAGCACCACCACCTTCGCCGGTCTCCCTTATCCCTGCAGCCATCAGTCCAGCGTCCGAAGCGCGGCATTTGCAGTGGCGTTATATTTACCTCCTGCCCACTGGAGTTATGTGTGTGCGGTTATCTGGCGCGGACGCTCGCGTCGGCCCGCCGCGCCGCGCGACGCTTGGGCGTTTCTCACTGTCGCCGAGCTGAGCGCTGCGAGCTGCAGGAATGCTCTGCCAAGGGGGATGGATGTGGATATTTAAACAGGACAGCGACGATCGTTTCTCAGGGCCGGAGGCGTAAGCGTGCGCGCGGCGTGCTCGCTGAAATGGATTTGCTATTAACTTAGTGGGGGAAATTCAAGCCTATCCATCCGTGATAAAACTTATAAATTTCAACAATGCGTTTGTAAGTCGAAAAATCTGTGGTTGATTTAGCATCTGCTGAACCCTATAAAATCCGACTCGAAACAAGATTTAAAAATCGGATTAATCTCCTATCAATCCACAAAAGTGTTTACTTAATACATATGTGTCTTTAATATATTAAAATTTTCCATTCGATCTTGTTACGATATTTCATTTATCTATTAACTTATTTTCTTTTACGCGTTCGGAAATCAGTGTTTTAAAATTCATATAATGCGTTGCTTCCACAACATTATGGAAATGGAATATGTGTATGTAAAGCATTGTCAGAGTTTTTTAAGAATGGGATAGAGAAAATCGTTAACTTGATGTAGTCTCATATTTAACTTATAAAATACGCCTGTAAAATGTATTAAAATTTTTTCGACATAAACAAGTAATAATATTTTTTAATATAATTTCAGAAATGCTTTTTAATGGTGTTATATTAAGTTAGAGAGTTTGAAACCAAAATTGACGCTAACTGCAGCTAAAGTTAACTTCCCTCAAGAAATTCACCTGAAATTTAAAAAAGTATTCGAATTTCCATCGTTAGATTTTTATCTTTAGTTCATCCAATGAATTATCATTTAATTATATACATTAATATTTGAGGATTTACAAACCTCTTTACAATGATTCGTCCTGGTGGGTGTAATGGAATGCAACATCGATCTTTCTTGGTTCGACATTCTCAGTACCAAATTTCTACAAGACAGAAAGAAAAAGAAAACTGTTCAAACCTTGCATTAGATGATTGTTTGCAGAAAGTCTTCAGAAGATTCTGGATTGTAGTGCCTTATCATACAGATTGAAGATTAGTCGAAAATGTGTTTTGAAGAAGTGCGCCGTTCTTTCGTTTATTTCTTCAATTATTCCCCCTGAAAGATGTGCGCTGGATTAACCAGTTACGAGGTATCTATATCATTATTGTGAGAAAAATGTTATTGAGAGGTGGGAACTTTGGGTATGTGAGACCAGGTGCAATATTCATAAAGCCTATCATATTCATTATTTTGAAGTTAAAATTGCTTACTAATCAGGTTTAGGGTAATATAGTTTTTTTCTCCTGGAAACCAGCTAGAAATATTGCAATATTGACAACTAATTTTTTTAGGTAATCGAAGAAAAGAACATCGGGATCGCATATTTTTAAAAAATCCAGATTTCGCCATTCAAATTTTTGTTTTAAAAACATTTCGTTTATTTGAAATAAAATATGTTTTAATATTTTATTTCTTTGTGTATTACCTCGTCCGAAAATTTTAGGCTGGCGATAAACCCGGCGATAACTATAGCCGATGGCTGGAGAAGTACGTTACTTGACATAATGTACCACATAATGCCTTGCTTAGCCATGTCCCACAGAAACTTTTGGAGCAAAATATATGTACAATTTTATTCCAGACGTAATTTTCGTTGTCTGTGAGAAGAGCAAACAAGCTTACCACCCCCTTCGTTTCCCTCACCCTTGGAAACCTTGTGGCTTAATACAGCGGGCGTTGCGCGGTGACGAGCGCGGATTTGCGGGGGCCTTCCACTGCTTATCTCCAGTGCTGCTGGTACGTTCATACCGCGTGCTATGGCGCGGCGCGGTGGTAGAAGTGGTGGCGCTATATTTAAGCGTCGCATTGTGGTGCGTGCTATCGCAGTTGCAGCAGCGGCAGCGGCGGGTGCCGGAGCATCCCTGTCCGTTCGCCTTGACTGCCATAGAGGCACGCCGTGCATCCTCCATGCCCTTTGACCTCACGTCTACCGCTCACTTTGCCAGGCGTTGTTACTTCGATAAATTCTTCTCATCCCATTCTTTCTTCTCCCTACAATGATCCATGTAGAATTTGCAGTGGTGGTCAAAGCGGGTCAGCGACAAATTTTCTCGGAGTACTCCCAATGGTGGATCTAGACCGAAATCAAGAGCGGATTAACGGGGAAAGAATCTGAGAACCTTTCTGATTGAAAATCATTTCCTTTAAATAAAATACATCAACTCATTAACAACGTTAAATAGTGAACAAACTTATTAATTATTCAAAAGTGGTAAATACGTATTAAAGAATAAACATTTCGTGGTCAAATCAGAATTTTATAAAGGTACAAATCAAACAATTCATGAAAATAAATTTTGAATGTAGATTTAATAAACAAACAAAAATATATAAATGTTATAAAATAGAATCCCAATCAAGAGTTTATCACTGTTAACAGCAATGAATCTAGTGCCTCGTGCAGTCTCCCCATAAAAATGCCGATTATGTACCGTAGACACCTCATGACACAATCCACTCTTACTTTAACTCTCTACGGACCATGACTCGATTTTGTGGCACATTGTGTGTAGCTAGAACGACTCTAGAAGACTATATAACAAAAACTCCTGAGAAGAAATGATTTTTTATAACGTTATGTTTTCAACTTTATCATTTTTACTTTATCTACCAATCTACTAATATTTTTCTTGAATGACTCGAAATATACCTTTTTTAAAATAATTCGGAACATGTTTATAGTTGACTTAAAATATTTTTGTAATTTCTCATGTAAAATTTAATGTAATTCGATAATTTCATTGGTGGACTCTGAAATACGTATTAAATAAGAGAATTCATTACTGAAACGCTGAAATTTGAATTTCATAGATTATTGTCATGAAGTCTTGATTCATTTGAAATATGGACAGGAAATTAATTGCCTTCGGTGTTTGCTTTAACATTTTTTCAACAATTATTACGTCCTTGTTCACTTAATGGGAAAGTGGCCTCCTTTGTGACCTCCCTGATGTAATTAGTTGAAAATGAATTTACTTCGTAGTTTGTGAGTACTAGTCTGTTATTCGCATATTTTCATTTTTGTTGGTTGCAAATATCTCAGGTGTCTGGAGTATTTATTATTCTTTGTTTATTTAGCCATTATTTGATATACCATCATTCTCGAATTTGTGTTATTTCCGTAAGTATTTTCAATACAACTCGAAAATCATACATTTACATGATATTCAATCAATTTGTCGAATACTGTAAGAAATCAGTTCATGTGAAATAACTATCATTTCATATTTCTTTGTTAATTATTGAAGGTAAAAAGTATGTGGTTAAAATGGACATAATTACTACCTAGAAAATTGGTAAAATTGTGAACCACACTTCAAGTCTAAAACAGTGAAAGTAACTTTTTTACTTGTGAAGATACATCTTAACCATGTCATACCTGTATTATATTTGTCTGAAAGTTCTTAAAATATACTCATTGATTTTGATTATACTGAATGTATTAATTTAAATAAAGGTAATGAGGTGAATGTACTTTAAATAAAGGTAATGAGGTGAATGTAATTTAAATAAAGGTAATGAAGTGAATGTAATTTAAATAAAGGTAATGAGGTGAACCTATCATCAAACTAACAAACTAATTGTGTTCTTAATGTTGTAGGTTTTGCAAAAAAAAATTGCACTATGAAAGGGAAGCACATTATTATATCTTATCATATCGTTGCTCAAACAATTGTGAATATTGGAAGTAAAACGCTACCTGAAAGAAGACAATTCATGCACAGTACTCGTTACACAATCAACATTATGTGAATCCATTGTTTAAAAGTTCGAAGTATTTTTTGATTAATATAAAAATATTAATCACATCTTAAGATTATAGAACAATATATTGTTGGCATAGAGACTTTCTTTATTCAAAGAAATGCAAGAATTTTTTTACTAGACTAGGATTTATTACAATACGATTTTTAAAATTACAACATATTTTAATAGTGAGTGACGCGTTAAAAAGTAGTCAATGTTATTGTAATTTTGGATTGAACTTATTAATTTTGCGCGAAAAACAATTGGTTATTTACAGTGCAGTACTTTAATGCTTAATGCAACAACTGCAACTTTAAGGGGATAATATAATTATTGCATTATATCCTAAATCGGTATTCGGAGTGTATAAGGTTTCTATTCTGAAACATAATTGTCCTGTTTACATTGTTAATGTTAAATACGAAACAATGAAACGTAACTACAAATAGATGATACGGGGGACAGAACTGTTTGAAATATTCGTGTAAATAATAAATGTATACTACTTAAATGTAAACATTCATGTGTTCATTCAGATATAGGTTAGATTCAATTTTCCGTGAGATTTAATTGCACGGTTTGATCTAGATTCTTGAATTGGTCTTGTCACGTCATATTCCTAAAATAAGAAGTACGGACGACTTACATACAAAAAAGAATGAGTGCACGTTGATGTGTCTAACCGTTGGACTATCTCTCGGCCGCAGTGCGACGTCGGCGGACGGCTGGCAGTGGACAGCAACGTGGGAGGGAAGCGGTTCAGGCGAGGCATGACACTGGTGGCGCCAGCTGTTATCACGGCAGCGCTCGGATTAGCCCGGAATAAATCGCCAGCTCCGGCCGCTCCGGAAGCCAGAGGCCGAGGGAATTAGGCAGAAGGCCGATAGCGGTGGGAAATACGGCGAAGGCTGGGTGCGAGAAGGTGGGGGCTGTAGGCCAGACGCCTGCAGGCGGTAGAGCGCGCCCGTAGAGGCGTCGAGTTTAAGAGTTCTCGAAATGGAGGGCAAGAGTTTTTGTATGGGGTGTTTTTATCTTATATTCGAGAGGGAACTCGAAATTTGTAAATTTTTTGAAATTTTAAATGTTGACGTAAGTTTTGTCATTATTCAAATACTTCTCACGAATTAAAAAAATGTATACTATATATAATGTTAAAAGAAAAGAAAACGATATTACGATTCTAAGATGAAAAAAAATTGTATTGTATTTTTTGTTGAAAATTCGATATCAGTTTTATGGATTTTTGAAGATTTATAGAAACACAATAAATACGGGTAGATATCTTCCGAATAGCGATATTTTTAGAATTTAAGTATCACTCCAATTATCCACCGAAATGCATACTGGAATGAACGCATCACCTACATGATCTACATACTGTGATGAATCCAGTGTTATCTTATCGCAGCTCCAATGAATTATCCCTTGGGACATGTCGTATTCAGCCAAGAAAATCTTGTATTCGCAAGATCTCTCGCTTCGATTCTTCGTCATCCACGACTCAACCTTTGGCTCCGAGAAATTCGATGAAGGCTTCTGCTTGATATGGAAGTGAATGCCTACCGCCCTTTCTGTGAACGGAGCTCGAGGTCGCGGAGGGGAGTTCTTTGGGTGTGTGCCAACTCTAGGGTCGTGCCTTCAAACCCTGTCTGATGAACTGTAGTCTTCAATTTTGTATTTTTCCTTTGTACGTTGCCTTCAATCGCAGAACTTCAATACAAAATTACGCTAAATTCAAGTATTTGTACTTACAGACGTGAATATTGAGTTCAAATCATTGACTTTTTTTCGGTAGGGCATTTACCAATTCTAATATCTTATTGAATCTGTCTATATTTGATATGTGATGTATAATGCATTTAATTTATTAACATTAAGGTCTTTTTTCAAACTAAGAAATATTTTGCGACTTTGCGACTTTGCGACTTCCTCGGGCGATACATAATAGAATAGTAACATGTCGTGAATGAAATTGCGTAATATTTTTTACCGTAGACCTATTTAATAATATATTTAAGGTAGTCTTAAACAGTTCAACAATAATGCCTTTAGTTTTTTAGCACTTTCAAACGCTTCGGAATTTCGCCAGTATATCTCCAGTTTTCTAAGAATTTCGCATATATTTGTTCGTTTGTAATTCTCTTACATATGAAGCTCTTTGTTTTCTTTGAGAATGTTGGAAAACTTCACTTTAAATGATCATGATGAATTGAGAAACTCTGCAACCATTCATGCCTACCACGCATTATTTTATTTTTCTATATCAATGAAATCAATCTACCATACTTTCAAGGTAGAACGTTTTCCAGGAGCATCGGAATTGGAATCGTTAAATACAATCTTTGTTTCGAGGATACGCGCAGTGAAGTTTTCGTGAAGAGCATCGCGTCGCGCGATAGAAGGAGGCTAAACTTCTTTCGATTTCTTCGCGAGAAACGAACGAAGAAAAAATGACGCTCAAAAAGCAGTCTGCGATGCGCACTCGCGCCGCTGGCGCCGCACCTTGACGCAGCGGCTCGAGGCCCGCTTCCAGTCGAGATGAGTTCCCTGAGGCGTGCAACAGGAAATTCTGCGGGTGTGGTTGGCAGCCGTGTCGATAAAATTGGAAGATATATTATATAAGTCTATAGCCCGAGTCCGCGGCGTGGGTGGTAAGTTGTAGTAGTTGCCGGGAGTTGAAGCAGCAATAGCAGTGGTGGCGTGTGGTTTTGATTGGAAAACAGTAATCTCCACTTGGGCATCTGACCGCTCCGGGATATAGCTCCGTCGATGAGGAGTCTTTTTTTTTTTTTTTTTTTTNATTTCCTTGGCTCATTCGTGGTGGAGCGAGTAAATATTGCCGCTGCGGACTTCGTGCGGTTGCAGTAGTTCCGGCGCCGCCTGCCTCCTCGTTTAATCCGCAAGGGTCTCTGCATTTTTTTTTTCACTTCTCGAGCTCGAAATACTACTTAATACGTTTTTCTTTCCGGAGAATCCCATACAGAGTGGCGTCACGTGCAGACTGTGTAAGCTACTTCGGTTAATGCATCAATTCTTTCTTTTATTCCACTTAAGCTTTTTGCACCACTCAATCCACCAACTCACCCTGGTTCCCTCCGTTCCTTAGTCAACTATCCTCTGCAGCACGATTTAGAAGAGAATTTACGGAACGGTCTCGAAATTTGAGACCGTTCCGTAAAGGTTCCCTTCCAAACCCCTATTAGCTGTAAATAACTGGCGAAACCTCCTGCATTATCTTAAGCATTGCCTGAAGCGTCTTCTCGGTGGCGACGCCGGCGTCCTCCAAGAATCGCTCTCTACTAGTAGTGTCGGGTGGAAACTGATCCCCGCTACAAACTACAGAAGTGCGGTATTTGCATTCTGGAGCCCTGCTGACTAAAGGGAGTGGCCAGGACGTGAATAGACTCGCGCGCGTACTCGCTTTTCACGAGCGATGAAGCGACTCGACTGCATTGAGAGGCTCAGAATGGAGAGTCGACTTCAATGGATGGTAATGGACAATGTCTCCCCAGTGTCCTTCACCAAGTCCCTGACGAAGGAAGTTGGTCTGGTAAGGAGGTCTTGAAGAAAAAACTATAATAATGTACGTAAATTACACACAATGAAAAATTGTGAATGGAATTTTACTGCGTTTGTAAAGATTGTGTTGACAGTTCTTGAACAGTCAGGCAATTGCAAGTTTCAAATTGTCTGTTTACTGTGAATTGCAAGAAATCTCCCAAATAGTGGTAGACACGCAAAAATTATTTTCTCACTTCTGAAGATATTTCAACTATAAATAAACCATACTGTCAAAAAAGTAGTTGCAAACTGCGTGTGAGCACATGGGGGTTGAACTTCCTCTCCAGAAACAAAAAAGGGACCATCCCATCAATTCCGATCAAGGGCCCAAGGGCAGTGGCGTTTTTTTTACTTACATAAAACAATATTTAATAAAGTACGTAGTTATTGATTTATTATTCCAGAATTAATCGTAGATATGTGCAGTGAAAATTCGAGATTAATAATACACGTTTTAAATGACATTCCCGCCGACGGAAAATCCGCCACTTTACGGACGAAAACGGGACAATAACCCGGGACAGGATGTATTTATAACTAACCAATGTTATAAAATTGTTTAAAGTAAACAGTTTATCAGTACTTATATTACAGATAATGTTTTGAAATAGTTTTTAAAATGAATACTAATATTATATAATGTTGTATGAAAATGGTATAAACTTGCAACGGGCACTTCATGAAGTGACGTTGTGTTTCTGTGCGTCTGGGTAGAATGTGGGATACTACGTTGCGTGTTGAGATTCTCTACCAATATCTTCGTTGAAATAATGGATCCAATGCGAGAGGTGTCTTCGCGCCCCACTCACAGTTAATACCTAGGTATAGAAAACCTTATACGCCGAGCGTTGCCCCCGACATCCCCTCATTCCACTCGTCAGGCATAAAGGATGAAGCAGCGGTATTACTGGTGGCAGTGTTAGATGCGCTGACAATTGATAAATCGAAACCTGCGAGGTCGATTAGTGTAGAAAATAATAATGCCAAAACGTTTAACGAGATGCTGTAAAAATGGAAGTAGATAAGAAATTAAGATAGCCGAGATTGCTGGACTATTAGACGCAACGTTATCTCTTTTTAATCAGGGATAAACGTAGTCAATAAATAGTCTTAGTTATAGCGTGGTATAAATAATGTTAACTTATTAATGTATAAAGACATGGCATTTTTGAAGATTAAAAAAATGTCATTAAATATCACATTTCTACTACTACTTATGAATCACCTTTTTTTGATAAGTAGAATTGGCATCAAAGTTAGTTGAATTCTACATTGAACTAACATATTTTGATTGAACGGTGATATTATGATGTATAATAACACGCAATGATATAAACATAATAATAAAAAAATAACAATCCATTTTCAGACACATTGAATGTTTTGAAAAATTGAGGATAATGTAATCGAGTCTTTACAGATATCATAAAATCTTACACCTATTATATTACTCTCTCTGTACTTGACGTATAATAAAACTCTCAACTACAAATATAATGAACAGTTAAGGAAAAAGAAAGGATGTGGTTACGTATTGATTTGAAGTATTAAGTGGGGTTGTATGAATTTATTATTAGTTAGAAGAGGTTGATATCGGCGACTGGGTGAGTGAGCTGCGAAGAGTTGTATAGTCGGAACTCCATCACGCGCCGGAAGTCTGGGCGGGTGTCGCTCACTGCCACTGTTTCCGGAGCCACCCTCTACCGGAAAGGGTGCCCGTCTTACGTCAGCAACTCGTCGTTGCATTGAAGTCGAGTTGGCGACAGAGGGCGATAGGGAAGTTGATAAAATCAGCGGCTTTTCAAACGATGTCGCCTCTTTGCTAGTCAGCGAACACCGAGTTCCCAGAAACATTTTCTGAATGTATTTTTACCAACATTGTAAAAGAGTTTTTAAAAAATATTATCATAGTATATATATATGTGTGTGTGTGTGTTACATACGTATTATATAATAAACAATTTAAGAATGTATCAATTCAATTTATAATACTACTACTACTACTTTTGTATTGACTTAAAACTTGTACTCCTTACAATTATTCGAGTAGTTTCCTAAAAATGTTTTTTTTATCCTATATCCTTCGCCCTAAATGAATTATTCACTCTTTCTGAATGTTATATGTTTTGCGTATGTTGTCGGTACACAATATATTACTTTTATATTTTTTATTTTGATATGAGTTCCTATGTTTCTGGTTATGTTACCTTCTGTTTTCGTTTTCATGTTCTATCCGTATGTTTTCTTGTTGACTGAAGTGTACAGTTTCATATTTACGCAAATGTTTTCCATATTCAGGTGTTGGAATGTATGACATTGAATTATGCTTGAATAAATTTTATTATAACTGCAGTCGTAATTTTTCCTCGAGAATATGAAGCATACGTGATGCCCACAGTGTTCCGTTGCAGACGAATTTACATTTAGATTAACGTTGTTTCTGTACAGCACGCATCCGTCACAATGTCAAACACCTAGCGGGCTATGTGTTTTATTTGTATTTACTTAATCTGCAATGCAAAGCACATAGTATCATCCTTGGATAATCATTTCAGAAACTTAAAAGGTAAAGCACATGCTTTATTGTGAGCAGATAGAATTCAGGACTCGGATCGAGAAGAAAGATTCATCTTGAATTTCAGTTACACGATCTTTTCAATTTGCCAGTTACGTCATTTGAACATTCTTCGAAATTGAGGCTTACCTGAATTTTATCCTGTACCGTATGTTAAGCAAACTAATGCGCTCTGCTCCAGAATATATATTTGAAGATAGTAAGTGTATTTTTTTTAAGGTAAACGACATCCTTTGAAGGTTTTTAACATCTTAGCTGATAAACAATTCATCTCTTACATGACATTCTTTTTTTAATCCTATTATTTCAATAATAAAGTGAAAAGAAATATTTTTTGAACAAGAATTATAAGTTGAAATTTTTGTTACTAAGTAACAATTTAATAATGAACTTGTTGAACATAATTCATTTCTTGAAGAATCTGGTCATATAATTCATAATGATGAATTTTTTTATCGCTAAAGAATTTGAAATTCTAAATAATATGCAACCCCTTGGGCACCTTCGGGGCCTGTTCAGGGATAGTTTGACAAATAAGATGCAATTCGTCATAAATTTTTTCCGACTACCTATGTTTTTGTCAAGACTGAAAATGCGTAGAGAAATTCTCGGGTACGCGACTTACAACAAGGATAGTGACAACTTCTGAAGTAGAATAATTTTAGTGCAAATGTTAACAACCATAATAACTTTTTAGATTATTTATTTTCATTTATCTTCGTAATAAAGTGTAGATGCATTACTTCTTATTGAAGTTGGACCCTACTATATTATACACTCGCATGAAAACATAACAATTTTTTTCATTTCTTCTCTTATTCACAATAGAAATAATTACTTACCACTTGAGACCTGCTTTAGTACTGCTACTTTCGATGGTTTTCCTCTTCCTTTATATTTCCACCGTTTCTATGTGTTAAACTTTTATTTCTTTGCTTGTAAATTGTGTTTTTGTAACTTTCGTAAATTTAAATTTTGTTATTATTACTTGTATGAAATGTATTATTGTTGTAAATACCTTCATCACCCTTGTGAAGTGACTAAGACACTAAAACGAAAATAAACTTATATTCAGAAAATTTAAAAAACGGAAGACACGTGATGTGAATAATAAAAATAAATTCGAGGAAACATTCCTGAAAATGGTCAACATTTTGTATAGAATGAAACTGTTATTAGAAACGTTTCCGCCTTTATCTCCCTGTGACGAACGATTGATGAAAATCTTCATTGTAACATTAGTTAGTTATAACATCGATATCTCAAAACATTTCGTAAGGTATAGAAAGAAATGTGTCCGCTCTCGCTACAGTGCCGATGCTACATCTGCGCGTGAGAATCTGCCACTAACCTTACTGCACATAAAAAATACCTGAGCTGCGGTAGCTAATGTATGGACTACCAGGCGGACAGACAACACATGAGCCCGCAGAGCTAACATCCGTCTCGTATGACATGAAGTTTCGTCATTCTGTACCACAGCAAACAGAATTAGCTTTCACAGCTTATGTAGGTAATCTACAACATAAGAAAAGGGAACCTATAGTAAAGTATAGCGGAGGAACCTGACCCAACCAGTAAGCATGTAATATGGATTCGACGTGTGTCGATGTCGACTTAACCGCCTGCGCAAACGTGTCCCCGTCTGTATTATGCGTATCCTCAACACCTCTCTTTTGTTGAGTTCTGTTGTTCTTAATTCTCCCCACCGTCGTTTGGATAGCACATAACGCATTCTGTAACCCCTCCATTTGGTCGTGTATTTTGCGGACCGTATCCTTTCTCTTATCTCGATTTCCCACACTATCTTCTATCCTCGTCAGGAGGCGGTCCTCCATCTCTACCTTATCTCAATCAAGTTTGGTGACAAGCATGTTCCACCTGTCGTCTATTACATTTGTCAGCCACTCTTCCATACGGGTACACCTATCCGCCCCATTCACTACTTAATGACCCGTCTTTAGTTCTTCCCATAGTTCCAAGATAAACTCTTTCACGTCCTGTGCCTTCCCGTATTCTTCCGGGAGACCCCGTAGCGTCTCATTTTTCTTCTGTAGTGTCGCACAACTCGTCCATAATTTATTCACCGTATCCCGCACGGCATGTTGGAGTTTCCAGATACTTTCTTATATTTAGCATCAGAATTCAATCTGATTAATAACTCAACAGATAACTCTCGGAGAGTTTGTTTCCCCTGCATCTCCGTTTTCCTATTACGTCGCGAGCGGGTTGTAACCATAGTCACATCATCAATTGTTGAAGTTTAGTCGCTGCAACTACTGCTGCTCTTTCGCGACCTGCCTTCACTTTCTAATACTACGCGCCCTAGTTTACCTGCCGCATCCATTGTTTTGTTATGTGAGCGCACGCACCAATAGCATATTCTATCTGTCAGCGCTGTTTCTGTCGTTCCGAATGTTCGCCCTTATGCGGTTACACCTCTGTTGCATTGCACTAGCGTGGTACCGACTCCAGAAGTGTAACCTTCCGAAAAACGTGTTTGGACATATACTTCTCTTTTGTGCCTTACCATTCTGGTACACTCCTGTAACCCGTCGTACTGTATCGGATTTGTCGTACCGTTCAAGATGCAGCAAATCCCAGCAAGATCTCGTGGGCAAGGACTGTTCGTGCAAAAACGTATGTTTTCTTGGTGACACTGTTTATCCCAAAGCGCAGGATGAACGGAGGATAAAGATATTTTGTGTATACATGTAGGACGCACTATCTCACGTCCCCACGAAATTTGGCGGATTTACGACAGATCTCATCAAT
>NNCF01126186.1:1104757-1451332 GCA_002313205.1 Laupala kohalensis
ATACTTCGGTACCGTCAGAGGACGCTACGTGATTATCATAGAAGATTGTCTACCACGGGCAGAGTGTACATATACTCTGTACTCACAGTACCAATGTATACAATACGCCACAGACCGTCGACACGAATATCCCGGGCAGCAAGTACCCGTTCCAAGATCCAATTCACCGGATCACTGTCGGGAATCGATTCGTTGGTGGAGTTCAGACTCCCTGATATGCACCGCACACACTTGCCCTCAGAATAGGCAACGTTAACTCTTAGCACTGCGGGGCAGGATCCGGTTCCATGAATCGAATCTCTGAGTTTCACTATGTGCGTATGCAGGACCCAGTGATTTCCTTGGTATTTAGCCACCTTTCCTTTGATATATCACGATATAATCAAAAGCACATCCTCTAGTATCTACCAAGGCTGCAGCATGAACCCCACTACAACACCTGAAACGAAATAAAAACACTGACTCACTTCTCCGTTTAAAACACACATTTACGTCGATCCGATTTGTTTACAGTCATCAGATGTATATGAAGTGGTACAAACCTCACGCCAAATTACTTTGACCTTGTAAGAATTACTGGTGGAATCCGCTCCGCCTCTGTAACATATAACCCCTCACTGAAGAACACTTAGAAGTGGGCAGTTCTTCCTAGTGCATACATACGCGTTGGTATACAATACAACAACGTCGCATCACGCCTTGTGATGATCATGTATTGGTCATGTCTCCCACTTTGGCCGGAGGACGCCATCCTTAATCACACAACTCCACCACTCTATTCGCCACAAAATTGTCATAATTTGCGTGACGAAAATCACTTGAAATACGTAAAAATCAATACACAGGAGCTTCCTTCCCTCACGACTGTTTGTTTACGTTACTGCTACGAAACAAATATATATGTCGTTGTAATGAATCAACAAGTAAACAACTATTAATAGTTGGGAAAGCTATGGTCGATTTGACTCTCAAAAACAATTGCTTAGGCTGCACCACCTCAGTCGTGAGTCAACGAACCGAATACATAGAAGGCGGCGCAGCCGAGTTTCTTTTAGCGGCAACTACGAACGAGATCGGCGGCGAGGAACAAAGAACAATTCTTGTAGCTATGTCAGATTTTTGAGCGGGGCTGAGCTGTTGCGCGCTAACTTATAAGCTATAGCCTGTCTCTTATACNTTCAACTTTCTTCCTCCCAGACAAAACGGCTGTAGCTTCTGCAGTGATAGAATATTGGTCTCGTTCAGACGAAAAATCTTTTAGGGCAGCTACAGCGTAAACTGTGGCAGCTAATGCTGATGTCTACCCACTAGACAGCCAACGCGTGAGCTATCACAGCTAACTGCATGCTGAGCTATTCAACTTTTTTCCGTGTGCAGACATTTCCGTGTCTATATTTGCTCACTTACCGGTCAACACAGGATAAAATGCGCTTAATTTCGTACATCTAGCTTCCATGTGGAGCACTTTCTATACAAATTCGAACGAAGATATCTATTTGTGAGGGGATGTTTTTTCGAAAGTGGAACTCCGCTACCCATCGCGTCCAAAGGCTACTACTCAAGGACATACGCGCAGATAGAACGTCGGCACTGTAACTGCAGTCTCATGCTGCAAAGTCCCACGCGACAGCGGGTGCTTCCGTCAGACGACGATTGAAGTGCGTTGCGTCGCCCAACTACCCGTCGCTTGTGCTGCCGGTGCCCGAGTCATAAATTAAACATGCACCCCCGAAGGTTGCGTCGGGATTAAGTATTGGGTCGTTGTCGGGGTTGTCGGGTCGCGACCGAGAAAGCGCCTGTCGACCCGTCGTAGCGCCGAACTACTTCCCTCCCTCCCACCTCCGATCAAAGAATGTTCGGGTATGATAATTTTTGTGAACCTCTACAAAATGATGACTTGTTCCATTTTGTTAACGCACTATTTTGTGGATTTCATTATACTCGTATGAATAATTTCTTGAGAGGAATATGAGTCCCTAGGAAAACATTGCATAAACTCGTAAAATGTGTCCAAGAATGTAAATCAATTCTCCGTAACCTCCCAAAATTCGACTGTTAAACTACTGTGCAATCCAGTATGATGTATTCGATCTTTGTTAATAATTTCACTTATGGTGTCAAGTGTCTCAAATAAATTTCTGGCTAATGTATTTATTTTAAGGTTCTTCATAATGTGCCTGTGAAGAGCAATATAAAATCTAATATTTAATATCTGATGAGGACAGTAACAAAAACTGTTAAGTCAAATTTAAATAATCAATGAAGCTGTTTTAATTTTGTATAATAATTATGTACTTTTGCTTGTCTCTTAGTTGTGAAACTTGCTAATTTTTTATGGTGATTCTTTTGTTTCATTTTTTTAAATATTTGGAAACGTCGTGAAAATCCTTGTAGATATCATTGTACTCAATTCCAATTGTACGAAATGGTCGATCAATAATTGAAATAATCGTTTGTAATTATTTAGAGCAATGTCGATGTGAATTCTTACACTTACCCCGAAGTCTCTCCATCACGTACCGTATTTTACATCTACTCCTCCCGTCCTGTGCACCCGCTGTCTCCCGTTCCTGGTGTGCCGACTCTACTATTATCCGCTCCTGACGTGCTCCAGGTCCCCGCCCCCGCTGCCCTGTGCGCCGCCAGTAAATTGCCTTGCGTTTGTCTGCTGTCTGCGCCCTGTGCCCTGGCTCTGTACCTCTCTCGCGGAGTCTCACTTCCAGCGACGCGTAGCCCGTTCTGCTATCCCCTTGATATTCAGCGCCTTATCTCGCGATTCGACTCACAGTCATCTACACCAAGGCGAACTCGAGTTACGCACCTCCCTTTTCTACACTACTACTACTTCTCTTTTGTTCTCTTCTTGATAGTCTTCGTTTTCGTCTTCTTCTATTTCTTATGAACCTCAATGAACCATTTTACTCAATTTGTGAGACTGAATGTCCTTGTAGAGACTAAACATCATGAAAAAAATGGGTCAAGTAAATAAAACTTGTAAGGATAAAACATAAATTACAAACAAGTATCAAATATGGAAATAAATACCTTCCACCTGTCATCGTTCTCCAACTCGGACCCCACGAATCTTCAGAGTATTGACCCAGAAACCTTTACTTGTGCATACCTTTCTGTCGCATCAGTTATCTTTCTTTCATTTCCTATCTTCACGTATACTTCTATATTTCCCTCTCCTGACGTAAATAAATCCTTAATTCCCGCTACAAATACAGTGCGGTGCTTTCTTTACTATCATGTATCTATGTATTCCTAGGCATCTTTTTTTTTTACATATAATATGTAAACACAAAGTTTCGTATCCACAACACTCTGGAAGTCTCAATTCATTCATCTCCTTCGTGATAAATGCACAATTTTAAAACGACGAATGAACAATTTATGGGAGTTTGATTTCCCTATTATTATTTATACTTACAAGAAACTTCTAGCGTCTAGTGAAATCGAAACATTAAATTATTTCAAGTTTCGAGAACTTAATCCCTGTTCGGTGAAGCATAGGTTTTACAACAAATTTAACCATTTAAATATAAACAAATAGTATGCAAGTACAATTAGCGAATATTAATCTAGAAGCAGAAAATGTAATAGGCTATTATATTTCTGTTCTACTTCATATATTCCATAATGGTTTATATCCTATTTACTCCCACCCCTCTTCTCTAATCTAATTAAACACCATTATCTGCCTCTTTGATTCACACCTGAGATTTAACATAATTCTTTTTTCTCTTTGCAGGTGAAAGGGAATTCCTCATCAATGCGCAAATTCTGTCAGATTTAGCGGAGACACGCTGCGGAGAATCATGGCCCGTGAGTGAAATGGTTTACACTGTTCATACATCGTTCGCGGAAGCCCACGAATATTGAAATGAAAATGAATGCTTGGTACGTGACAGGATTCTATTTGGAAAGTTCAATGTATATGCAGACGCAATTTCTAATCAATTAAAGTTATTAATGAACTACATTCGTCGGAAGGGCTTATTGTTTTGAAATGAATACACACGGGCAAAAGGAAGGTATGGAAATCCAGTTTTCAGATTACTGTTCCATTATCGTTCAATAAACATCGTAACATTTTTTCTTTACTTATTTTTTATTAACACAAGTTGGTCAAAATTACGTTTTTAACTCTGCGTAGTTTGTAGTTGTGCAGATTGATGAAACCCTGATGGATTACAGGATTCGTTTTGTTCGCACTGCGACAATCACAGAAAAGCGCAATTGTAATGGGGCTTTTTAGTCTGATATGCTAGTTTGTCCTTGTGGTTAAAATTCCTAAGTTGTAATCAAATTACGCTATGGACACGTAGATGTTAACGCTACATGGTAAAAAACTTTAGTTAAAAAATTAATATTCCGTTCTTACGAGTATATTATCCGAAATACTCAGACATTTGATACGACATGAATTACTCAAAAGAAGATATATTACCAAAACAACTTCTGGAAATTAAAACCTGAAATTTGTAATAGTATTGTGTTATATAATCAACAAATCCAAATGATTTTTGATTAATTACAATAACACGTGAATCGTATCTATTGTTTCATCCCAAAATTGGATTCGCTTTTCAAACAAATGAATAATGCAAATCTTTAAAGTGTGCCCACAACTTATAAATCAAACATTTCATGTATTCTTCTACTTCTTCAGATTTGCTGTTAAATCTCCACAAGTTTACAACCATTTTTCCATTTCATAATTTTCTTCGGGTTCATCCTTTACCTGTTCATACCCCGAAATTTTGTAACTGTGTGTCATTATTCAAAGTTTACAAAATAATCGTGATTCTGGAATAAGAGTAATATTTTAAAACTATAATGAGTAGAAAAACCAAAAAAAGGTAATTCATTTTATAAATATCAATTAAAACCCTAAAATCTCATAATACTAGAGTGTTTTTCCTATACCTGGGAATAATGGTTAAGTATACTCAGGAGCGCTCGTTCATTTGACCTCACTCCTGTTTTAACGATTTGCGTCCAAAAGAAGATACACAATAATTTGGATTCAAAGTGTATTGTTTTGTTCGCCATCAAATTCGGATTTCATTCTTCACTATGTGGCATTCGATTCGAGTGACCTCGATAGCTGCCGCTCCGCGCTAGTGACCCACCCTCACCATATCTCCCTGTTTGTTACTCCTGCACTGCACCACACCGCTTATCGCCTGTTTGCGCGAGGGCATTGGACCACGCCCTGCGGGGAGATGGGGAGTGTGGTAGCGACGGGCACCGGATATGAACTTCGTCCCTTTCCCCTCCCTCCAAGCCACACATCAACCTCCGGTCCAACTCCCCATCTCCAACACGTCTGAGGGAGTGCCTCTCCCTTCTTTTTCGACAATGGCGTTGTGTCAAAAGAGAAACAGTGAATATAATCCAAATAGAAAATTATACTTAACATTTTTTTTATTAACGTAGGCTTCCGCGACCGGAGTATGAACTTGTCCGTCCGGAACAAACCTCGCCTTAGTAGATACAACTACCAACGTTTCGGCCATCATGCTGTGGCCTTCTACAGGGTAATGTCAGAGCCGTACAGACCTAAGTCGCTGTCGTACTCTGCCTTCGACAGCGTACGACCATACAGACAGAGTACGACCTGTCTCNACGCGGTTTGTCCCGGACTGACTAGTTCATATTTTTTTATTTATTTTACCACGGGACTCTATTGTTACAAAAATAATTTTGAATACACCTTTCCACCATGAAAAAACAAATATTTATCTTGTCGTCTTATTGAAATTTATTGGAGGTGTTGGTTCACAATGAATCCAGGACACAGTTTGTTTTGTTACGGGAAAATGTTTTTCGTTATTTTAATGCCCTGAATAAATCGCAAATAACAATTACTTAGAATCGACACTCACTCAACAACGTGGCATACTTACATATGAAGCGACGTTTACGTTTGACAATTTGCTAAGTTACATTCGGACACAGTGTTATTTCAAGCAATTTAATTACGTACCAGGCTTAGAAGGATAGTTTTAACCATTAATTTATTCAAAGTGACATTTACGTCAGCTCTCTTATACATATTTTCTTATATTTTTTCTAGACAGCTAAAAATGTAAAGGTATCAACTGTGAATGTGTTTCATTGTTCGCAAATAAACATGTTAGTCTCGAACATATTGATTTGAACAGAAGTATTTACCCAATATGACACTTTTCAATACGATAAAGTACATTTCAGCTTCCCCTTTGATATAAATTAGCTTTTCTATTTCGTAGCAGTTTCCTTCTCAACACAGATTCCCCTCGTTATATTGGGAACGTAGGAAGCAAACAGCATTTATCACCCTTGAGACAAAAAAAGTCGGATTTGTGGTTCCGTGATAAATCACGGAGATTAGATCAAAGCCGTACAGCAAAACGCTCTTGTAAAAGAAGTTTTGAAAGTGCTTTTTACTTCATAGTTGCCAGTTTGATTGTAGAAAGTGTTTTCATTTATTTGTTTTGGGGTAATGAATTGCAAGAAAATTAAATCAATTTCTTGGGTAAGTTACTAGAAGTGAGAAACAAAATTCTACTTAGCATTTACTTCATATTGATTTCTTTTGCTTCAAAAGAGATGATTAAATTTAATTATAGTTCTCTCCCTTACGTAAAGCATAGTATACACTCATACGATGATCATAGATATTATATGTTGGAAGAAAGTAATTCAGTATTTTTAGTGATTACGCTCCAGTTAACACTACTGAATATTATTCGTATTGTTATATATTGATGTTTTATACGTACGTACTGAGATGAATAATTTACGAATGAAAGAAACGCTTAAGTGAAATTTGAAGTCCCTGTATCTCCGAATGGAAATTTACGTCAATTTTTTTATAATTTTAAAAGATGCTACCATTCGAATATTTTCCGTTGTATGCTTATTACTCTTTTACGTCCTTCACAATTTCAGATAGAAAATTTATGAACTATTATTCCCTTCCTGATGAAGATTAGAAAGGAAAATATTCCCATCTGTAGTGGGGAAGGAAAAGATCTAGACTAGATCGTTCGCTTTCCTTCGTTTCTCGACTTTCCTCCATCCTCTTCATTTGTACAATGCCCTCCCAAAGAAATTTTTAATGAGGCGTAAGTAGCAACTTCTCCACTGAGACCACTGCATCTCCATTACAATATTGTACCTTCTTAGTTACATGCAATGATAATGGTTAGAGCCTCTTGACATTTTTTGTTAGTTGTAAAGGATTTTATTTTGGGATGGAACAATTTCATTTATTAATTATCTTTCTATCTTTATTAGTCAAGTAAAGATCATTCTTCCTAAATATCATGCATCTTTCTTATCACCCGTTCCATCTGTCTTCAGTCGTGTATTGGATCGTCTTGGAATCCACTCAGTAGGAATCACCAATTTTCTAAAGTCGGTATCGGATTGAATACGATTCGGACAAACCACCTTAGAGTTGAGCAAGGTCTATAGTGTTGATGTTCAAAACGTGGCGTGTTTAACTATTGAAATTCAGGCATCCGAGATACGTTGTTACTCCGAACGCGAAAATCCTACATTCCTTTCAAAAATCGTGCTTCGTTTATCCCCAAAAGACGATGCCGTCAGTTCTTCCATTGTTACATTTAGACTACATTTTAACACCAGTTTGGTCTTAGAGTAAAGGCTCATGAATAGAAGAACACACAATTCTTCAAAAAGATTTAAGATTTCGTCGAGACTTGTTTGTTCGTAATCTCTTCTACCCTTGCTGCCATGCATTACACACTTGAAAAACTCGCAACTTAAAATTCATTTCACGCAACTATAAATAATAGCTTAATAATTCCGTAATTAAAACTCGAGCGAGTTTAATATCGAGGATATCTTCTCGCGAATGTACATAACACGCAACTTTTCGAGACGAGAGCACGTCCGCTTCGCTAATTTGCGTGAAGATTTATTTTGGGAGCAGTAATATTTAATTAAGAAAACCCCGGTCGAAACCACCACTTCGAAAGTTGTGGCGTGCGGCACGGCGGAACCTTACTGAACTTCTGAGACGAGGAGTGGGGGAAGAGATAGAAGATAGGTGTACTGCTGAAGAGGCCTCCTGAGTGTGTGATCAGAAAATGTAGTTGCCTAGTGTGTTGCGGGTTGACTTTTGCGCCTGATCATTTGGAGTCTTCGGGAAAAGAAAATTAGGACACGTACGACTCCACGCTTACAGGTTTTTTATTGTAATATTTATGAACGGGAAAAGTAGCGTGCTATGTATGCTTACCTACATGGGAAGACATGAGATAGGAGATGGGTGGTAGGGACTATTGTCAGTAGGTAGAACGGTGTTTACCAACAACTGGGCCCATGTGGAGGTGTTAGTAGTAGTCAGTAACAGTAAGAGTTAGTGATATTGGGAGTATTAGGAGGTGGATAGGACGAGGAGAGATCGCTTTTCAATTGTCACAGCTATATAAACCGGGACATTGTAGAATTTCACTTCAATTTTTTCTGGCCCCGTCGGGAATTGGATACGAAGTGACTCGAGTAAAAGCACTAGCCCTGAACCAGCGCAGGGACTCGCTTACCATTCAGAATAATATAAAATGTCTTTTTTTTGTCCAGGAAAGACTCGGGTTCTTTTCCAGTTTTGTATGCTGAAATTTCGCCCAAGTTTACGTAATAATTTATAGGTAAAGAGGTAGAAGAGATAACCTCTAATGTAATTAAGTATTAGAATATCATGTCGTGTTGTCATAGGGTTTTTATATTTGTGTTCTTTGATAAAAGTATAATTTCATGTATAGTGCGTTATACTGCAGCTATCAACTTATAGAATGACATACAAGTATTACATTATCATACTTTGTTCCATGATGTAGCATGAATACACCTGGTTCATTCGATCTTTTCTCAGAGTTAGCAAGTTTCTAATCATAATGTTGTGAACATATATAATTATAAAATATTCTGGGAATAGTGAATAACTCCATTCCTCAATAAATTCAAACATTTTATCCTCGTGGAGAATAGATTAGGTGATATATTCCGCAAAACGTGAAGGTACGATGTAGTAATACAGTAAAATGCACCTAGACTGCTCCAATATTATCCCCAACGCTGTATCATAACGTCTTCATATACAAAGAAAATAGCTTCCTACCAATGTAATTAGAGAGTTACCTCTTGTCAAGTACCGCTAGAAATAGTGAATAGAAGCCATTAAGATAGCAAATGCAATTCAATAAATAGGAAGTATATTTATTGGAAACTTTACTTTGAAGTCAGATTTATTGTTTACATCAAGTCTTAATTCCGTCCCTCCCGTTAGCCATTTGTTACCGCCATTTTAACTTAAACTAGTTGAAATTCTTTTCAAGAAGAAGAGAATGTTTTCCTCGGTCTCACGAATTCTATGGTTGCTCTTTCGTTTTACTGCTTGAAGATGAACGGTTCGGATGTACTGAATTGCTATTCTCCTGAGATGGAATGGTTGGAGAAACATTGCACGTTGAGCCAGTTAAGGAATTTTGTTGCTTAAAACATTCCAGTTTACTGTTCTCGCCATTATTTTCACGCCTCTGATTTAAGTGCCTTGTTTTACGCACTCACTTGCTGTTTATTTTGCTAACTCAGTATTTTCTTTCTTTCTTCTCGCTCTGAATGCGTTTATGATTGCTCTATCTTTTCTACTATTAATGCATGCCAGCAGAAATTACCCAGATGTTGAACTCACAAAATACCTAGAACGTTTGCAACGTCTACGGCTGGGTGAAAATTGTGACGGAGCGGAACTCGAACCCGGAACCGCCTGCTTTGGTCGCAGGTGTGCTATCCACTGCACCACCCACCTCACTTCCGGAAGACCGTTCTCAACATCGACCTGACCTGCTCGTTGAATCGTTGAACATTGTTATGTTTCCGGGAAAGCAGTTCGTAGTTTTTTTTTCGGATCGTTTCCACACTCAGAAAATTAGATTACGTCTAACACAAAATAATATTCTAATATTTCTTCTTTTCCTTTGTTCCTTTGTTAATCGGACAGTTTCTGACATCACATGTTCCTCATTTTCTGTGGCAGATCTTTGCACTTTCTCTGTTTCAACTTCCGTTTTCTACTCAGTATTTTCTCAAACACTACGTTGAATTTCATTGTACTAATTGTACTATTAACGTTCATTATATACTGAATAAAAAGTAATTAATTTACAACTTACTATGTATTTACGACAATTACGATACATTTTATGGACGATTACAATATATTTGTGAGTGTACTATTTGTTTACACCTGACTATAACTCTAATCATGATCGAAATGTTGTGTATTGAAGACGCACAAAAATATATAGTTATCATCCGCAAAAGTTTGTAAGTTGCAAATTATTAATGTTGAGTCTCGTTTTGTAGTTTCTTTTTTAATGATATATGTAGCTGAGTACATCAGCTTTTTCAATCGTCCCTGCTAGTTTTTCTCGCCTCTCCAACATGCTTTGTCATAATTTCTCAATCCAATATTTACATGCATTGTACGACCTCCTCCATCATCTGTTTTTTCTAACCTATTCCTTTCGATCACGTTTGCCTCCCTGACCCCATCTTCCACCTCACCACCATCAATAGGGTCACGCCGCCTCCGCCGCCACCTCAGCTTCTGTAGAAGCGTCATTAATCTCTCGTGGCGCGCCGCATTGGTGCGGTGCGGTGACGGAGGCAATTGAAAAGGCATCACTGCTGAGTTCTTGCGAACACGGAGATCTTCGCCTCACGCCGTGCTCTTCTCCTCTAACCCTCACTGCCCCCCGACCCGCCCCTTTCCAGACATCCCCTGCCACTTTTACTCCGCCTCTCAGCGATGAGTCTCCTACTTCTTTGAGATTTCGGATGCTGCCAAGCAATTTTCGGATATTCGTTCCGATTGCGGATACCATAGATGCAAAGTTTACGGAATGCATTCCCTTCTATAAAGTATTATATAATTAAGAATAGCATACGTGAACCTTTTCTATAAGATCCGTGATTCTGAATTTACAACACTCACCTTATATTCGTTTTATGTCTCTCGATTCCGAGAATTATTCCTGTGTATTTTTGAGAGGAGGAATGTTGGAGACTTTGTTGTACAGAAAAGAAAACCTACAACAATTATTATTCATCGGAAACTTTCATTTACAAGATTCAAAAATTCCCTCGGATCGACTGATATTTCATATTTTGCGTGTTATTTGGAACAAATAATTGTATGAGGATACAATGTCATTCGGAAAATATAATTATTAAAACAATTTTTTTAATCTTTGCATTTGTGAATATTATAAAAATAGGTTCAACAAAAATAATTAAAAAATAAATATTTTAAAATCACGGAGAATTTCTTTACAAATTAAGAGTGGGTAGGATTTAACTTAATGGGATTTAACTTTTAATTGATAAAAACTCTTACATTCATGTTGAATTCATTTCATTAGAGTTTCTGCTGCAATTAAATTCGAGAAAATCTAAACTTCGAAAATAAAATAATGATAAATAGAAAAGTTCAAATAAAACAAACTTTCGTTGAATAACGGAGCATTTGATTGTCCTACAGCGCAGTTCTTTTATGAAGTTTTCGGAAGTAGAAATTTCTCACTTGAAATGCTAATGAAAAAAGCTGTTGGTTGCGTACTTCTGGACGTCATGTCTTTCAAATAACTCTCATCGCATTTAGACTGCTTATTTTAATTTGCAGAGTGAACTCTGAATGCTGGAGTGGAGTCTCAAAGATAAGACTTTTATATTCAATTCTTTTGTCTCGTATCTTCTAACCTTTGTTTTATACGTTAATTTCGCATCATTCTTAAACTTCATTTTCGACCGTCGACACCAACCCTTTGCGTTCTCTTATTATCCTTACTTTATATTTCTATTATCTGCGGTAATATCCAATATCTATTTCTGTATCTGGCCTTCGTTTCTTTCATTTTTTTACCTTCATAGTGGTAAATTTTGATTCTAAAGTGAATTATAAGGAAGATTATCTAATCTCGAGAAAATTTTCTGCGTTTTTCCTCATATCTTTACCACTTGCTCCACTATGTCAGTCTAATATTAACTATTCTTCGTTCGTTTCTTCGCTCACATATAGTGCCTGCCCTTCTTGGGACAGTTAACGTTCAAGTTTTTATTAGTAGGTTTATTTTTACGTTTACCCTCAGGTTAGCATATTTTGTCTTAGAAATAACTTTGTATTTGAATTTATATTCTCATTATTCTATGTTCTAAATCGAGAATAGAAGCGTATTTCTGGACAGCTCATTTCGATTTCATTTACTTTCTTAATATTCAAATTTTGAAAATATGCATAGAAACGTTTTGATTGGTCAGTTAGTTCTGCTTAGTTAATACTTGGAGGCGCTTGTTTTGGAATCTGCCAATAAGGCAAAGAGTTTAATGTGGAAGATAATTCATGCAACCTATACTTGAATATGCTATTATGATTTTTAAGTGTTTACCATGTACAGTGATGATGAGTATTTTGCAACCGATTGATCTTAGAAATATGCCATCTTGTTTAATAATTGCAATATATTATTATTTCTTTTTTGAAGTGTTTTTCTCTTCAATTTTGTAGTTATGTTGGGTGTTTAGTACCCTGTGTTTGTGTGAAAAATTGTAATTGGAAAGTTGAGTGGGGCACATTCCAGATTCTGTTGTTGCTTTCTAAGAATTCAAATTCTTCCTATTCTCTTCATTGTTATCTTTCATTCGTTTATTTTTTGTTCTTCGTATCGTATCGTCCATTGCCCTTCCAATCCATGCGTGCCTGCGCAACACCATCACAGCTCGAGGACCGTTCTGCCGCATCAGGAGCGAAGGAAGCACGCTTCTGGGAATCCCCCTACGCGCCAGGCGTCGCAAGGTGTGGAGTGCGGATTTGCCTCGCGGGAGCAGAATATGTGTATTTAAGGGTCGCGAGAACCTTTACAATCGCGGCGGATGTAATTCTGTTGTTCATCCCATCTGTTTGTCTTGCTTTTACGACTCTCAAATGTTCCTTCTGCTCCATCTTTTCTTTTCGAGAGCATTAACTGTATAGAAGGTGGAAAACGACGAGATGTTTAAGCACCTTCTTTGCGATTTTATTACTTTCTTTATTGTACCAAGGAAGATACTTCCTTCTGGCGAGAATAAATAACAGCGAATTCTTTTCTAGATATATTCGAAACCTCTCGTTTAGTCTCGACAACATTTACGCGACTCACACTGTGTTACACATTCCACTAAAGATAAAAGCTGCAAATTATTTTAGAAATAAATTACTTTAAAGGAAACGGAGCTCCGGCGTGTTATTATTCTTCATAAAAAATCATTTTAACGCAGGTACCAAAAATAGGTTTCACCTCGCCACCGTATATCATGTAGAATTAATTTTCCTGCAACTCGGATCTCTGTCTTAACACTTGAAACAACCCCACGCAGCGCAGTAAACCTCTTCATGAATGTGTATATGCCCGAAAGCAGTATGAGGTTACGAAAGCCGTAGGGACGGACGTACAGACGGACGTTCCCGTCCAGCGGAGGCGCCGACGCATTTGCTCTGCGTACAACCACCCCTCGGCCGAGAGATGCAGGTGGCGCACACCTTCTGCCCGTGTTTTAATTACGGAGCTTCTCGACCACCGCCCAATTACTGCCACCGCCGCCACCACCTCAGCGGCAATTGCCGCCTCCGCAGGCACCCTCCTTTCTGCGTGCATTCATTTACAAACGAGATTATTGAGACGTGCGGAGCCGTGGCGTTGGTTCTGCCCGTCTGCACTACCATTCTTTCTGAATTCGATCTCTTGCTATAACGTTTTCATCAGTCTCGTATGAGTTGCAATTGACGCCAACGGCATGAGATTAAAATTATCGTTTCTTTTTTCTTTGGTTGCGACTGTGTTTATTTTTAGTATACTCCGAAAATACTGTGTATGAAGATACATTAATACTGCTTTTCTGTGTTGATAATTTTACATGAATAGTCTCTTATCTTAATCGATCAATCCTCAGTAAAAGCCGTGCGTGCTATTTTCTCGTTTTCTCTCTAAAACTTTTTTTTTTTCTAATTTGATTGTTGGCTTCGCTTTTCTCTTTATCGAAATAAATGAATCTTTTGAGTATTGATTATTTTTTGGCAGTAGTTGTTTTATATTAGTATGTTAAAAGAAATATGCTAACCAGCGATTCTCTCATATTTCGGGAATTATATTGAATGATGAATTATGAATTATGATCTTATTGATACTGTCATCTTTATTTTTGTGGCTCTTTATGTCCAATTAAAGACCGTTTGCTCCATTTTGTACACGATAGTCAAGTAAATTCAATATGTTCACAAGAGAACATCTTGAATGCGTGACCCTTCACTTCCAGTTATTATGCTTACGATGAAATCTGGAAACTAATCTGCCTGTCCTTTGTATACGCACCTCCCTGAATAGGACTTTTTGCTTCCCGAATTCCCTATACTTAAATGCTCACTTCTCGTCTTTCCTATGTTATCTTCCTCTTCCCGATTTTCATTACACTTATCTCCCTCTGTCTCCTCCTCCTTTAAATTCCTTAAATCCAACTCTACTCTCGACTCCTTCATCCGCCTCTTCTGTTACATGCCTATATCCTACCCTTTATATTCTCCCGCACTTCCTGTGGTACACTTTCTTTTCCCGGGGTCCCATTCTTTCTTCCCTGTCCACGCCATCCCATGCTTCAAACGCATTCTTACCAACTTCCCTCGTCGCCGAATAAACAAGTGGCTCTGCACAACATGGCTGGAAGCACAGCGTCGACCGACGCTTTGTCTGCGCCCGCAGTTTCGAACACGCTTCTTGGCAAGGACACATATATTCTCGCCGTGTTACAGATTCCATTAATTAAAATCCGAACTAGTTGAGTCAGTGTTTCTAATTGCGAGCTCCGCATGAACGCGCCGGTAGGTGGTGTTCGCTACGCGTCGGAGGCCTAACGCGGGGGCGGGAGTGGGGAAGCAGCGAGCCGGTAGACCGTCGCCGCCACCGAAGCCGCACCGCACCGCCGCACTGTGTCTGATTTATGCGTCTGCCGTTGCCGCCACTGCAGCAGTGTTCGGGTTCCGCGCGCCCTTAATTACGGCGTCTCCAGCAGTCGCCTCTGCCGCCGCCGCCACCTTTGCCGCCCCTCACGTTCGCCTGAGCGCCGCCGCCGCCGCCGCGACGCCTCCGAGCAGCCACGCTCCGCCCCCCCAAACCGGGAGCCGCCCCCCACGCGAGACGCCGCGCCGCGTGCTGCCCCACGGCACTGGCGGCAACGTCTTCCAACGCAGCCAGGTCATTATTCTCCATCTCGTTAATTAAAATTCTGTGTGTGTAATTTCTTTCATAGTATCTCGGGTTTGAATCCCACTTTGCTTCGTAAAGGCACAATTATTATTACTGCTCCTCCGTCCCATGCTCTGTCGTTGGAGAGGAAGGCGTGTTGCGGTGGGGTGGACAGGGCTTTTGAGCATTCATCTTGAGGCAGTCGTCCCGCCTACGCCACCGACTCACAAGAAACAATCCGGTCGCTGCCTACTAATTTCGAATTGTTTATGTGCCATTGAGTAAACTTGCAAATTCCACGCGCTGGTGAAGGTGTCTACAATAGCCTATTTGAAGAAGGCTGCTTTTATATTTTCCAATGAGTGTTCCTATTTATGCTCACGCCTTCGCGATTGTATTCGTTGAAAACAATGTCTATAAGAATATTTAGCTGTTGCTGACTCAATGCTTTTGAACCAGTGGTCATACTCTTAATTTTATTTATTGTAATTTAAAAAATGGTGGTAAAACTGATGGTTTTTCTTGTAAGTCCATGAGGGTGTTTAATTTTTATGTCTAGAGTACATATTCCACATCCCTCGTATTTTTTGTTTAATATAAAATACTGTAAAAATAAAATAAAATAGGAAAAAGAATTAGCTGTGATGTCAAATCCTAATCTCCTGTCTTCTTCAAGAGAGGAATGAAACTTTTCGGTAAAGCAGGATGTATTAAAAAATACTCTTACGTCATTTTATTCCTTTCATGACCATTCACTGCAGATAATTTAAGTTATTCATATTATTAAGTTTATTTATCAAAGTATGTGTGTCAACATGGATATTGTTTTTAATCGTGTCGTTTACATCATCCTAGGACAGTCCTTTATATCCTTTGTTTTTATCCCGAGTGTGCGCACACATAGAAGTCTTAAACAGAGTGTGAGTGTCATACTTTCTCTTGGACGCACAGGCCTCCGGCGACCACAAGGCGTAATTAGAGATGGCGTGACACGACCCTATAAAGTTCCCCAAACGATGTAAGTTGGCGCACCGGAGCTTTGGCGCCGGTGCCATGCCAGCACAGCGCCAGAAGTAAATATCGCGGCGTTTATTTATCTGCTGCGGAGTACCTGTGCGTTTCTTGTTTGGAGCACTGATTTACGCGTTCCGTCCGTTGGCCGGAGTCGACGTCCCCGCAGACTCCCCTCACCCCTTGCTTTTCCTCACGGCGGATCTACCTTAAGTGTTCTCCGTGGCAACAACTCCTACTTTTAGAGAGACTTTTTCTTTTTTTGCCTTTGAACAATAGTTGTAACTCTTTCTCTTCTAATTCTCAAGATATTTTCCATTTCGAAAGCCTGACCATGTTGTATGCGGTTTTCTCGAAAATTCTTTAAATTTCTCCACAAAATATCACATAGAAAATAATGCAGTTTAGGATCAATCATTTTAAGATACGAAAAATCTAATGGATCTGATCTCATTCAGTGATAAACGTCATATCTGAATTAATGATTTCAGAATAAAATACCTTGATAATATTGGAAATGACAAGGACTGAAGGATACTTCTAAACAATACCTATTAATACCACCAGATAACCCACTGAGGAACTATATTTTCAGTTAATATAAATTGAGATTTAAGGTTTACTACTTGGTAATTGTGGAGCGTTAGCAACATTATCAAAGAATGATAAATTTAACGTCCTTTGTATGTTGCTCATTGTTTTAATGTTTTAAAGCATTTTTGGCTGCATACAGGCCATCGTCAGTAACGTACACTGATTATTGAGGAAAAATCATTTGCTAAAGATTTTTCCTCAATCAGTGTACGTTACTGACGATGGCTGCTATGCAGCCGAAAATGTTTTATAACATTAAAAAAATGAGCGACATACAAACGACATTTAATTTATCATTCTAAGGTTTACTAGCTGCGAATAATTTGCACGCACAGAAGGAAAAATATCTAAGTGAGTTTAAATGTACCAAAATGGTTGGTGTATGTTTTGTTACAATTAACTTTACCTTTTCAGTACACTTCTTGAAAAATTCGCTTATTTAAAACTTTTAGGCAAATTAAAATCAAAGATAAATAATTAAACCTTCTTGTTAGAACAGATCTGTGATTGCAGTGTACATGCGAACATAAAATATAGGATAAGGTTTTGTTTCCATTTATGTTCTCTGTTCCAAAGCTTTGACGTGGAAGACCGGTTACGAACTTTTTTTTCATTTATTTATCTCCAAGATGTTTCCTTGTCTTCAACAATGGTCATTACTAGTATCAAATTTAATACATCTCTTAAAATACTGAATTTTCCTTTTGGGTTTTTAATCTGTAAAAGTGTCCCTAATAGTCCCTACCTGTATTACAAATTGATGAAAGATATCGATTTTTTCTTTACTGCTTAATATACGTTCCCTATCTCTTAAATTTAACGTATCAATTTTCTTGTAAATTTATAAGAATTGTGCCCTCGCCGCTCGGTAGAGCTCACAATTCCATAGTATGTGGGAAGGAGATTCCTCACCTCTTTGGCATTCACAAGTCTCGTTATCAATTTTTCCTATTCTTCGGAAGCATGTTCTAAAATTTCCATGTCCTGGTTTAAACTCTTTAAATATATTGCTAGCCTGGAACAATTTTCTGTTTTACCTCACAAACTGGACGTTTTTAATACACGCATATGTCTCTCTATCCTTAAATGACTTAGTCCAGCGAATCTGCCAAGCGTTTATTAAAGCTAATGTATTTGGCTTCTCACATTATTGTCTTCTTTTTTTAATTCCTGTCCATTAATGTTCATTGTTCCTGTCATTCTCAATAATTTCCGAAACCTTACCTTCTGTAGATGTAGGTAGATAGGCATCACCCCAGTTACAATCTGTAAGGCATCGGTGGAAACTGTACGGTAACACCCACTTAACCGCAACAAGCATAATCGCTCCAACTTAGTAAATCGTTTTTCTGCGTACTGTCGTTCAACATGATGACCCCACACAGTACTTCCATAACACATTATTGGTCGTATCGCTCCTTTGTATAAAACGAGCAGATCTTTGTCCTCGATGTTGAATCTGTCATATCCTATACTTTGCAGAGCGTAGTAAACCCTCTTCACTTTTTTCTTCACGTAATCAAAATGTTGGTTGAAGAGTAACCTTTCGTCAATATGTACACGTAAATAGTTTGTAAACCTTACTATTTTTTATTTACATCCATCAATTGGTATTATTGGCTCCCTTCTTCCAGCACTAGTTGAACCTTCAAACCATATTGCTTTTGTTTTCTCTTTTGAGATTTCCAAATATAACTCTTGACATTTTTTATAACACTTCACTAGTGTTTCATTTGTTCTGCCTTCAACTTGTTCTCGACTATTTCCTTCTGCTAACATCGCAATATCGTCTGCATACGCTACGTATCCGATATTCTCCTCTTCCAGCAACATTAATAAATCGTTTATAATAATATTCCATATTACTGGTCCACTGGAAGATCCTTGAGGGTAACCGCACGTAACTTTTCGAATTTCTCTCGTTTCTCCCATTTCCGAAAAAAAAATCTAACGTCCTTTAATGTAGGATACATTATTACACTTTATACATTCTTCATATATAGTCAGGTAGTCCCATCTTCATATTATCTAAAACTAACTGCCCCTCCACACTATCGAATGCTGCTTTTATATCTATAAAAACACACACGGAATGTTTTAATTGTCGCTGACTTATTTGTGTCACTAAGCTTTGCAACGCCTCTTCCGTGGCTCTACATCATCTAAAGCCATATTTACCTTGAGCCAATTTTTGTTGTTGCTCTAGAAAATAACATATTCTATCTGTTAATATTCTGTCCAAAATCTTTACAATAGAAGGAGACATATTGGTCTATACGAATTTTGTGACTTCTCTTCTCATTTAAAAAATGGTTTTAATTATGTTATTTTCCAACATTTGGGGAAGTAAGTCTCTTCTAGACATTTGTTGAATAAAATCAGAAATGTTTTCCACAAACTTTTCCCTCTCTTTTTAATGATCTCGTATGTTATGAGATTACAACCAGGTGCCATGTGATTTCCCAGGTTCTGCACTATTTCTTCCACTTTTTGGATTTGTATTTCCTCATACCCAGTTGTACACTCTTCTTCCTTAATGCCACCAAAATCACCTAATTTCGTTTCTTTTATTAAGTTTTATAAAAGCAACTGACATGTTCCCTCCCATTCCGTTGTTTCAATTGTATTTTGTCTCAAGGTATGTATTATGACCCGCCGGCGCAGTTTTTGAACTCCAATTACATACGGTAAACCCCAGACAATTCTTTGCAAGCTATCTTCCAGATATGTTTTCCAGATTTCCCTCTTAGCTGTTAATATTCTTCTTTTATATCTTCTCCTTGCATTCTTATACTTCTTTTCAAAATAACTCACCGAATAACGTGCCTTCCTTGCAGACTGCATGTCCCTTTTATTTCTCTGTACTTCTTTTTTGAGCATTGTAAGATTTTGGCACCACCATCGTTGACCTCCTTTATATGTAATATCGTTGTGATACGTATATTGAAAACAGATTTTTAATCATGTTAATTGTATCCTGTCAACCATATCATCCACACTTTCTCTTACCTTGTAGCCATGCATCTCACATTCCATTTCAAAAGTTTTCATCCTTTCCTCCAATTTCTTCGAGTTGATTGACCTATAGTTTAAACTTCTCTCCTCCTCGACTTCCTCTGCATGTAATGTTGCATTTACGCTAATGAGAATTCCCTTATGGTCACTTTCTGCTCCGAAACCTATTTCCCAATTCTCAACGTTCACCTTTGTTAAATTGTTGCTTAAAGTGAGATCTATAATTGAATTTCCGTTCTCACTTACAAATGTATATTGTCCGAAAATATTATAAATATGTAAATCATTTATTAATACGAGTTCCTCCATTTTCTACCCTCGTGTATTTGTCAACTGGTCTACCCATAATTTCGATCTCCCATTGCCATCGAGAAAAAACAAAATTTCACTTCTTTGATAGTCTTTTAAAATATCTTCCATTATTCGTATATACTCTGATGTATTCCTATTAAATTTGAAATACAAGTTAACAATTACCAATTGTATGTTCCCTTTATTTTATGATACACATCAAGGCGTTGCCAAGTAAACAGCACCGGTTACGAACTGACGGCAAATCTTTCATATTTATTTTGAAGAAAAGTATAAAAGAAATAATATATAGAACTAATACTTTAAGAAGATTATACAGCCAAAATAAAACCCGGAAAATATTTATAAGACTAACATGGAATTGACCCTTGTTAATGAGCAGGAAACCGCACATCACAAGAAATGGCCATTGTTGACGTCGATGCGGCGGTGTGCTCGATTTATCAATCTGTGAGTCTTACCTTGTTTAATCATATTAAGGCGTATTGCGCACGTTCCTTTTCCGATTTTCTTCTTCAACGTCCGCCTTCAGGAATCCGACAGCGGTGTGAGTTGAACCAGGGCACGGCGGTAAATTTTCATCCTTAGTATTGGTACCATGAATAGTAAACATGTAAAATAGTATTTCTCTCTAAAATTTTGGAAAATATTTTACATTATGAAGTACTTAAAGTACGCATAAAATATTGTTATGAACCCCAATGTTTCTTTATGGTGAATATTCTTGTAATTTATTCTTATTACGTTAATAAAACTGAAAATAACATTATTTCGAATAATAATTAGGTATTGGGCAACATAACATACAGAAATTCAAAATATCATCAGGGTATATTTGCTTGACTTCGAGACACGTAGTAAATTTTCGTCGCCTCGTCTTCAAATTTCGGGCGATGCGACGTCGAGACGGCATCGTTTATTTGACGTCGATATTCGTTTTTATCTCGAAACAACATAATGTATTTTCGTCGTCTTGACGTTGTATAACTGACTCTGTTGTCTTGAGTTAAAGTTCCGTGCGATATTACGTTGGAACGGCTTCGTTTATTCGTCGTCGATATTCGATTCTATCTCGACGTCGATATTCGATTCTATCTCCACGTCGAAACACGTCCCGACGATCGTAAAGTCGGCTCACCGTCGATGATTTCTGCATGGACTGTGACTATTTCCAGTATTTTCTGTAAAGGGCAGTTCTCTTGTTCATTTACATGGGTCAATTCCGTGTCAGGATTACAATTCTTTTCCGGGCCAGTTTTATTTTGTCCATCCTGTACTTACTCTAAGGAACAGAATATAATCTTCGCATCCATACCTCATTTTTATGGATGGGTTAAGTTTGCCGACAGAAACGGAGGTCTTTACAAAAAGTTGATTATGTAGTGATTTCGACAAAAATCACGAAATTCTCAGGTTCTCATCTACTTCCTTATATTTTCGTTAGCGTCTCACGGGGAATTCAGAATTTACGGTTCGATATATTCTCCTTTTTTCTCGTTATCTTCCCATTCGTCTTCTTTTGCGTTGCACCGCCCGAGTCGCTAGTTGGCACAAGAGAGTCGTATTCGCGACCCTATGTGACCTCGGTCGTTAGGAACTGGGAGAGAGCACTTGATCAATGCGGATTTTCTCTGCAAGAATAAGAGCTGCATTTACTTTATTTATAACCGAGTACATGGACATTTTTTCTGGAGAACTGTAATTATTCCTTGTTATTTTTTTCTCTGGGTGTTATTTTCCTGGACTTTTTCGTTAATCTATTTGAGTATTTGACGGGTCTTGAGATTGCGCTTGTGTTACCAATTCGACAAAAACACATCATTTTAAATAAACTTCTTCCAAAAATAATCACCATAACAAAATGTTGTCATATATTTTATCTGATGTAACAATATCATTACTTCTAATAAAATATTCACAACAAAAAGGACTGAAATCAAAGGAACATACATACATGTTATGCATGAATATTTCTTTCGTGTACCTACGCGGAGAAGATAAATGATAACTTTCTTTCAGGTAACGAGCAGAAAATCGAACCTGTTTAAGTTTGAGTAGAAGTGGTGTACAGTTGTGGTAGGCGCACGAACCTACTAACAATAACCTACCACGCAACTCCTACCTCCTACTTCTCCATGTATATAAGCTTCGATAGCACGCTACATTTCCCATTTACAAATACTACAATGGAAAAAAGTTGGTTGAAGCTATGCCGCCATAAAACGAGGATATTATACCTGATTTCTTTTTCCTCGTTACGATTTCGATCAAATACCCGCAACATTGTATTTCCTCAATTTACATCGAGATTTTTCTTTCGAAGTATGACCTGTGTAGCGCTTTGAAGAATCCAGTTCATGTATTTCAAGTTCGTCGTGCGCGTTAGCGAGAGAAAAGACTCGGAATTTTTTGTTTCAACATGTCGACGCGAGCGCATTCCGAAGGTGAAGCGTAGATCGCCCATTTGAACGAATGACCGTGTCTCTCCACCCACAAACACGCTCGCTCCCTTCTACGTCCTCTTTGATATAGTGAGACTGATTCGCGACGAATTTTATGAGCCGGAGAGCGACCCTTCGACCTGTGCGACTGTCCGCGTGCTCGTGATCGTGGGCGGAGCATCTCACTAGTCGGGAAGGTGCAACAAGCCGCATGCATCCCTGAGAGTTTGAGCCGCCGTTCTAGCCACCGCTGCGACACCGTCTATTGCTTCCATCCTATAGTCTTCGTGGTAAGACCTTGGAAAGAGAACATATTTGTTGTAGGCTATAAAAGAATTTATTGTGAATGTGTGAAATAAAATACTGGTAATGTGTTGTGTAATGTCGGGAGACGTACACGCGACAAAAAATATATAAATGAAAAAAAAATCATCGTTGTGAAAGAATAGTAAAGATATGTAACCAGTGGAACGAAAGAACGACGTTGTTATTTGGTCTAGCGTAGATCCACCCATTCCAGACGGAATGTCGTGGCACACAGACAAATGTTGCTATAACCGATGAAAAAGCTAACTTAATGCAGTCTCCTTGCGGTCAAAACTTAAGATTCAAGACATATATACGCCGCATTTTGCATATCAATTCTTGTCGGTCCTACGCATTGGCTTATTGTACGCGGCATCATCCGAACAAATACTCACCAAGATTCTGCTGACTCGAATAAAATGCACCGAGAGGAATAGTTGGCATCTCGCAATGCTGGCATTGGTTCCTCGACTTTCACGTGGTTTTTCATTCTTAAACAGAACAATTAGGGATTGGAATTCAATGCCTGCATCGGTTGTGGAGAGGATATCGGGTTCTTCATCTACTCACAAGGTTAGGCAAGTTCTGGAAGATAGTGTGTGGTAGTGTAGTTACAAAGCCAGTTGTTTAGGGATGATGGGTAGGATAGCGATGTGAAATGAAGTGATGTAAGAAGGAAGGTGTAAGGAGGGGAATAGGGGAGTCAGAAAGGGAAATAAGTAAAAGTGTGAGTGAAGTTATGTGCACGTAAGTGATTCAAATGTCTGGGTCGGTTTCCTAAGTGTAATTACCAAACATATTTTGTAGAGTTTGGTTCAGTCATTATTTCATTTAGTTGGAATACTTCAATTTAATTTTAAATAATTTAATTTAATTTTTAATTGCTTTAATAATTAAATTTAAGATAAATTACTGTACATAATTAAATTTAAGATAAAAAATTACTTTATTTTTTTAATGAATTAAATTATAAAATTGAGTTTTTAAATGGTATGATATTATATTTTTTAAATACATTTCTCATCGTAGTACTTTTCTTATTTTTATTTTTATTCTTTTATTTTAATATTCTCTTATTTTAACACATTCTTTTTTTAAATTCATGTATGATTTTGTATATCCTCGTTTTATTTTTGTTGTTGTAATTGTTGTATATTGTTGATGTATATTTTATGTATTTAAATTTCTGCCACCGGGCATGACAGCCCAATTGCAGTAATAAATTATTGTTATTATTATTATGAGGTCCCTCTCTCATTACGTCTCTTTCGCCACGACTACTGTAAGGGGTCTCTTCGCCATCTTTGCCGCAAAAGTGATGCCGTGTTTTAATTCTATAGCTTCCATCCTATTTCTCCACCTGTGCTCGTCGGCACAAGCACCACGGCTGTCTGCGTTATTTCCACACCTACTCTCTTATGCCTCACTTTCTATCTTTTCCTTATCGCCGTTTTTATCTCCCAACATCATTTGAATTTCAGTATCTCATTCAGTGAATTACCAGGATAAGAGTTGACAGAAACTGATATAATGTTTTAAGAACTAATTATTTTTACTATCTGAACCAAAGAGAATAATTCGTAAACATTGTCAAAGAAGGAGAAATATTAACATAATTTATATATTATATTGTTATTTATATATTATATTGTTAGGAAACATTTGTTACACTCAACTTTATACTTCGAGTACAATGCTTCACAAACTCAGCTTACCTTGTTTAAATAGCCGCAATGTTGATGTAGAATATTCATTAGCTGTATTTGAGAAGTTATTGCTTGACTTTCATGGCGACAATGAAACCTAATTTCACTAGCAAATAACCACACAAATATAACTATGTTGAACGAAAAAGGAAATAACGTGTGCTTTCACTTACAATGCTCTGAGCAGATGGACCAAAGTAACGCGATCTGGAAGGTTACTTATGAACATTACAATTCAAATTGAATTTTTAAATTAAAATAAATAGTTTATAGACTGTGAATATAAGATGCGGACTCTATCCAGAAAATAATCTTTGACAAAAATGAGGAACCATTGCATTTAGTAAAGAATGATGGAAGAGAAAGAGATATTGTTTGTTCTTTGCGCTTTCATAATTTGGGGGATAAGTTTTTAACCCTTCATCTTTCCCTAACTCAAATTTTACGTAAAGTTCTGCTATTTCGCTCTACTCTCTTGTAACCATTCGTTATGTCCACCCTCCGTGTTCCGAGTTGTTTCGTATGTCTCGGGTTCTACCATCCATCTCTTCTCGTCAGCGCCACTTCTAGCATTGACTTTACCTTCGTTAGTTTTGCGAATGGACATATTGAACCCCATTACTTTCAATGTATCCTGTAAGTGTTTGTGGATTTAATCGAGGTATTCATTTTTTGCGAATCTTTACTGTTCAATCTACGATGCCTTATTTAAATCAATTTTAAACTCGTAACTCGTTTACGATTATAATTTTATAATTTAAGAGTTAAATATGAATTACTGAATATATTTTTCTTTGTTTCACATTTTATTATAACTGAATAATTGTCTTCTTTTTTTGTTTAAAATAAAGTGAACATTTCACAAGAAGTAAATTTTGGAAGGAATCTTTGCCTTTCCCATACTAGTATTGTGGTTGTAATTGCGTACCATTGTTTGCTGTTCGGAAATTCTTCCAACTATTAATGCTTTTTA
The DNA here is from genome assembly GCA_002313205.1 of Laupala kohalensis. Classification (NCBI taxonomy): domain Eukaryota; kingdom Metazoa; phylum Arthropoda; class Insecta; order Orthoptera; family Trigonidiidae; genus Laupala; species Laupala kohalensis. The sequence goes on from NNCF01126186.1 coordinate 1,130,409, forward strand.
CAAATGTGTTACTTGCACCCCTACATTAAAGAACTGTATCTACTTACTTTTAGCAGACAATGTGATATCCGTTTACCGTTTAATTACAGTTTCATTTAATTATAATTCAGATCCTGTTACACAACTTGTCTCCGATTCATCTCTTCTCCATTTCAACACGTTCCTCGCCAAACACCTGGACACTGCGTTGTACAAATCCCCTGCATCATCACCCATGCGTTCCTCTTCTACTGCTCCGTTCTACGAGCTCTCTCCGATACCTCCCCCGTAGCGCGTTCGAATTTCTGGCGAAGCAGGCGGACGTAATTTTAATTTCGCAGAGAGATAAAAACCCTAAGCGTAAAACAGAGAGCTAAGCGGAGGGCCGCGACTTACTCACAGTTGGGGATGGGGGCCACTCGCTGTTGAAAACTGTGGGCGAGAGAACGGCAGTCTCGAATTTCTTCGTTGGAATTCTCGACTTCGCGACGGAGAATTTTTCGAGACACGTTTCCGGCGTTGTATTCGCGCATTATACGGTGTTACGGTACATTCAGATACTTAACGATGATGCGTAAGTAGAGGGACAGAATGAAATGAACACGCCTTTTATTTCGAAGAAAGTGAATGTTTAGTTCCACACAACCTTCGTAAAGAGTTGACGTAAAATTGATGCTTACGCAAATGGGAAACATATGGGTAATTCATAATTGATGTTACATTTCTCTCGCTTAATTTATTATAAATTAAAAAAATGTAACGTTTAATATTTTAATTAAATTTTAAATATAACGCTTCAAATTGAGAGTAAGGATGTTAGGAACCCATGAAGAAATATAACACAATTGCCAAATTCTTTAATTTCTTACTTTGCCAACGTTTTGGTAACGAACGCTACCTTCCTCAGAGTTTAGAAGAACACAAACATGCTCTCCAATTACCAATACATAGATAAATAAACACACACTAAGAATATGCTTGCACTGGGCACCCATGCCACCAAACCAATTACAAATATTGAAAAGACTTCATCTTTAACTTTACAATATTCAACCAAGGATTTTGTGTTGCAATTGAAATTGTGATATTTATTGATAAACATTGGGTAACTATTTATTGTTTTCTAGTTTATTAGAACTTCTTGATTATGGGTCGTTTTTATTGATGAAATATTAAATTGGAATAGTCGTCGTTCACCTAAAGAAATGTTAGTTCCACGAAAATTCGTAGTATTATATTTGTAAACCTAGTGGAGTTGGCTTTTAGTTTGTGATAGGTAGGTCCATTCAGAATCTATTCTTCACCGTGAAGTTGGTCTTGGATACTGACTAATGTGATAGCAGCGAACTATCCGTCGTAGTTTCAATCTGATAAAAAGCACCTTAACGTGAAGATGCGCAAATTTCTGTTTAATTTATTACAGATGACTAATTATTTACACAAAACATTTTTATTGTGTGGAACGTAAGACTTTTACAAAAATGGGTTGTTATAAAGTGATTAACTGTGATTGTCAAAAGTCAGACTATCCCAAGACAGGTCCCAAAGGCGCCCAACGGGTTCGCGGAGGGTACAGCTCCGCAATTTTTTTGGTCTCGACACTGGAAGGAGGAGATGTGACCAGCTTCTCGCTCTGACCGGTAAGACCCCAGGATAGACGTACTCATTTTTTCAACAGGCTGAGTAAACCTGCGAGTCAGTCTGGATGTTGGGATATGAAGAAAAATCCCACCTCATCGAGGATCGAACCCCGACCATTCAGCCAGCACCTCAGTACACGTAATTACAATTGTGATTGCAGTTCATGTAAAAATCGTTTCCTTCCGCTCTTTAGGAGATTTTGGTGGCGATCATTTTTTTAAATGTTTTGAGGACTAGTTGGCAGAGTCCGGTTGAGTTAAGCTGATATAGAAAGTGAACTATGTTAACCTCTATCCCAAAGTGCTTCGTTCCTGAGATTAACTTTCAGAGAAGATTGTCGAAGTGAATTGAGAAGTATTTTACGTTACAACAATTATTGTACACGATCACAAATTTAGGAGATGGTCCACCAATGATGATTTCATTTGGTATGACCCATAAAAATTTTGCTAAATCCAAATTAGCCACCAATCCAAATTTGCGACTCACCGATATTTATTATTGAATTCGAGCAACAACATCCACCTGGTGTACTTCCTTTTCAACCTACTTATGAGGATAAATGTAAAACTTTTCTCGTTAATACTCGTGTAATATAATCGTACTTTAAATATGTTGTGCCCTACGAACTTATCCCCATAACTCTCTGTCAACTTACACCTAAGGTTTTGCCAGTGTACGCCGCAATTGGGGTTAGTTGATGTAAAGCACATTTGAAAAAAATGTTTTGTTAGTACTAGACACTATTTATCAATAAAATTTAATAGTTATAAACAAATAAATTAATATTTTTTTCGTAAAAAATGCTATGATTTGTGATAGACATGATTTCATAGCCAATGTGCTCATCTATCAGCAGCATCTCAAATTCACTGTATCACAGAGGCAAGTAAAGATGTAAAAACAAAAACGACTAATACTATATTCTCTTATTATTCTTCAGTAAAATAGTTCTAAACGTTCTTATTTTATCATTGGTGTGCCAATCATCATCCCGGTCCTTATAAATCACAAGTTCAAAGATGTACACGATCTCCTTCACAACTAGATGGATGGGGAGTGGGAACTACGTAGGGTTAAATGCGAGTTGATGATTGGACAAATTAGAGTGATCTCGCAATCATAGTGTTATGTGGGAGTAATGAAAATGGAAATTTGACGTTAAGTCAAATAAGTTAAGAAGATTTCGATGTAATCTAGCGGCGAAAATTATTTCCATCAGTAAACGAAGTAATTACGTCGTTAACTTAGAAGTTCCCTGAATTAGAACATGTTGTAGAACGGATGACAAAGTAATGCCAATGCTGATAAACTTTTTCAGAGCAATTAACATGCCATCTCTCAAGAAAGTTAGAGATATTCTTAAGAATGTCTTCTCCCTCAAACTTCTCCGCAGCTCTTAACGGTTGCACGTACCTTGCGCTATGACGGTACCAGAATTTCGGATGTAGTGAAATTTTCTGTTTACATTACTTCTGTTAACATAGCTTTGACGTAGCTTATTCGAGGAATGTTAAATACGTCTTCAAGCAACCACTTCCCGTGGTCGGAGCTCGCGGATTCTTAACTCAAAATCCTCTATCGTTCTTGCTCTTTCAGGAGAATACTTTGTTTCCCTCAACTGCTTTCTTAAACTCTACATCCCACTTCCTCCATCGCTGCCATCAACTGATTCTACAACTTCCCTTTACCACTGCCAACTCTGCCGCTGTCGGAAGGAAGCTTTCGAGCGGTGCCGCCTCCGAGCGAGTACACGCCGCCACCAGCCTCGCCGCTGCAGACTGCAACGCACGTGCGCGTCTCACCCCCATCCCTTCTTCTCCTGTCACTGCCCTGCAGATTTACGTGGGAGGGTGGGGCGTGAAGTAACTCACGCGGTGGCGCGGGACGCGTAGGGAGGCTGAAGGAAGAGGGAACGCGCAATTAAAGAAACAGATAAGCAGCGCGTTCGGTGGAAGATACATACTCCGCCCGCGGGAATGAAAGTGACATCCGTAGTGATCTAGATTATGGGACTGGTGATGGGGGAAGGATGATGCTAGTGATGGTGATGATGGGGTGAGTGTTGGTGCAGCATGGGAAGTTGTGAACGGGAAGGAGTGGAGGGAGAAGGGGTCCGCAGTGCGACGCCACGCGTACGAGCCTATGCGCCGCCTCTGCGGAAAGCCGTGATAAAGGGGAGATACAGTGACACACGGCGGCAGCGCTGCCACAGCCGCGGACCCACTATTTCTACCGAGATCTGCGAGAGAGAAGCCGAGTCGCGTGCGGGCGGGCGAATCAAGATAAAGCTTCGTGCGCCGCTACCAACAACGGCGTCCGTGGCCGCTCCAGTTTCCGGTGGAGGAAAGAAGCTGACAAGGATGCTTGAAACATGTTGGTAACTATTTAGTGAACGATGAAAACCATGTCTTTACCCATAAAAATAATTATCTTTTGCAATTTATAATGCAGGAACGTGTCGATTATCTGAATTAATGAGGATGAGGGGCGTTCGGATAGTTGATCATAGAAGGAAAAAACCTAATAAAGAATGTAACTAAGATATATAAAACATACACCTAGCTGTCAACAGTGCTACCAAATAAAAAATTATAGAAATATATTTTCACACCTTAATACGTTAATAAATAAATACGTTAATGCAGCAATGCATAACATGGCTAAAGAATCCATTGATTTAAACTTCTTATAAAAACATATTTCTGTTTTGCTTCAGACTGTTTTTACTCTCTGTTTCGAGACAGCAATTGTTTATTCTTATTGTTGATTTTAGAACCATTTCCTACGTAGTAAATTGACCGACTTGAACGTATAACCGAAGGGACGATTCGAATGCTGTCAGATAATTAACATCTACTGTATCGTAAAAAAACGATATTTTCTTTAAATGTTTTTATCTTGGGGAACACTTTGAGATATTTTATTTAATCCTCATCCGAGTTATTATTTATAGAATTTACAATATTTCTTCGGTAAATAAGTTGGCATTTTTGTATTCATTGTTGTATCAGTTATTTGAGAGGATAGGGCAGTACGAGAGTATGCCGCGAAAATCATTCGTTCCTCATTTCAAGCATACAAATTAATTTTAAAATGCTATGAACCTTCACATGAATTCGTTTTGTTTACCGTGAAGTATATTATGAGCATTTCGATACAATTCTTTTTACTTTTTCTTACAACTAAATGTTGACTCTCATCAATGATGTATAACAACATACAAAAACATTCTGTTATTATATAACTGTTCTTTTTCTCTTTCATCCTCTTCCTCTCATTATTTTCGTTTTGATTGTGAGCTTCCCCGTTTTGTTATAAATTGATTAACCTAAATAAAACTTATATAATAAAGAAAATGAAGTAAAAATCAAGTTTTTTTCCAATTTCAGTAAATAGGCAAACGAAAATCAAATTAAAATTCAATACAATTGGAATAAACTAGTGCATAAGAACTAATTCATGTTATATTTCAAGAATATACTAATAGGTAGGCACAGGAATATAGGATGAGATGAATAGTGTTGGGAGTTCAACTATTTATATCTATACACGTAATAAATGATAAACCATTCACAAAAATAAATCTTCTATTTTCACTACTTATTTGTGAACATTTTTTGAAATTTCCATCAATGAATGTATCACTGATCCAAGAAAGTAAGAGCGAAACCACCCTACATCATGAAACGCGTCAGACCATAAACTGCGATTTTTATTACCTTGCCTTCCAGCGCCCAATTTCCTTTAAATTTATATCGACCCATCGATCACCCTCCGCTATCGAGACCTAAGCTATGAAGCCTTATGAGTTACGTATTTCGCGATCTGCGAGTTCGCCTCCTCTGGTCTGAGTAGGCGGCGGGACCTACTGCAGCGTCTGCCACCGTTTAGGCCGACCAACGCCAACATGATACTTTAAAACTTTTGCCGATCGTAATTTGCGGATACCCAGCGTCGATCATATATTCGAATGCCCTCCCGCGGAGGCAGGTCTGCTGAGCACCATAGAAGCAACTGTCTACATATTTCCTCTACGTGTAAACACAGCAAATTTTATTATAGCGTCGTATAAGGGATCACAGAAATGATGTAATACAGTAAATTTCTTGTTGACCAATGATCCTTCCTATGATACTGTAATTTTCTGATTATCATCGACGTTCGTGAATGGCGTGATTAAAGACTGAACGAAATGAACCTAGCATATATTTTAATTCAAAATAAATAATGAGACGTACAAAAACGTTTAAGCCTTTCTCTCGAAGACTTAAACAAATCTCGAGTTTAAGACAAATCTCGTGTTTGTTCGATGTTCGGGCGAGCGATTCACACCATTGTATGCCTTGACAATCTTCACACCATTTTGAATTGTCAAACCGTACGGGGACTTACTATGCATTAATTTCGGAGATTTGGTTGTCAGAATATTTCACAGGACGAGTCACCTAGAGTCATTCGTAAGGCGTGAAGTTTGACAAACTCCAGGCTAGTATTCCCCAAACAACACGTAATGGGAACAAGGCTTAAGAGAATACCACTTTGCTTAGGCCATAACAAAATCACAATACTATTTGAATTTTATTCACGTGAGAAACTGATATAGTAAATGTTACAGTACCGCGAGAAGAAACGAATTCGAGAATTAAAATTATTCATATTTGGTACGGTTTGCATGATGTATACTTACCTCCAAAACTGCCGGAGTGTGTTTGCGAGTTGATTCGCAGAAACTCTGAAATCGAGTGTATTTTTGCAAGCGTGACGCAACGGTGTGTGGTACCAAACCCGGATTCCCCTGATTTGTGTAGGTGCGCGAAGTTTACGACCTTACGTCTTATTTATGTGGACGTTCCATTTCCGCCAGTAGAGGAGAGAGGAGGACGGGTCACGTCTGCACGGACCCTCGTCGCAGGGCGTTGGGTGGCCGCCCATCGGACTTTCCGTGCTCCGAAGTATCGGTCACGCACTGGAACAAATCGTGTATTTTCGGATCAAAAGATCATGTTCGCGAGGATCAGGTCAAACTAGATTGTACCAACTGTTACCAAAGTCATAGATAGTTTTTAATATCTCAAAATGCGTAGAAGTTAAATAATATAAGAATTGTATTCGATACAATTTGGAATGATATTCCATTAAACTACCTAAAGTCGAAGATTTTGAAGACGTTTGCATAATGATAAAGTGTAAATTATAGATAATTTTCTTTTATACTATGAGAAGTTAGAGAATTGAAGAATGGATCAAATCAGTAACGTAAAGGTGATACTGGTGTATATTTATATTATTTTCGGATTTCCGGAGTAATGGATATTTCTTTTTAATGTATGACTTTCATATCGTGAGATATTCTTACTCACTCCTAGTGTCGAAGATTTATCATCCCGGTACCGAATCCTCTGAAAAGAATCATGGAACATCAACTTTTACTTTTTTAGTTTACAGCTCTTTTCTTCCTTTTTCACCTTTACCAAACGTATCTTTCTTTTTATCTATATTTGTTGTAGTTTGTATCATAGTGTAAGATGTTCTCTTCCTCATGGTATTTCTAAGTAACGGAAAATATGTTTGGTTTTATTCCCATCTACTTGACAAATGCCATTGATTTTGTAAAACCATTTCGTAATACCAAAGTTTTGCGGTATTATTAAGACTATGCATAAAATATTTGTGATTTTTTCCACTGTGGTCCGTACCGCTGAGATGTTGCCCTCACTACAGCCTCAATAATTCTTCAATTCCACTTTCCTTGTGGCAACAGCCGTCTCAAAATTCTTCCTGGACTTCATTTGTCAGCACCTTTACGTCTAATCTGATTGATGCATTGCTTTTTCTTCAACAAATGAGCAACTCTTCTTATATTTTTCATAATATGAAGTTGCTTCAAAGTTTCTCTTACTGGTATTCATCGCAAAAAGGAGAAAGATTTTGGAAATTTCAATCTGTCTCGTCCATTCCATGATTCTTCGTCCTATTTTACTTTTCGTCTTTAAATCTCACTATCTATGATGATATTGGAACATGAACAATTTTTTCTTTGATCCGAGGATAGTTTGTGAAATATTCATAGTATTTTTCAGTGAATTCTTGGGTATATTCATAACTTTCCGAGCTTTAAATAATATTTTATTTTAAACCAACAAACCGATTTAATTTGTACATTTTCCAACCGTGTAACTTCAATTGAGGAAAATCAGATCATAATCCAATTAGGTTCAGAACAGCTACCAGTATGGAATAATATTGATCTACTAGAATCATAATCTATTTCATAAGGTTCGATATAAACTTCCCGTTGATTATAATCAAACTTTCTCTTCACATGACTTCCAAGTCTAATCTTTTCCTTAATAGCTAAATTACAAGTATCACAAGGTTCAAGTGTTACAAAAATTCACATACTTCACAGATAACAGTTTTAGGCCTAGCTCTAACATATGCATGAGAACCATCTTGAAGAAAATGAAAAAATCTGATACTCATCCTACGGATTAAAACATTGTCATATTGGTCTTCATGTACAGTAACTCCATACTTGTCAGTCTTTCCTAAAACTCAGTCACGGTAGTACGTAATATAGAGCCCACAGTTTGACCTATACCCCATTCACCTCAAAAATGTAAGTTACCATAACCAAGTCTCAGTAACATATTGTAATGACCCGAAACTACTCTCCAACTCTCGGAAACCATCGTTTCTTAAGGTACGTCTTTTTCTGTAGTAGGTTGGTCTCCTGTACTATTCCTCTTTTTACTTGTAAACGTCTATGGAGAACATCTTAGTCTATTTTATGCTATTGTCATCATTTATTAAAAGTCTCTCCATTAAACTACTGCCGGTACTAGTTTTTCTTTTGATTTTCTATTCACAGTCATTTTCACTCGTATTCGAATTTTGTTCTCGGTCGATTTTTGGCCTCCTTTCCAGACCTATCTTTCGTTTTTTTTATTTAAAGCTTCTCTTGCGACCCCTCGGAAATTCATCCCACGAAACCTAACATACGCTACGAGAAACGATAACCGGTTTATCCCCATCCCATACTCAATAAGTTTCTTCACCAGCTTTGACAAACAATGAGTTCGGAGAAACCCATAAACAGAAGCACAAATATCCATGAGGTTTTCAATATGTGTATAAAATTCGTTGATCCTCAACTCCCCTTCAGAGAAGCGGAATATGATTTCAAAGGGGTTACGATATATATTCCCGAGGACGGGTGAATAAAGTAAACAAGTATAACAAATATATTATATATCAACCTTTAAATAGATATATATTTATTTAAAACATTGATAAGGGTCATCATAGAAATATAACGTTAATGATACCGATGTCTACAATAAGTGTAACTGAATGATCACATTTCAATTTTAAATAACTAAATTTTATATTGTACGATCTGGAAATTACTGTGATGAAGTAAAATAATAATTTATATATACATAAATGATTGCCTCCAAATAGTATAATTTATTTTTTATTATTTTATCAATAAAATAGTCTGTTATTTAAGTCATTGAAGTGACCATAAAGTACGTGGGTAATTAAATAAATAATTAATAACTTACGACGTTTTTGGGACGAATAATATTTATATTATAGTTATTAATTATTTATTTAATTAGATTATATAATGGACGTTAATAGTAGTACAATACGTAGGTAATGGTGACAAGTTGCTATAAGGAAAATTCATTAAATTAATACGTGTTTGCATTCAATAATAACGTTTAATTCATTGTAGAAGAGACAGACTCAGATTCTTCGTAATCGAGATAAACCAGTATGTTCATGTATCAGAAGTGAATAATGTAAAATATTTTATTTTATTATTAACTAATATGTGTATTTTTCTACATGACAAGAATACTACACACTACCGTTCCCTACTCATTATTATACATACTATGCATATAATATCCACTTCCTTTAACTAGTAGCTAAATAATTTTTTTTAATTCTTACTTTTGTTGTTTAGATGATACCTGCACGTTTATTAATATGATTTATTCCTTGTCTTGAGTGTTGCCAGTCTCCTTGTAATATGTAATATATACAAATATGTGTTTATATACTTGCTCGAAGCTTCGGTCTTCTGCGTTTCTTGAACATGTTTTTCGTGCAATTTTTTAACTTTTTTAAAATATCAAACCTTTAATATCAATAAATATTTGTAATTTGAATTTGATAAGACTGATACATGATTTCAGTAAACAAATAATCAAAATAAAATCACTGAATTGCTTTGGTTAAATAACATTTCCTATCTCGTAACACACAAACAATGCAATTATCAGTTCTCCTAATTTATCACTCTATTCATTGAGGTTGTGAGTACCGTAGAACTTTGTCCCGAAGAACTCCACTTCTAATTCATTTAATACCCTACCCTATCTCCGGTATAAATGTGGCAAGGAAGGGTGTCTTTCTAGGCAGTCGTAATGTCGGAATTTCTTGTCTCTGTCTGTGAAAAGTGACTCCCATTTGTATGACGCTCACTACGACGATTCCTCAAGATGCGAGAGAAGTATGCCTTGCGGCAGGGTTACTCGAATCCGTGCTTTTTCGCTCTTTCTCATAATGACTTCTGTTTTGGTTTTCTTCGTAATACGGTTTTCACTCTGTATTTTCCGATTGTTTAGTGGGTTATGACTAACGAAAACATCAGTGCCACTGCACTCCCTGTGATAACTTTCAGTCAGGTGAAAGTGGTGACGAATCGGGAATCAAACCCGGGGCTCCTTCTTTGACCGCAGGGGTGATCACTCTGCGATGAATGCAGGGGTCCCGGGCCCAGTTCCCGGCTCGTCGCTATTTTTGGCCCGACCGAACGTTATCGCGTATCTTCTCCACGTGTGGGTACACGGAAGTACACGTGTGGGCACACATATTGCACTCTCTGATACTTGAGCTCCTTGGTATGCGTTTTGAGACAGCTCTTTCAGATATTTCACAGCTTCTCTAAAACGGAGAGACTTTGAGACATCTTCCGCCCAATCACATTTTAGACAAAATTATCTTTCAGAAGTGTTAAGTTGGCCGGTCTGGACATGGACATGGTCTGGAGTAAGTAGTCCTTCACTCAACAGTGTGCACAATCAAAATTTTATTAAAATGTGACTAATTATAACGCTTATAATTTTTATATGAGAACAGAAGGCGGCACTTACAGCAGAAGAGGGGAGCGGTAGAAGCATGCAGGGCTCATTTACATTATCGGCTTAAATATTTTTGCCTTGATTTATTCTGATCAGTGTATTAAATAATAGGTTATGATATCGAAATTAACAAACTAAATACTGAAAGTACATAATGTAATTACTAAATTAACACGATCAAATTTCATGTAGTTTAAATAAGAATTAAAACCACTCTTCTCTGACAATAGTGATTTTTTATTATTACTCAATATTTTTAAATGGTATTGATTTGAATACAGTAGGCTAATATAGCGAGTTAACAATTAATGTTAATTTAAAATGAAGTAAATTTAAAGTTATATGATTATTTTGAGCGACTGGAAATTAAATAATTTGATTAATTGATATGGAATTGCGATGGGGATCAAAGAGATAGATCAATTGAAGTATCAGCCAATTTTTAATATTTATCTGTATTAATAGTCGCAAGTTCTTTCTGTTGGATATCACAATTATATGTACATATTCCTGATTCCCATCCTGATGTACATTTTCTTATACCGTTTACCGTAATATAACATCGAATTTCTTAACATCATGTGTACTTAAATTAATTTACCGACAAACGAGTTGAATTATGTTCATTGCGTTGGAGTAAATTAGTTTCACATGCTCTCCAGACCTTTCATTTGTCAGGAAACAAACCTCTCTCGTGTTAAGCCGGCGCTATCTTACGTATCTCAGATGCTAACTAACAAAAGTTGAAAGATGCCACCCAGCTGTTACCAAGTCCGCCTCTCTTTCATTTGCCGCTGCTGGCGTCTCAAACGCATTACATCGTGGGCGTCGCATCCTCGACGGGGCCCGGCGCGCGTTGCCCCGATGCTCTCGTCGACTTTTCCGTTCCTTTCTTCTCCTGACGTCTCGCCAACGCACGTTTCGCCATCCCGCTCCACCCGGACTCATTCGCGTGAGCACTGTGCTCTCTCAGCACTCCTCACAGCGTCGGCCTGCCTGAATGGCGTACCCGCCGTCTCGTGCATTCTGAATGGCGCGGCGCAGCAACGTGCGCCTCCTCTCCGTCTCCCACCCCACTACACCCACTCGCCGCCTCTAGTTTTATGTATTTAATTAAAGAGAAATTGCCCCCTCTTCTCGACCGTGCGCTTAGTTCCGAGATATACGGGTTGGCTAACCCAGAGCTTACGCTCGACCCAGCGTTCGCATCTCTTCTCTCTCATTTCCTCTTTTCTCCGGATTCACTAGCACGCTCTTGCGTCAGCCCGAACACAAATTCCTACTTGTGCGTTATAGTTTGTATCAAACCTCACGTGTATGATAACAAGAGCCTTCGCATCTTCGTTCATGTTTTTTCGATCTTACGACATTTTCTTCACCACACAAGCATTTGTGCATGCTCCATGCATTTCCTTTATTCCGAGAGTATTGACTTCTCCCCATGTACTACGGATCCTCGCGTGTTTTCCTCACTCCTCCACGTTTGTACCTAATCTCTTCTCCATTGAACCACTCTCGTGAATCTAATGCTCCATGTCGCCCCCTTCCACCCTCCTTTGTGTCCTTCATTCTTTCAGCGCTTTGATTCTTCCTACCGGGACGACGCCGACCCCAACTCTCATTTTTACGAATGTCAGGTCGCTGATTTAAGTGGTGCTCAAGTCTCTGATATTGGCGGAGGAGACAGGGCACTCTTTGAGTGAGGGGACGATCCCTTGGGAAACCTGGGAGTCGGCGACAGGTCTTGAAGAAGGAGAAAGTAATGAATCAACCCCACGGTGTCGAGGTCCACACTGTGCTCTTGACGCCACAAGAAGGGTAAAACCGCAGATTTCACTCTGAAGGTGGAAGACGTCGTATTATATTGTTGATAATTTTCAAATTTGCTGAATCCAGTTAACGTGGACTTGGAGCTCCCGGGGAAGTCTCGGAGTGCACGCACGTAAACGGTCTCGTAAGGTACTCACTTCCACTTTATTGCAGGAAAGCTCTCAGAATTAGTCGTAATATTACGTTTTTAATTTAGCCGATTTTACGACGCTCCCTTCCCGAGTAGACGAGACGAAGATGCACTTTTTTGGGGAGACTTGATGCGAATTGGGTTCTGAGATGGCGCAGTGCTTCCGTTAAGGTTCTAGTTACGATAGGCTCTCTCTTGGAATGGTTAAGTGGAATTCCTGGTCGTGGACTTTAATCTAAAATTTTAGGGTTTCTTAATTATAGGGTCTTAAAAAATTCGTTTTTGTTTTTAATTAATTGTGGGTATAACTATTTTATTATGATTGAATTTTAAATGATTTATGCCTACATTATGGTATTCGTTTACAAAAGTATTCGTTATCCATTTACAACTTAACACATTCAACATCAAAGTTTCCTCGTTAAAAGTAATTTAAGAACATTCATTTTTCAGATGTGTACATACGGGCTGGTATATTAGTTTCAATTAAATCATTTTAATATTCTACTAGTAAAGTAATTTACATGAAGGATTTCTTGTTTTCTCTACATGTTTATCTTTTTTTACTCCAAAATGTCTTTTGACCTGTGGTATAATGTTTAGTCAAATAAATGCGAGAAAATATTTTGAGTATATATGTACACATACTTCGTTTGCTTTGTATGTGTAACAGCGAAGCAGTTTTCTATGGAAAATATGAACTGTTTTAATGCTTTGTGTAAGTTGAATGGCGTTTAAAAATATTTAAAATTCTATCTCATAAAATAAACTTGTTTTAAGTGCATGCTTAATGTTCATCATTGCTCTCTAGCTACGTGTTTCATTTATTGCAATTTTCCCATTTGCTCTCTAGATGTGTGCTTGTGATTATTACAATAACCTTGAAGCGTAAAAGAAAACAAGAAAAACCTTGTGTTGTACGAGCATATTACACAGTTTCGGATCTTTTCATTGATTCTTGGCGATTCAGGAGAAAAGCATTAAAACGTACATCGTCATATAATAGAAAATCATTTATTGCAAGGAAAACAATGAAGAGAGCACATAACCTTGCAGAGAAAATGAGATTAAATCTCTTGAACCAGCAAAGGATCGTTTCTATCATTTTTCCAAAGACCCAATCATACCAAAACTTGGAAGGAGATTGTAGAAAACTTAAGCCCAAAATTTTTTAATATTTAAATTATTATTATTATTAAATAATTATTGTCCAGTAACCTTTTAATAATATAATAGTACTGTTGATATTGATTTAAGATAGATTTATTATTTACCTAATAGAAACTATGCCTATTTTCTTATAAAGAATAAATTATACGTACTTGGTTTATCGTTGACTAAACAAAGCTTTATACCCGGGATATTTGATAATATTTTATGACGTTTGTGATAAAATATATTCTTATCTACTATTTGATTCGGTGAGAAATTATGAGCAGATATTGGTTTGCTTTCCCGTATTTATTTTTGTCCATGCATTATTGCTACGTGCTGTCGCTGTCCCTAACATACCCCCCCAAGATATTTCGTCTCACATCAGTCTCACGACCCGTAGGTCCATCATATAAATCAATACACAAATGTCACAGAGAATTTTAGTTCCTTTTCTGTTTTACCGGACGGAGTAAATTACACAATTGAAGAGTCGCACTTAAGAGCATTAAAACATCTGTTGACGATATATTATTGTTTCATCTCTCTTTCGAGATAGCAGCATTTTAATGTTACATCAACAAAAGAAGCTTCTTGACTCATTTATTATTGTGTACTTTACATAACTTTGCTGAGGTCCTTTTTACTCTGTCAATGCTGAATATGAAAACTTGCTCACCAGTGGCAGATGGGGAAAGTAGTCAAGTAAATAAAATGATCTTGCTAAATAAAAGGAAGCGTTCATATCATCCTACAGAATGAAAGTTATATTCAATTTATCTTGTAAACATTATTGGGCATAATCATCACACTACTGACATTTTTGATTGCCTCCCCCCCCCCCACACACACACACACACANGCCCTCAACAATACTGAGTTTCTGACAACTTTGTGGTGAATTTCTCTTTGGAACTACGCTCCATTTTTTTCGAAATCCCTTCAAAAGAGGAGAGTATGGAAAGAGGCATCATGACCGAGAAGCGCCCACGGCCACGGAAGCTCCGCTGCGTCCCTCGCGACGCCACTCGTCCCGACGCCGCCGCTGCTGTTACGAAAGGAAACTGAAGGCGACCGACGGACGGACGGACGTACGGACGGGCGTCGTGAAGGAAAGCGAACCCCTCTCCCACTCGAGCAACGCCGTAATCTAATTTTAAAGACTGTTAGCAAGTTCCTGAGAACTGAGAATGGTCGCAAGTTTAATGAGATGGGCCTTAGTTGCGTCTTCATGGACTCCAAGAGCGGGTGGGTGCGGGCGGGATGACGGTGGAGACGCTGCTGCGCCGCACGGCGTCGTGTCCTGGCGATCCTTCGGTACAGAGACGAGGACGGATGCCCAGGCGTCGACGACGACTTATTTTGCGGACGCTTCCTTCTAAGAGCGAACCGAGTTGTCTGTTCGTGCCTTTGCGATGCTTGTGCTGAGTTGAATAAAAGAGGGAAAACTGAGAGCACGACTCATATGTGTATACGTCGCCATTAAAGAAAATGTCGAGAAATTGTCTTTTCATATTTCAATATAGTACTTTATTAAATTGTCAAAAATGTCATTTTATTCGCACGGTTGTGTACATAAATTCTGTAGCCCCATCCTGGCCCGGGTTTTTCTCCGTTTTTCCTTCTGGTAGAGGCGGATTTATCATACAGGTTCTCTAGGCTTTGTCTAGGGGCGTGTTTATTGTAACAATAAATCGTGAATTTAGTGTTATTTCAATTCTTATGATTTTTAAACACTATACTCAGAATAATCTATAGTTCGATAATAACTCTTACATGTAATTTTTTGCTTAAAATTACAAACATATTGACATTCTATTAGTATTATAACTCGCAGCTAACTTTTTATCTTATCAAGGAATTTTTGCTGAATTTTTTTTGAATCCGCCTCTGCCTTAGAGCCCTTGATCGGAATTGATGGGATGGTCCCTTGCTTGCTTCCGGAGAGTAAATTAGTTTTTTTTCCTCCACGTGGTCATACACAGTTTGTACTGTTTTTTTGACAATAAATTTATTTATTTATTTATTTATTCAGGGGGACTTTTAAAATGACCTCATCATTTTTGTAATTTTGTTTGTGATTCTGATACAGTTCGAGTATACGTTATACTATATATTGACCTGTTATAAACTTGTCTAGCATGTTTTTTATTTATTTTTCTTAATATAAAGAGATCTAGAATGGCTCATTGTAATGATTAACATTAATTCTATGAAACATTGCAGGCATATTTTATGAAATGTGTGATCAATATTGATCATTACTTGAAGTGGATTATTTTTCCCTGTTTGGAAGTAAACATAAGATATGTAGAAGTAGAGGAAAAGTCAGAATGGAGGAATTTCCAAGGATTCCGCCCCCTCCCTATAATTCGAAACCTGATCGCATTTTGGTTTCATTTCTGATGCATTCGCTGTTTTAATAATAAATCTGTTATGATAATTAAATTTAATTTAAAAAATTATTTTCGGAACGTTAATTGAAAATTTGTTTGTTGGTTTACACTTTTCGAACATTTTCAATTGATATTTTAACAAATGGTTTGAAGTGGCTCTCTCTTCAGTGTAAATGAACATGAAGGTTTTATTTAATGCATGGTATAGAACTATTCCAGTAATTTCTTATCGACTGCAACATTTCAACGGCCAGAAATTGTACGTAAAATATTTTTAAACGTTAGTCTTGTACGTCTTCTAGCTTTAAATGTCGTAATTCGGGCATTAAATTTCTCATGCACTAAAAAAAACATTCGATAATTTTTTAGGTGCTGGAATATAACTCAACAAAATATCCCGATTTTGTTTAAAAATTGAGATTGCGCTGGTGTAATTCTAAATTCTAAAATAAGCTTGTACGGAAAATAAACGTTTTCTGGGAAATGAAACCGAATCGTTGTGATTAAAAAAGATTTGGCTCAAGAGGTTCTCTTGTATCTCCTTATCTGTTATTTGGAAGAAGAGGTGGGCTGCTCAAGTTAAGAATAGCCTACACAGGTACTTCTCTGGGTTTTGTTGGGTGTCTTCCGTTGTTCTGGTTGCTTTCGCTTCAGTCTTCTCTAAACTCTCGTCAATTGTATACATTCTCATACTCTTTTGTTAAGCTTTTGATACTTGTTCATTTAAAGCTTTAATCTGTTCATAATACTGTTTCAGATTCCTTCGTTTTTAAAGTTGCTTATTCTTTCCATTATAGTCCCATGTCATAGTTCTATTCATTTTTATTGTATTAGTTTGTTTACCCCGAGATATCACCTTTTCACTATTTTTTTGCTATTTTTATGCTATGATACCTCATTGTTGCTCACTTTCCCACGTGAATTTACTTTGTTATTCTTTATTCATTATTGTTCCCGGAATTATCCATGTTCGTTAGTTCAGTTATAATAACTCTGAGTAATAATTCCCTGTAAATTAAAGCCTCCCTTTGATAAAACAAAAACACAAAAAAATCGCCACTGCCCTTGGGCCCATGATCGGAATTGATAGGATGGTCCCTTGTTTGCTTCCTGAGAATAACTTAGTTTATTGTCCTCCTCGTGGTCATACGCAGTCTGTAACTGCTTTTTTGACAATAAAGTTTATTTTATACTTTAGAACACTTTCTGCCTTTTAGAATTTTGTCATTTCTTTACCTATCTCTTTCACAAACTTATTCATCATTATCTCTTATTTTTCATTTTCATTTTCCTCCTTCCTTCCTTCCGAATTTCATTTTTGTTCTTCATATTCTAGTTTATAATCGCGTCCTAATGGTCATCTTTTCGTCTTCTCCCATTTATCATCCATCTCTCGAACGATTCCATCTCGAGTGTCCTCGTGTCATCTTCAACTCAACGATGCGACCCTTCATCCTGTGGTACCCCGGACGCACCACGCGGCGCGCAACCAATTCTCCTCGAGTGCGCCGCGCGCTCTGAGGGGGATCTATTTGTTATGAACACAATCGGGGCTTCGCGGGCGCAATCCGATTGCGAGCACTGGAGAGTGTGCTGGGATCTCAATCCCCATTGCCTCGCCTCTACCTCCTCTCTCGCCGCCTACGCCATCGCGGCGTCCACTCGGAGGGCGGAGTATTCTACGCTAAGTAGTTTATGTACAGCGATGTCAAGGTTGGAGGCGTGCGCATTGTGGTCGCTTGGGCGTCGGCTATTCGGGACTCGATCACGCGTCGAGAGTGCCACCTCCGAAGCGCCGTCGTCGGAGGTAGGGGTGGGTTCTGCGGGTTTCGGACACGAGAAAGTGGCGGAAATTGGCGCGAGACGGAGTAGAGTGAGGTTTGAATGGGTTCACTACAGTGCGAACACTCTAGCTCGATGATTGGAGTGCTGGTGTGGGGAGGATGGAGACGGGGAGCGCGCTGCGCTGTACGTGAAAGGTAGGGAAATTGCATATGTGAGGGTTAATAATGATGTATTTGATGTGAAGTTTGGCCTCGGATGCGTATTTAATGAAAGAAGCCAACGGTTTTGAAAGTGTTATGGGACTAGAGGTTTCGTGAATTGAATCGAGGATTAGAGAAATGGAAATTCAAAAGTAGAATAGGAAGATTAATCATTTTGAGTTGACTGATTGCTTCTTTAGTGAATGGGCTTGCGTTAGAGAGAAGAGAGATTCATAATATTATACTTGCTATTGTTTTCTCCTTTTCCCTTGAATTACGACTGTGAGGGGCGAGCATTTCATGGTACACAAAATGTTCAAAGACGAAGATTTCAAATCAATTTAAACAACAACAAAATTATTTAAAGTTAGCGACCAATGTTATTGAAACGTGAGCTAATTCGATGTTTTCTGAAAATACTGACTTGAGATAAATCATTGGGTCTAAGAATTAACTACCGTTTCGATACTCATCTGACAGTATACCTATTTTATTTTAAAATATTATCGATGAATGTCTTCACAATATTATTTATCTTACCGAATCCAATCAAAAACGAATTTGAAATATCATCCTTAAAGAAATGGATTTCTTTACTTTCCGACCAAATTCTTCACTGGGTGAAACACGGTATTGCCTGCTTGTGATTCTTGTATCATCTAATATTCTTTGTGTAGTTATATTTTTACACACTCTACCACGAGTTCAGTAAAGAAATGACAATGTTTTCACTATCTAGAAGTCTAGGTAGCAAATTCAGTTTTTATTATTTGTGACATTTTTTATTTTATCCAGCTAAGTTTCTCGGTTTCTCAATTACAATATTTGTATAAATAACTGACATTATTGGGCAAGAGAGGTGGATTTATTACTATTTTTAAGAAGAATGACTTAAAAAATTTGAAATCCGTTTCCAGCAACTAATGTTAATGCTAAAATGAACCTAAGGATAGTTAACATTCTTCTCTTAAGAACGCAGATTAAAGAGAAAAGGTACGAAGATAAGTACTTTAATTTATTTCATTATCCTATCATACTATGCAGATAATTTTATCAATGTTATTAAAATTCAATGGAACATACTTCAACTCTCAAATGCTACTTCTACCATAAGCATCTCAAAATGTTTTACTTTCCCATACACTTTCTCTTTAGATTTTGGAGGCAGTATTTTATTAAATATACACGAGCGTTTTATTATTAGGTTTTATGGATTCGAAAATAAGACGCCTAAACGTCGTTCTTGGACCTCCACGTGGTGGAGAAACCGGAATTCTCGAGACCGTCAACAGCCATCGGTGGCTGCACCGCCGTCGTCTCCCAGCTTCGGACGACCCGCTTTGGCAGCCGCAAGAGGATGAAGCTTAAAATTTGGTGGTCGTTATGCGGTTTTTCCTCGACCGCGACGCTCCCAGGCTCAATGGCTTGGGGAAGGAGGAGAAGGGGGAATGAAAACGTTCACGCGGGATTCGACGTCTGAGCTGCTTCCTCCGGCTGCTTCCTTCGGAACATGAACTTGGTCTATTGTCGTCGCTATGATATCATTTTCACTCGTCGTCCATGGAGGATAAGGTTCATTCTAATACATTGTCTCCTTGGGTTTTTACGTTGTGTTTAACAATGTTCTTTCTCGTACGTAATGGTGTAAAATCTAACCCAAATACTCTTCAGTTTGTTATTAAATTGGAAATGAGTTTTTGAAAGCAAACGATTTGATCGCTATATGATCCTATTAAAAACTGAAGAATTAGAAAATCGGGACACATGGCATATTTTAAAAAAACGATTAAAATAACTGATACAACTAATAACTTCTCAACATTGGTTGTGCCTGTGATCATTTTTATTTTCAAATCCATTTTTGAGACGTACGAGTGTTCGTAATAAACATGCGTGTAATCAATAAGGGCATCAAGTGACTACATTGCATTACTCAACACTTTTAGGATTGCCTATGTTAATTAAACTAACTTCTTGAATCATGAACTCATAATTTTATTTGGTGGACAATCCATTTCCTTCTGGAGATGGATAGGTCGTGTTGTAAACCATCGGTGAATCCGATTTTCTGATCTTTATCGCGTCCAATTATCACTAATGAACTATTCATTTGCTGGATTGTCGAAAGATCACGGCTTATTTTCCTTCATGGGGTCCCGAGAAGTTTTATTTAGTCTTGAATTACATTTCTAGATGTGGGAAATAAATCAATTATTTCTTTTTAAATTTAACAACATCCCAGTTTAAAATTTGTATGAAGAGATTGGATGTGTTGAGCTTTATTTCTTCTTTTGATATGATTTAACAAATATATTTTTTATTTACATCTAAAATTCTTTATTTGTAATTTTTTAGAAGTTTTCTAATCGCCCGCGGCCCTGATTTATCGACGGTTTTGTTCTCCTTACGCGTGGGTTTAATGTTATATAATAATATTACGTAATTATATGATTTTAAAGATAAATTAGAGTGGGTTTCCACTTGTATGTTGTTAAATATAGCATAATATTTACATTATATGGCCATTTGTGTTGATTTGATTCCGGATTTTCTAATTAAATACCGCCACTTTCCATAGTTTATTTCCAACAGTACGCTTTCTCCATGGGATTATTTTAGTTACACATTTCGTAATGTCACCAGTGTCCAATATAAATAACAAAGCAGAAGAAAAATGATACATTAATTGTTTGTAATATTTAATAATAAATAATGCTGAATCTGATTTTCAATCTTAACGTTAAATGTAAGACTTGAAGTTTAAGGCTTTGAGTGTAGCGGGAACAGATCAAAATGTGAGTGTCTCTTCCGCGAGGGTTCGTTAACCGCCGTTGCCAAGGAGGAAGAAGCAAAACCAATTAACCAATGAAAAGCTCTCGCCCAGGCACTCAATTTACTGCGACCGTGGTAGCATGCCCTGCTGGCAACATGCTGCATTACATGCTCGCGGATTGATAATCTGCATTATGACGATGATTAATCGAGTTTTTGCTTTCGCGTGGAAACCATGAACGCTGCGGGGCTCCTGTTCGGTTGGGCAACGCAGAAAAATGGGGACTAAATGCCACCGAGGGCAGTCTGGAGTGATCGGAATACAATGACAATCCCCACGATCCGCAGAGAGAAGCTGTAGATCCGATGGGACTGTAATTTCATGCTGTGATAGAATTGGATACGTATTTCTCTTATTGGACTTTATTTCATTCGTTACGTGACATAATTTTTTCCTATATGCGACCTCAATTCGATAATACTATTACCTATAATTATTCATGGAGATGCTATATTAGTAAAAGATAGTTCAAGTACAGGAAATTATTATTTTTTATTATTTTATTTATTTCTAATACAAGGAAAGAAATGAAGTTTTTTAGCATTGATTTTCTCAATGCAAAACTTGTGAAATTTACTCCTGTTTTTGAATACTCAAAACACTGAAGCATCCAATTGATTAATTGATAAGTAAAATGTAAATACGAATTTACAAAAATTATTTGAGTACTACGTAGATTCCCTTGAAATGAAGTATCGACAAGTTCATGAGAAAGTATCCAAAGGTAGATATTAAAAGACAATAAAACTGTTTAGAATGAAATTTCTAAAAATAATGGCTAATTAAGTCGGAAATCATGAATATTAATGGACGATTCGTTCCTATGAATAAACTAAAGAATAAAAAATAAAGAACCTTTTTAAAAACAAACTTTTATTTAGATGTGTACTAAAAATATAATAAGTTAAGGTTATTATTAGGGTTTTGAAATGCCAAATGGTAATACCTCAGTCCATATATCACATCCGTGGATCCTAATAAAAATAAACGTACGTACTATCATTGTCGCTGAGAATGGTATAATTTTTTGTAGCAAATTTTCTGTGTTCTAAAATCTTGTCGCACGAATTGTAAATAAATAAAATACTTCGGCAAGTACTTACGTCCCAACCAATCACTGTCCTACGAAATTAATTGATATCTACTTTCATAGACATTTAACATGACAAACTTCTTGAATTTGCTTGTAAAAAAGTAATGTCGTAGTGAATAGTTAAAAAATTCTTGGGTTTGAGGATGAACTTTCTCATTCAATATTTTTGACCAAAAATATTTCGGTGAAAGACAAAGGGTAGTAGCGAGTTTAAACTTGAAAATTGAGTAAATTAGGAATTAATTTGGAGATATTTTATTTTCTTGGAGTTTAGTGTTCAAACTCATTAGCGAGTTTTTAATTTTGTCGTCGACTCGGAATTGATGAAGTTACATCACCATTAATACGTGTAATTGCAATTATTGATTTGGAGTTATTAAACGCTGATCTGCGACCAATTGGGGGGTTGTTTAATTCCCCTGTCCCAGGGGTTTCAAAGTGATCTCACGTTTTGTTTAATTTTGATGTGTGAATAATAATATCGTGTGCATCTTCGCACATATTGGAGCTTATGAGATAATAAGGAAACGTGCGGAACAAAGGCCTCTCGATCTCATTAACGAGGAGCAGAAATAAAGACATTGGAGGTTTCGATTGTTCAATTTGAATCGCTCTGATGAGAAAATGGATTCTAAAGAAAGAGACAAGTAATGTTTTACAGGTCTTTTTAGACCTCTCTCGTTTGAATAGCGCGAAATGAGAATGTAGGACCACAATCAAAATAAAAGAGAACCAACGCCTTGTTAAAATTAATTTATTACAATTGTCTTTTGAATACTTTCTTGTTGGTCTTTCGTGAACTCCATTGAAGATTTGATGTGCTTTTTCCCTCAAATTATGATTTACTGCTAATTGCATTTTGAATTTAGAAGAAAGTAATCGAGTTTTATTTTCTCTCATCAACCTCTACATTTATAGCGACTTCATTTTATGTGCGTGACTTCATGCTGTTCTTTTTTCATCTCTTTTAATCATAAACTGATAACTAAGGAGCCTCTTAGAGCTACAGGAATATTTCATGACTAAAATTCTCATGTAAAACAAATTAATCCTCGTAATTATTCTTTGAAAACTTATTGTTTTAGAAAAATTATTTTGGTTTTTCTTCACGAATTTGTGTACAGTTAATTAGTACACTTTGTGAGTACATAAATTTTATATTCCGTGATAATATATAGTCTTGGTAATACTCTCCCGTAGTATCCACAGTGGTCAATATTAAAGGGATATTTTAGAGTTTCATGTTTTTTTTAACGACAATGGCTTGTTTTAAGGATGTTGAACAGAATATGAAATAACTGAAAAACCAAATTTGATTTTAAAAGTTAATCTTCATTTATTGACAGTTTATTTTCATGTTTCTGCAATGTATATATCTTCGTGCATTGGCAAGAGAATACACCAGTAAGATAAATTCTGAAACACCAATTTGGGATTTAAAAAAATCAAATTTGACATTAACAATTGAAGAATTGATGACGCAATTTTCAGACGTGACATCTCGGATATGAGGGTCAGAATGGCGACGGTTGTGTAGTGATTCCTAACCTTTCTAGCCCAAACTTTATGCGGCTATTGACACTTAATTCCCCCCCTCTATGAATAATACACAATGAGGCCTAAATTCATCTTTTGTCTTAATCATGCATAAACAACACTATAAATATATAATATTCAAACACTGAGAATATAAAGTTAAATTTGTTTTAATCTGTTTTAAGATAATTTATTTGATCTTATTAATATTATTAATCAGTAACCTTATAATATATTGTATTATATTTTTGCTAATTCAGTGTTTGGTAAAATTCATAATTTGTTATGTATTGTTGAAAAAAGACAAATACATTCTTGAATTTGAGAGAAGTTTGATATGCAAAGTTTCTCGTTCCCCCCACTCCCGGCAGCATACCGTGCGTCCCACAGGTTGGTAAACGCTGAGCTCGAGTATCAGAGACGACTACCCGTGGGAAAGTTGACTGTGCTAACCAACAAAAACATTTAAAAAGGTAGGCGCTCCGTGTCGTAATGGTTATTGCATTAATACGTTCGTCTCTATAATTTGACATTCATGATTGGTCGTGGGCAAGTGCTAAGCGAGGGACGGGGAGATCGCGGGGTTCCAGGTCCCTCCCGAAATATTTTATTTTAATGAAAAGTCCTCTTTCTTCGTAGAAAGTATTGTTAATTTAAATATTATAATTATAACTTGAATGAAACAATTACACAAATTTAAAATATTTAATACCTGATAGCTGTACAGTTAACATCTATAAATGTCCCCTCCGAAATACATTTCTGGCTATCGGTCTGGCGACAGGAAATACTGATAAAAGTTAGGCAAAGAAATGAAATCTCAAAGAGAATATTGACGAGGAAATTAATATAAAATCCAGTAGAATAACAGAAACATGCCATGTTTTTTATTTCATGAATATGTATTTATTATTATTTCTGTATCTCTTTTAGTGTTAATAGTATATCTCTTTTGTCCTCACCAAATCACCAGGATGTTTTCTCTTCATCGCACTGATACAATGAAAATCGCCCGTCGTCTGCTCGTTGCCACTCTTTCACCGTTTCATCTGCTCTCACAAATAAACTAATAAACGAAGAGACGAAACGAGAGGATGAACCGGCTGACGTGCGGACGAGTGGATCGAACAGCTCGGAACAATCGGATTTTAAGTGTTTTTATTCGAGATCTGGTCTCTTCCGTACCACTGAACCGCTGTTTATGTTCTGGATTTCCCGAATAAGCTTCCGATCCATCGCTTCCATCTGATCGACCAGAAATATCGATACATCGAGGCAGAATTAATGCACTTCGTGTCGGGTTGTGCTCGGGATTTTCTGGTCCAAATGGGGAAGAAATAGCTGAACGTTTGGAACTTGGAAAGCGCGGGGTATTACTTTTCGCGAAGGAGATTTTGGAAGAAAGAAATAGGAGGAGGAGGGGAAGGAGTGAAAGGAGAAAGCGGAGTGGGAGGGAGAGAGACGTGGAGGGAGCAAAGGTTAGCGCAAGGGTGAAGGCGACGCGAGTGGATCGGTAGATGGAAAGTATGTTACGGTTCAGAAGACGTCCGGATGTTTCAAGCGTCCTGCACACGCTTGGAAGGGCCTTCGCTCCCTGAGGGGAAATTTCCTGGAAGCACTCACGTGAATGTAACTCTCTCGTTAGAAAACTTGGATGATGCGGAGAAGCTCTGTACAAAGGGGAAAAAAATGGTCTCGTCTTCTGAAACATTCTTAGCAATCTGGAAGTGAAAGTTTTCTTAAATTTCCCTTTTTTATTATTTTTGGAATGGATTTTCCAAAATGTACATTCGTCTCGTTAAAAATAATCTTTTGTGATTCGTATTTCATAGTCATGGAAGGAAATACTTACAAAACACAAACAAAATAACTTCGTCAACATTTAAATATTTTAATATATTATTGATAATAGTAATCAATTCACTGTCAAAAATCAGGAACAAATTACGCGTGATCTCGTGGAGGAAAACACACCAATTTGCTCAAGCAAGGGAAAATCCCATCAATTCCGATCGGCGTCCTAAGGCAGAGGAGGATAAAAAATTCAGGATACTCCAAAGACAAGAATAAATATAGTTAGCTACGTTTTATAATATCATCATAATACCAGCAAATTTGTATTTAATAATGAAAAGTGTCTTCATGAAATGTAATGTAGCCTAGTATTGAAATAAATTTGTATTTGATATTGAAATATGTTTTTTCCTTATTGTATTGGAATAGAACGGTGAGACTAAAATGATGGAATTTTCTTGAGTAAATAAATTACGAAAGAAAATATTCTCTAAATATGATGTTAAGAAACAAACTCGATGATATTTTGTATTAATTCAGAAGAAATAAGAATATAGTAGAAAATGAAAAAAAAAAAAAAGAAGTTTTCTGTGCTAACTTTGATGTCGTACGTTCCAAGCTAATGTAATTGATGCAATTGTACTGTAGATAACTGAATGGTATTTAGGTACCTGAAGTTATGCTTAATATATTTTCCTGTTGTTTTGCACTTATATTTATATATTGATTGATTTGAGTACTTTTGCCAAGTGGATTTATTTATTCTCTACATAATTCATCTCTATCAGGAAATTTCCGTGATATTATGAAGTTTTTCTATCCTCCATTTCATTAAGTTTTGAAATTATCTTCAATGATACAACTTATATAGAAATTCTTTATATATTTTATTGGAAAAATATCATTTTATTCGTTATTTATTATTTAGGTCTTATAAATTACTATGTTGATATTTATGCCGTTCGTTCATACCATCACAGTGCATTGTCTCTATTGTATGCATAAGTAAGTTACAACTTACAACCTTTTTTATGGGCGATGATACATTTTGTGCTTTTAAAATAAACACACCATGAGTCAAAACGTATATTATATTTAAAACTCACAAAATATATCGTTACCGTCATAAAAAGGTGGTAAGTTGTAATTTATTTACTTATCTTGAATATATAATGAACGCTAGTAGTAGAATTGTACAAATAACTTGCATTTAATTTTGTCAAATACGATGTTAATATGTCAAATGTCTTGCAGTTGAGTCTCCTCTTTTCTAGGAAACAAAATATAGAGGGAATGAAAATCAACACACGAATATGATATGAAATGATTCTCCTAGAAAATTAATGCGCCTGTAATTCAATTTATGTACAAAATTGATAAAATTTATTGTATATTATTAGTTGTTTCTACGTCAAATAACATGGGGAATGTATGTATGATGCATTCTTGAACATACATTAAAAATTTGTGTTAAAATGGAGAAAGAAACTTTAAGGAGAATAACTGTAGGGTGAACTATTTCCACAGTGCGTTGGTCAAAAATTATCCTGAATATGAATTGACACAAACATAGCCGTCTTTACTACAAGCAGTGGTCTGAGCAAGACAACAGTATATTAACTGTCAAAGGTAGTCTGATGACTCAGAGCGTAGTCCGAAAGCAATATTATAAAAAATATGAGTTAACTAAACTTAATGCCTTACGATATAACTATTATGATTGATTGAGGTATATTATCATTAGTTACATTTCAGAAACAAATGTTTCCTAAAATCGGTGGCGTCAATATAAGGGTATTTAAGACAAAACAATGTTTTGAAAAATGTATGCATGTCAAACTCTTATTCTTTTGAAAGAGACAGAACACGTTAAAATTATAAATTGACTATTGCGACTTTAAGCATCATTTAATATTCAATAACACTACGTACAAAATAGAAAGTCTCGAATGTAGGACCCTTCTTCGAAGTTCAAAATCACCCTCTAAAATGTAATGAGTAGGGTCCGGTTTTTAATGACCTAAATGTCCGCGAAATATGCAAGTTTTATGCCCTAAAACGTATATAAATATGACCTTAAAAATAAAATATGACTTTATATAAGTTTATTTCAAAAAAATCTTGTTGATTTTTTTATATAACATAAATACAAAATTCCGTACAGAACAAATTGTGAGAATAGCTTTTTGCAGTCTTTGAAACTAACGAGCACTTATTTTTGAAATGTATGCATGTGTCTGAAAAAAAAACCCACGAAGTACAGTACAATAAAACCTATCCAAACAATAAAACCTTGTTTTTACTGCTGCACACTACTTGTTTAAAGGATCCAACGTCTTCTCAGTCTTCAGTTTCAGTAAGAGTTGCACTGGATCACAAAGTGCATTTTGAGGATTTCCATCTAAAAGACCTACGGTTGTCCCTGAGAATAGTTTTGTATCAGGAGAAGCTCCTCTGCACATCACATGACGTCACAGGAGCGTATTTGACGGCGGCGAGGTCACTGCAGGGCAGCTTTGGTTTACTGCCTTCAAATACCGCGACATTCCCAGAAATGATGTCACTAATTTTGCACATTGTAGAATATCCAGGAGTCCGCTGGAAAACACTGCAATTTGTTGTTCACTTTGTCAGCCACATGACCACGAGCTCGACCCAACTCACTCTGCACGTTTCACAATGTCCAGGGCGTCACACAACTGAGTACCAAGAGCTTCCAATTGTGTGATGGCTTTTGATATCACCAAAAAGTTGATGTTGATGTATGCCAAGTTTCCAGACAAGGTATCTGAAAAGACTTCTTGCACAGTTTTGATAGCACTTTATTCATTGCTATCAAGCTCACAGAAGATTTTCTTTATTTCGGTGTAGTTGGTGCAGTAATATTCAGCAGCAATAAGCCAAGAACCCCACCGTGTAAGAACAGGCAGAGGGGGGAGGGGCAGTGAAAGTGCTTGTTCCTTGAATTTCTGCACCCGTGGCGGAGCTTTTACGAAGATTTTCTTGCCACAGGAAATTAATTTATCCACATCAGAGTAATTAGATCGCACCTCTTCTGCAACTCTGTGTAAGGTACGCGCAAGACAAGTGGCGTATACCATACTAGGGTAGAGAATCTGCAGCACCTTGGCTACTTTAGCCATGTATGAAGCACCAACTGTTACTAATAGTAAAACCTTGTTTCTGTTCACACCATCCTGTCACAGAAGCTTCATAGAATTGTCGAACAAAATGGAAATTGTCGAGTTGTTTACTCTCTCGAGAGCTTCACACGTTAGGAGGAAAATTTCTCCAGGCCCGTCAATTTTTAGAACACCAACAACAACGTTTGCAACATAACGCCCATCCACATCGGTGGTTTCATCTATGGACACCCAGACCATTTGGTCAGCAACACTCATTCGTATTTTGTTGAGAACCTCCTCGTAGCACACGGATAAATAGTGTTTTCTCAATGTTGATTCATCTGGAACTGGATGTGTTGTGTACTTCTCGAAAAACTGTCTGAAGCATGGATTCTTCAGCTTCTCCAATGGAATGTTGCAAGACACCGTCATCTCATATAAGTCCTTGAAGATTGATTGCACAGTTGAAGATGGACCTGTCTGCTCAAATAACAACCTTTGTCTGCTGTCATTTTCAGCACTTCTTTTCTTTTCACACAGCTGCTGTGTTTCACGATATTACACATTAAAGCGTTTCTCTGCTCTATCTTTAACTTCACATAGTTTACAAAATAATATTTTCCCGTCAGTGCTGAAGAACGTCTCTCCAAAATCACGAACAAAACGCCGGAGCTTCATGCTGTTGGAGCACTGTGACCGCGTGTGCGATGTTCATGTCGGAAACCGCCTTTGTCGGCTTTGAGTGTGATTTGTCGACCCCGCACAACAATGGGTTACGCAGCGAAACACCGATTAGTGTGCTACGCTGCTTGTCTACGTTTCAAATAAAGTTTTGTTGTGTTTATTTGAGACAATATCACTTGAAACATTATCACGTGAGACACATTTTAATCTTTTTATGCGTGTGTCCTTAAAAATATGATAAATATAACAAAAGTTGGCCGAAATATGACCTATTACTTAACAAGGTGTAAATATGACTTTATATGCACCATAAAAATACATTTTTCTACACTACAGTACCTGGATTTGTGCATAATTGTTATAAAATTTACTTTAAGGTTCAGAAAAAATATACGACTCGTCATTAAAATCCGTGCCCTAGTAATGAGTACGCACATACATTTCTTATAATACTTATTATTGAAACGAATATGAAACAAATCGTAGTTTAAATTTACAACACTTTTCGGAATATCACATTTTCTTCACTGAATTAAAAATTTCAAGATCGACAACTATGGTTTTATACCTAATTGCGTACTTCATCCGTGTCTTCAGGTCGATGTTAGCTGAGACTCCAAAGAACGTAAGGATAAAATATAAGGAAAGGTGGGGTTGCGGCACATAATTAGGTCTTGTGTAATTTATGAGCATCGGTTTTCTTTGGAAACTTTTCATACATAACAAAACAAACAAATTAATCATATAAACAAACGAAACAGCTTGATATTACTCTTTAAACTACAACTTTACTCCACTACGGAGAGTTATTTATGATACCACAATGGGCCTCTACCCAAGAAAACACATCTTCATTTTATGTTATGGTAATATACTTCTAAAATTATCGCACCAAATAATTACGGCAAGAAACATTACTTTCTAAATCACAATTTACTTGCTTCACTATTCTTTAATCCAGTAACGATGCGAAAACACAAAACTTTTTTACGATAATGATACGCAAACACTCCGAACTCCAAAAACTATTGTAGCCTTTTCATATTTACGAAGCATGTTTACCAGCAGTCTTAGGACCTCCATGCAAAGTTGCCAAATATGAGGGCCATGGCTTGTAGTATAGAAGGCTATGACACAAAAGGAGCAAACATTATTGAGAATTCGTGCTACGAAACACAAGAAATGACTATCAACCGGAATGACTAAAAAACAGGAAAGAAAGAAACAAACAAACAAACAGATAAGTGAATAATGTTTAGATACCAATCGGAACGAGTGACTATCATTAGCTGATTGATAAAAGCTTTTATAAAATTTCGAAGTCATCATAGACTATCTTCATTTTCAATTACATCAGTGTTTAAAGAAATGAGTAAAAAACTCAAAAATAACCAAATTTGCAAATTGAATTTCAGGCGTTTGAACTGCCGTTAAAATGTATAAAATATGTACGTACCGTGCATATCGGATAATTAAACGGATTGGTGTCATTAGCTGATGGATGCAAGCATTCGTTCATAAAATTTCAGCATGACCGATTTGATTACTGTTGTAATCGCCCTAAATGCACTCTAGGTTTTACTGACTCGCAAAAGATTCTGGATATTACTGCGCTCTATTTTATGCTGTAATTAGAGTCTTGTGCATTACATTATTGCCGAAACATTAATTCTGTCGAATATATTACGCATCCCGTGACAAATTGTGAAATTGTACGGCTCAGGTATTCTGACCGTTAATGAAGCAATGCGAGGA
Organism: Laupala kohalensis; assembly: GCA_002313205.1. Classification (NCBI taxonomy): domain Eukaryota; kingdom Metazoa; phylum Arthropoda; class Insecta; order Orthoptera; family Trigonidiidae; genus Laupala; species Laupala kohalensis. The sequence continues at coordinate 1,161,503 of NNCF01126186.1, forward strand.
CGCGATTTAACTCAGAGCTGAACCGAATTCGCTGATGACGATACATAATTGCCCGGTATGAATAAACGCACTTACTTTTTCTCGTATCTCAAATATACATTTCCAGTAGAACTCGGAGATGTCCTCGCCCTCTGCAAGTCCTCCACATTACACGCATGCACGTCGAAAGTTTCGTATGTAATTATATCGCATTGCACAGGAGCATCGGACTCCGGGAGCACGAGCGCGGACGGAATATCGGATGAACAAATCAAATATCTCATCAGCATGTGTGTGCATGCAACAAATACTAGTTTATGACAGGGGTGACCATCTCCACGAGTTACCTAAAGTCCTGTTTTTTGAAGTGTTACTCGTATCTTTTCATTTTAACATTTAATGTATGGTGAACAGGGCTCGGATCGATATGCACTGAAAAAGTTCAGAATAAGCACGTAAAATATGAGGTAAAAGGTCCAAAATATACACTATAATAATTCGGAATATGAACTTTAAAAAATCATAGTACATATGTATCTACGTATTACTAAAGTAGTGTAAGTACAAATTGGGTTAGTTGAATAATGCCCTGGAGCTCGTCCATACAGTATAGACCATAGCTAATAATACACGTGTTAATTCTGGTAACAGTAATTAAACTTAAAAATTATTGATTTGAAACAAAAATCTTCAAAAATATGTATTTCTATACATTATTCAATAAAATTCAAATGATCTTTCGAAATAAAAATGCTAGAAATTGATTCCTCGAAAGCCATAGAAAGTCAGGAAGTAAATATGCAAGAAATGAAAAAACCTAGTCCTGATGTTAAACGTACAATAATGGCCGAAAAAGAAATTATCTCATTTCGTTATAATAGGGACTTATGAGAAATTGTTTCACCCGTGAGGTGCCCCATGTGCGTTGCTTATGTGTGACACGTATAATTCGGAAACAATTGTTTCCAAAGTTTATATCAGAGAAACTATCCCAAGGAACATTGAAAATACTCTTTATGATGGGACTCTATAATAAAATACTATTTATGTAAAGTTAGTGACGAAATAAAATTACTTCTTCGTTCCATAAAAGGGCGTTCATTAAAAGAAAGGAAATTAACAGTTTGATATTCTAAAGTTAGGATTGTACGAAGTTGTTCCAATAGAATTTAGTGTCATGATGTATCTATTACGGAATCATACGTTGTATATCCCACAAGTGAAAAGTAATATCAGATAAAAGATGTGTCATCATTCACATTGATGACACGAAAGAAAAGGAAATTGAATCTACTTTGAAAACTATCATTATTCTTCCGCAAATTTGTAATCTGTCGCACTACTTTCGTGTTATCAATAAGTGAGGCCTTTCTTTCATTGTGGACATGATAAACATTTTCGTATTGCATTAAACATTAAAATTTTGTATTAAGAAATTCAAACAGTATGAAATATTAATTGTATATTAACGAGATTTTTCCAACTGACCTTTTTAGTTTAAAGATTAAAGATTTTTATGGACAGCGAAAATATGTAGATTACAAGAATTGTGTTTCATTCCTTTTTAATTACTCTGAGTTGACAACTTGAGACGCGTTTTCGATTGAATCTTGTAGATATTAACTCATCAATGATCTTTTTAAGTTCGTACTCAGTGAAAAAACACCTTACTTTTATTTGGTAGTAATTATGCAGTCAATACTTAACTAACTCGAGAACGATTTTAGATTCGTTAACTTGAGAAAATGTATTTTAACTATCGTTTAAAAAAATTACGAAGTGAATTACTTCCAATTCCAATTTTTGATCACCCCTGCGAAATCGGAAGACTAATGAGATAACGCGTGGGGATGGCTGGAAAGTTCCGAAATATTTGCGAGAATGGGAAATGGCAGTGGCGCTGTGCCGAACAGACATTCGTCCGAACTAAGCGCTCTTGTAAAGCCCGATTTTATACTCAGATTTTGAGCGAGTGTTTCTATACTTTCAGCTCATTGGTGTTACTTGTACCCAGAAACTCCGCGATGAAATTTGATATTTTGTTTTGTTTCACTGAGATTTTTTAAATCTGTAGATTTGTACTGAGAGAGTTGTGAGGTACGCAATGTAATTTATGAGTTTAAAACATCGTAGGAACACATGGATATTTGCTATTTGTGTTTTAAAAAATTTCATTTGCTATGATGTAACTTACTTATTTTTATAATTTTTCTTGAAATTTGTAAAAGTAAATATTTTTCCAAATTCATATTTGGTGTAAGATAACTAGAAATAGAAACCAAAGAGAAAATATTTCGGATCATTTCAGTTTGAATTACGAGAGTCTTAGGACTAATAATCATTTTGTATGTTACTTCTTATTAAGTTTCGAAAAGTTGTTCAGTCAGACAATTTTTCTATTTAAATCCTGAAGTCTTATATAAGAACAAAATTTAGATGTTGTTGTTCATTTCGGTGAGTTTTGTGATTTTACATGCATATTTTTCAGAAGATACGAGAAAAAAATTTATTGAGAGTGTATTGTACGTACATGAAAACTTTTATGTTGAATGGGAAAAATCATTTACTTAATTAGGAGATCCATGAGAACTTAGTTAAATGACGGATGAACAGATAAAGTACCATAACAAAACAAATAATGTTATTGCCCTCACGTCAACAATTTATAATACTTAAATACATAAACGTGTTGGTTTTGGAACGTTTTTGTCTCACATAATATTTAACATAGCAAACGCTTCACAAAGTTTTAGTTAACATGTAACATCGAATCAGATACATAAACAACACGCTTTTCTTTGATCCAACATTCTTCAACGATTTTCATTTATTTGAAAGAAGCCTCTCGTTCTTCGTGGGAAAGACGCCTGTACGACCTCTCACGTGGCTACTTCAATAAAAGTTATCGCTAGAGCGCGATTTTACTGTCGGACGCCGCGCATCGCCGAGTAACCAACTACAATAGCTACGGAAAAAAAGAAGAAAACGAAATTTGCGAACGCTTTGTGCGTTGGAACGTGAGTTCCAGAAGTCAGCCACTACCTCGGAATCTTGCATTTTTCCATTTTATTTGCGCTTATTTTTAATGTGCGTTCTTCGCTGCTACTCGTCTAGTTCATGTACTTCCCTGGAGACTGGTAGCTATCCCGGGTTATACTCGCTGACAAACCCCGTTGTTTAAAGTAAACTTTCTTTAAAGGATTTTCCATATTGATAAGTAAGGTCCAAATAATTTTTCAAATGAGGAGAAGGTGAAGTATATAAGAATGGGGAAAGGAGACGAAGCTGTAGTGATAAACTGATCATACGGAGAATATGCATCTAATAAAGGGAGCTGTGTATTCTTTAAAGTAGTATGAGTAAGACAGGTGCTAGCCACACATAACTATATTAATAAAACTAGTATCTACTCTGTTTAAATTAAAAATAGTAATTATAACAGAAAGTCAAGGATTATGGTGTATTTTTTCCCTTCATTTTCTCTTCTTTTCTTCTTCTTATCCTCTGTCCCGTCCAGCGTTGGATCTATATATGGTGAACTCATTACTGCGAATCATTAACCTTAGCGTTTCAATTGAAACAATGTAGTCGATTCATGGTCTCGGGTAACTTGGGTTCTCTAGTTGTGAGACTTTTTTCGTCGGATAACTTTTTTAACTATCCAGAAATACTAGACAATTTTCATAATTATTTTCCGTATTAAAATTCTGGCTTATGTAATAGTTTCTTTTACTCGATTCTATCAGATATTACAAAGAAATTTATTTAAAAACCGATCCTTCTGATGCCACAAGAGCCCGTAGAGTTTCGTAATGGTTTTATTCAAGTATTAATCCCGCGAGATCCAAATTTTTATTGGACGATAGATTTATTCTTTCATGCCACAAGTGGTATAATATTTAAGAATGATACAAGTGAGGGAGATAAGACCGTAAAGGTGGATGGGAGATGTCGAATCATAAGAATGATGTGGGTAGAGTGGTAAGGAATAGAATGAAAGAATGCAAAGAGAATAAAACATTAAAATTTCGTAAGTGAGTAGATCTTTTCACCTGTCTTCAAACCCTCGTGTGTCCAAACTGGACCTTGTAGTCTCGATGGATTCACTCTCTCACTTGCCCCTGATTTATGCCCACGTGTTGTCCAAACAAACCTGGACTTGACGCGAGTATTTCAAGAAAGGCGCGCGACTCGTCCGAAATTTATGAAGTCTACCGGTCGGGAGTCGAAGAGCTTTGTGGCCGACACGGTGGTCGAAGGAGGAGAGAGGAAAAGAGTCGAGCGACGGCTACAGAAACTTTTGGAGAAGAAAAACACGGACGTCGTTCGTCCATTGTTCGTCGCGGTGCTCCGGTCGACTGCAGCCGCGGGCGAAATCCTCGAGATGAAACCGCTCGCCCGTCGATGCGAACATGCGTTGCGGAGGAGCAACAGACGCAAGCAGTGGATTAGTCGAAGTGTTCGGACTGTTGTGTTACGTGGTTAAGTTTTGAAACGGACTATGAAAGATCGTTGGTAAGATGTGTTTTACAGAGCTTTGTTACAAATAACTTGACTTAATCGTATAAAGAATAGGTAGCCACTGGTTGATTTAATACCAGGAAATAAATCGAAGTTATTTTTATTTCGAAGTTTCGTCCACTCTTTTGTATAATATTATTATTATGTTATAGTCTTGATCCGTTAGAGGGTCCAAGACGGTCGCAATACATGAAACTTGGACTGGTATGTTCATAAGAATTATTGTTTTTGCTCAATCATGCTTTGTATTGCTAATAACCTTTTCTTCGTAACTTATAATAGATATGTGAGTGTTATATTTAAATATTACATTACACCATGGATAAATATTACAATTTCATTTCTACTAAAGGGCTATTTAAGCGACACATGACTTAATTGATGACTAATGTAACTTAGTTATATTTTCTGTTTTCAGGTAAGCTGTGGTCCATTCTACACGCTGATTAAACTACAAAACCATAGGCGGTATGTAACGCAACAAATTAAGTTCCATTTCTTGTCACTTATTACTTCATATTCTCTGTGATAGAACGTGCTATGCCAAGGTCTTGTTTAACAGTTGTATTGTTTAGGTTTCACATGAAACGTGTGAAATGTTGCTGCGTGAAAGGTGCTTTGATAATGAATCGTATTAAGTTTGTGGTCTGGGAAATATTACTTGTTTAAGTTCTTTTTCCATAATATATTTAGTCTCTTTGAGGAAACTACCCTATTTATTCCATTTTAAAGATATACTCTTATTCACTTGAAAGAGTCAAAGAGTCGTAATTTTATTTGATACTGATTTATCTCATCTTTTCGTTGCTTTGAAAATACATATCACATTCAATTCCAACATCAAAATCGACTTCAGTTTGTTGATTAAAACCCTCCTTGCGAGACGATCTAGCCAATTCCCCACGTTGCCACCAGAAATAATTTGAGGATGAAAGAAAGATAGTTTATCATTGTTTTATTTTTTCTTCTATTGTCACGATTATAAATACTTCTAAATTAATTCTTTAAGAAGTCTTTAGTTTGTTTTACTAAATCTCTATGTCATTTATTATATTTCTTTTCATTAATTTTTTTTTATTCATCATTAGAGTGAGGAGGATAATGATCGATAGTTAAATTGCTAGTTTTGGTGCATTATTTTCGAATAGATTTTGTTTATCATGAAACGTGCTATTTTTAAACTGAGCGGATATTGAAAACCTGCGTTCATAAAAGAATATTCAACTAAACTTACTAAAACATTCTCTAAGAACTGACATAAAAATGCTTGAATATTAAACTGAAGTTATTTGAAGTACGAAATGTAGGTAAAATAGTATAAATTATGGATTTTTATGTTGTGCGTTTTAGGTTCTGCATATTGTATGTTTGTTGTAAAGAAACATGTTTAAAAATCTCTATATATTTGAATAGTATATGAAAAATTTACATAATGAATTTGAAAAGCGACCGATAAATAGTTAATATCAAAACCAAATAAAAAAACTGGTGGATTTTTCTGATTTTCTTTTTCTTTTCGTAGTAATTGTAGGAAATGTAATTCATTTATTCAAAAAGTTTTTTTTTTCGTTAATGAGATTTTAAATTTGTTTTTCTTTTCCGTAGAACGAGGTCAAACTTTTTATTCCCCCCCGCCCCCACACACACACACATCTTCTCTATGAAAATTTTACCCAACCCTTGTTTGCTTCCCGATTTCCCTCTAGTTATTCTATGTTCCTCGTTTGGGAACAGCCATCCCGCAACTCTACCTATCAAATTTCATTGTAGCGCGAATTCTGATTATAATTCAGCGGTATTTTATTACATGTAGGCGCTTGTTAACAATTGTTGGACGTACTTTCGTAATACTAGTGTCCCCCACAAGCTCTGTTTCTACGAAGTAAAAGTTTGAAATGTTGTTGTCAGTCACAGAATTTGTATATACCTCACTACTCGTTAAATTTAAAAATAACTAGTTGTTTGTTTTCCAATTTTTCTAAAACGTGAATACAAAATTAAAATAAAACATCGGTATATCAATGATATTTATGCTAGTTATTGTATATTTGAAGAGAGGAGAAAACAAGTTTTAAATATGTGACAGAAGTTACTCGTATTTGTACTGTAAATCCACTTTATTCATTTCGAATTCGACGCCTTGTGCAGTTGATTAACGAATTATTGCTGTTTAATGTCCATCAAACAGAATTAGAAACTTTCTGCACATGAAAAAAATACAGTGTGTAATTTGAGAATAAAAATTAGTTATACTTAAGGACTTGATGTAATTTCTATATTTTAATGGTATTGAGCGCTTCAAAAGTATTTTTGTGATGGACAAAATTGAAACTTTCGTGACGCGGCTGTTGAGCGACGAATATAAATTTGTGTGTGTGTGAAACCAATTTTTATCAAATTTTGCGCCAAGAAGAAATACGGTTGTGGGTTCTGTCAATTTACGACGAAATCTAATAAAGATATTATGAAACAACGTCTCCGTTTCGCAATATCACCTTGATTTATACTCAAGAGCCAATTTAAACCGTAGCGGTTTCATTCAGTTAGGAGGTTCGAAACATGAGAGGAATCTTCTCTACACGATGCCAGTCTTACGTTTTTTTATTACTTTATTTCATTTCGTGTAGGCTATCCATCGAACATTATTCCACGACATTATTTCTGTTCATAATTATTACAATACATGATGTGTCTTGTAACAGATATAATTGTATGTACACTCCTCCATGTTAATGTCATTTGTTGCTATCATGTGCTCCTTTTTTTTTTATGGGGCTTTAGGGCTCGTCATCATCGAGGTCATTATAGCCCTTAAAACTTGTACAGGTAGGGAAAATGCAGTTACGCACAAGGGAGAGCCAACATGACTCTCCTCGCGTATGGGACTCGCCGAACAATCAACCATACCCACTAAAAACCCTCCTGAATTACAACTCAAAACTGAAATCCCAACATATCTCAAGTCTTTACTAAAAACATTTATTTAAAAAAAGAAGAAGAAGAAAGAGGAAAATGAATGATACCCTAGCCCTAATAGCGTCGGGATCGAAAAGAACAAGAGGTGACCAAGGAAGGTCAGGAAAGAGAAAGGAAGGAGCCTTGCACAAGTAAGTGAAAGTAATGCCAGACTCAGCTCGGGGCCCCGTGTTCGCCAAATACGTACTTACTAGATGTAAATCCCCTGGGGGATCATGTGCTCCTGTTCAGTGGCGGACCTAGACCGTAATCAAGGAGGGGCGATCCGGAGAGAGATCTGGAGAGCATTTCTGTTAGAAAATCATGATTTTATAATACAAATTTTATAAATATTATCTTTTAAATAAAATACATCAACTCATCAAATAGATGATAAACAATTAACATTATTAACTAATCAAATTGATTAATTGTTTAAAGCGACAAAGAATGCCTTTATCTGTTGAGAGTTTTAAACTAATCTTTCATATCACCGTGCCCAGTTATAAACTCCGCTACTGCTGTAAAGCATTCTCCCTTTCTCAGACACATTCCATCGTATTCTAGTTCGTTCGCTGCGAAAAGTGAAAGAAAAGGGGAAAAAATAAAGACAGGTAATTACACGCGTCGCGTAGCGTGCTGCTGCTTCTGCCGCCGCTGCTAATAAAGAGCTTAAGGCCTAAGGCCAAGTGGCCGAGCGATGGCCGAACGGACGACGGCGTTCCCCGCGCATCCGGCCACCGCCATCACCATCGCCACCACATTAATATGCATAGTGACCGCGGGCGCCTCTGCGGTCGGCTGACTAGAGGAGGCAGGCGCGATGCCGGCGGTTGCAGACATGCGAGGGTGGAGAATGTGTGAAGGTATGGTGGTGTGGAAAACGGTGATAGATGAGAAAGAGATGTGGTGGAACGAACATGATTTGTTCAATTGGGGTTACGGTGAAAAATAAATTTAATGTACAAGAATATGCTTTCCCGAATAGGATGCTTATTTAAAGAAGACAACGACGGGACAGGGCTTAAACTACATTTTAATTTTGTATGAAATATTTTAAGAAAGACGATTACTACGAATGAACATTACGGTGGAATTGAATTACGATAAAATATGAATAAACTATGACTTCATAAAGAGAATTGACCCTATTTAACATGAGTGTTATTTGCTGTGAAATATCGTGGAGAATATGTGACACAATGCATTTATTTTTATTTTTTTGCGGGTTGAGTAAGTAGGAATTTAAACCCCCGAAATCCTTAAATTATAAGATTGAAATCTAATTATTAACCAGGACAGAATTTCGTGAAAAATGAATCTCATTAAATGTTTGCCATTATGCTTATCATTATAGTATTCGATCATTTTTTAAATCCTATTTTCGGGGAATTGTGTTACAGTTTTGAAACCTCAAAAATTCAATCTATCAAATCCCAAGTGAAAACAGAGAGTTTAATATTCGTACGTTTCTCCGAAGTCGTGCTGACAGCGCTGAAATTCATGGGAAGACTTGAGTACTAGTGTTTGATCGATGGAGTCAAAGCCTTTTTAAGTTGTTTTGTCGGAACCGAGTGCAATGAATCGTCGAGTTCGCTCCCGGATGTCTCTTCGGAAGCCCATCTCTACCTGCACTTGCCTTCTACGCGGACGCTCTGCCCACCTCTCGCTCTCCGCCTCTCTCGCTCGCGATGCTCGTCGTTCACGCTCAGATGACTCTCCCAAGCACACCCCGCAGCAATTCAAGAGATCGCTGATTATTCCTGGAGATCTTTGAACCGTTGCGACTGGTCCCTCTTCATTCCTCACGGGCCCAACATTTTCTATCAGTTTTATTCATGAATATGGATGCGTTAACGGCATAACTCGATGCAATCCGATCTCTGATTTATCTTTACCTGAATGATTTACTTAAAGTAATCCCAGTTGTTTGTAGCCCTGGTTCTTGAATAGTAGATATTTTTGTGGTGCCACGATTCTCGTACAGTGTATTTTGCATAGCAAACAGTAATTTTCTCCTTTTGCATTTTGCTGTGGGCTTTAATTGAAAAGCAAAGTGTTCTATACGGTCTTTAGCCATTGTAGGCAAATTTGCAATGAATAACGAAATGGGTGTGTCATTATTCTTTGTTGGGTATCATAAAAAACACATGCACTTCAATCTGCGCTAGAGTAACGCCCGGATCAACTTTTTGTGTTGTATAAAATCCCCTGACAGCTTTCTTAAACCATTCGTCAGTCCGGAAACACTAACCATTCTATATTCAAGGACATATTTTGTTGCTATTGAACGATTATTCGGTAAATATTAGATCAAAATGGATAAAAATTCGGTCCATTTTATAAAGAGTTCACAGGCAACTAACGATTCAAGATTCAGTATTCACATTAGAATCGTGCAATTTATATATTAAAAAAAATTTAAGTTATCATTTTCAAAGATGATATTTCGTATTGTAAAACGTACACTACTGATAACATAAAAGGGCCCATTTATTTTTCTAAGTCCCACGCTCTGACCAGTTTTAAGAGAATCGCAAATTATGTGAAATTACTTTCGACAATACACATCATTTGTAGGCAATGAGATATGATTTCTTTACTTCACTGTATAAATATAAGAAATTATAGGAATATTTATAAGTAATTTTTGATTCGAATTATACCAATTCCATACGATATCTTGCAATTATATTCAAATTCTGTTAAAAACTATATTTTATCACAGTATTACGCAAACGTTTTTTACAGAATCTCGAATATCGTTTACATTACCTATGAAGACCTTGCGAGACAACGAATCTCGAGATGTCGTTTAAATATAGAGAATGGTAAAGTTTATTGAAGTCAAGAAAATACAGAATATTTTTGTTACAGAAGTCCAAAATGTGTATAATAAAAAATACAAAATATTTCTTTAATAGCGGTATAATGAAACATTTTATCTCGTTACGATTTACCAGCGGTACTATTAGTCTTCCAAATATGAGCGCCGTTTCAAATAGACCTACGATTGGTCGAACGAAACTTCCCCTGTCGAAGGGAAAGCAGTAGGAGAGACGCGTTGCAAACCTAACAGATCCAAAACTGGTCAGAGCGTGGGACTTAGAAAAATAAATGGGCCCATTTATGTTATCAGTAGTGTATTCATACGATCTTGTCAAGAACAAAATTTAGGACTCTCGAACGGCACATTCTCTTATTTTCTTCCTTCCCTTTATCATATTCGTCTCGAATAGTCATTCAAAAAGCAAAATTGCAAAAACCTTCCCCGTTTATTCATAAATTTCATTGTAACTTTTTCCTACATAAACGAATCAACACTTTTTATCCAATCGTAACTGAATTGTCTAAAGCACTGTTCAAGACAACCAAGAATTCAATTAATATTTCAATGTATGTTTCACTAATGAATATGCATTTATGTGGAAACACCTCAACTCATGTCGAAATAGACTTACCTTAATACCATCCGTATTTCGTTAAACCAGCTCGTTACATATGACAGAGAGCTTTTAATTCAATTCTGCAGGGTTGCTGTTATTGAATAAACTATAGAATAAAACATGGTTCAAACCCGCTGCATCAGTAGATTGACACATGAATGCCGTGATGCGTATATCATCTGATGTCCCTGTAGAGTTTCCCCGTTAAGGGGGTGCGTTATCACGCACACGAGCGTTTGCGAACCGGCCACACAGCGTGACGATGTTTTTGCGGCTGATCGGCGTGCAGCGCGTCTACGCAATCACAGGGCTCGCTTCGGCATCGTTATCTATTAGCTCGTTCTTAGTCTATTGAATTCAGGAATTGGCTTTTAATCTTACGCTCATACCTACTATGAGTGCGAAATTATGGGATCGATGGAAATCAAAATTGGGGGCGTAAGTTGCGGGATTGTGCGGGGAAATGAGGATGACATTTCGTGAGAGGACGTTGTGAAAAGGACGCAGTTTGAGAAGGTGGAAATGTGTTGCATCCTCGTTACTGGAACCCTTATCATTTGTGGTGAATACTTCGTTTGGTCAGGAATTCGTTTCTACGAAATTTCTTTCTTTCTCCAACTCATTGAAGCATATATTATTTACAAAAAAAAAACATTTAATACATGAATGCTTTACGCTCTATTTTTTATTCCAATGTTTTAGGTTAGTTATTTAATAGTAAATTAATTTTTTATGCGCGTCGGTATGTCAAACATTCATGTCAAAAGAGAAAATGCTTATTAATTATGAAAGATTAATATTTTTGTAAATATTCGTAGATCCTGTTCTGACCACGTTTTTGAAATTTGTATCTCACTAACTGCACACGACTTTATTCTCAACAGCTTGTTTGTTGGATCGTTTTATTTTGTGCTCCACTTTAGAACTCGACACATTCTCCGATTAAGGGTAAGATTCGATTAGCTGTACTGTTCTTGGACCTCATTACCTGCTGAGGACGATTACGTTATCCCACTCACTACTAAACGAAGATACAGTTTTGGATATTGTTTTATCCTGTTGAATACTATTGTGTCTGTTAAATTTATTTCCTCTGGTGCTGTCTTTTATTTAATTAACCACGCGACTAAAATATTTTTGAATAAAAGATGCCAAGGATGATTATTTACGCTTGTTCACTTGTATTGAACAAAAGTGGAGGTGATTTCTTTTAAAGTTCTCTTATGTACATTTTTAAACAATGTTCATTAAAATCGAATTACCTGTCGATCAGTGGATCATGAGACGTCTCATGTTAACTAAACCCAATGCCTGGAAACACGAGCCTGCAATCTCGGTGGGACTTCGATGGATACCGCTGCGACAATCAATTCATCTCACCAATTACCTTGTGACAATCGTAGCTGTATCATGAGACGTCTGGTTCAGGTACGGTTGCTCTGTCACCGTTGGGATGTGGCGGTAGGATGTCCTGTTCTTGTTCCCCTGTATCCCCATCCTACCCTTGTACCCTCTTATACATAATTTTATTTAAGTCACGAATCTTGATTTCCCTTTAAAGCCCCTTCCTTCTGATTGAGAAATGTTTTATTTCTGAGTCAAGTTATAGATACATTCATATTATTGACTCATAGTAAGTAGAGTTGAAAAAAATTATATTTCTTGAAAGTATATTGAATTTTTGAAATGCAAACTAATTTTTGAATGCATATGTACATTCAACTTCGCTATCTTCAAATTTTGTGTGATCTGGTAATTCAATCCCAAAATTATGATGTATGACGCTTGGTCCTAAAAAATGTTACTCCATTAAATTTAAAACAAGGTACGTTTTTCGATTTCTATGAAGATTGAAGGTCAGCTAACCAAACAAATATTTAATATGTGTGTGCTTATAAATTGGTTGTCGTAGACCCTCTCATGATTATTTGATAAAAGAGAAAAGGTTGCTTGAATGTAATGTTGATTCTGTTTAGTTCATGAATTTGTACTACTACTACTACTAACAACGGAGACTCTCGTATCACATGTTATATCAATAAATTGTCAGATTATATGAACAAAATGTTTCACCCTTGAACTGAAGAAAATATTAACTTTGAAAGCCCCTTCAAAATTTCCATGGTCACCATTCAGTACCACTGTTACATATTGAGTTGGAAAAATTATTAACCCTATTATCTATAGGTATATATTAGTAGTACGAGCGTTTCTGTGACTTAGCGTACATGTTTTCCTGAAATTCAACTTTATTCCTTGGAGGTTTGTTAAAATGCGTTTTTTTCTAGCGAGAGCTCATTTTTGCATAAATGAATAAACTATTTGATACTTATTTTTATTTACAAAAACATTCTATTATCCTTACATTTTACAGTGCATTCTATTTTTGGTTGGTTCTAGTGAGGTTGACGTTCGATATTTCGAAATAATTTATTTATTTAATATTTTACGTGATTCTAACTTATCATTTTTTCCCTTTCTAAGATACGACTTTTTAACATAAAAAAACCACGCCTATTTTCCACACGGAAACACCTTCATCGACCACCTGGAATCGAACGCAGAACCTCTAAGGGATGGTCGAGCGTGGCTTCCACTTCGGTCCACACCTGCTTCGCGGCGCCACCGTCACGAGGGAGGCAAGTAATCAGCGCGGTCGACATGCCGAAACACGCGTCGAGAGGGCGCGCGGGCGTGTCGCTAGCACCCACCCTTCATTTGCTTCCGTTTCCCTCCCTTTGCTCCTCGATCCAAACGTCACCGTCTCGTGGGATCCACGCTGCGGTGAGTAGACCACTGCGCATCGCTGCGTTGCATTGCTCGTCTGCACACGACGAATAAAGCTCAGTTGATGCAACTCTTGAAAAGAGCAAATCATCCTCAATTGGCAGTTCAATGTGATCATCACGGCCCGGATTTTGATGACATGTCTTTTCCTTGTGCAGTATGCATTGCTCTTAAGTTTTAAAATCTGGAACACGAATCTCTGGTTATAAAAATATTAATTTTATTGGGTATTTTTTCGTCATATTTTCTGCTTTTGAAGTTTTAGGTCATTTTTTCAGTTATTACATCATTTTTTGGTCATGTTTTGGGTTTTATTCCCTTTTCTTGGCTCCTCTCTCTCTCTCTCTTTTGCAACAAATTAGATCAACTAAAATTATTAAATTATTGAACATTTATTTTTAATCTAACGAAATAATTGGATATTTTATCAGTGGGGCGACAATGTACGTGTTGAGAGTGTTTCTTACCTATATCGTATATATTGTTGTCACAGCAAGCAATTCTCCTATTTCCAATGTTCCCAAGACCCCTCGACAATGTGCAAGTTAAAAGGCAAGCGTTTGGTTCGTTATTTTCAGTCACAGGTTTAGTGATTACAGATGCGAAATTTCGTTCACCAGAAGGAACGAGTCGTTCACCGTTCACTCCCTCTCCGGAATCGTTCTCTCAATGTCGTTCCATCGTTCACATGTTTTTCCGCTCTTGTCAGCAAATTGCGGTGAAGGGGGGAGGTGAGGTGTTACGAATTTCACATTCTCACGCCGTATAATATATTAATGCCAAAATATGAAACATATAATTTAGAAATAGTTAATAAAGGTAATTATTTATCAGAACTATGTAAAGAGGGGGAAATTTGAGATATTACGTATCCCATATTCTTGTGCCATATCCATAAAAGAATAAAACGAAATGATTTGAGTTCACATAAATTTTATAGAGATTCTTTGATATCTTTTTATTCCTTGGGCACGACAATTAAACGATTTGTGCCAAAGATGCCACTTTGCTTCTGGACCACTGTAAGAACTTCCCTATCCAGTGAAGTGTGTTGGTGCTAGCAAAAGAACACAGTCACACGAATGAACGATTGGACTGTGTCGGACTCGTGAACGGCGTTCGGAGTAGGAACGAAGGTCGCGGAGGATTTTTACGTTGTGAAAGTTCAGTTCTCGACGAATTATATCAACTATTAATGGTTATATATGTTGATTGTGTGGATAAAGTGCGTAAAGAACAATATTGTTGGATTATCTATTCGAGGATATAAAACAATATATACTGTTTATTTTCTATACAATAATGACAAAATCACAGAAGTCAAAACAGTGTTTACGAAAAATTTGATAAATTTATTGAATCCAATATTGTTGAATATATCATATGAACTGTAAATGGGCTGAACACAATAGTTGTTGTGGCAGTTTTTCAGTTACCAGCGGAATTTTTTTAAGTTTTTTTGTATTCCAATATGTTAACGTTATTCCATATTTTGTTTTTACGTTGCTGTGTTTACTAATTGTTTATTCTGATGTAATCTATAAAAGAGGCTTGGCTACTATTAAACAGATATATTTTCTACGATATCACTCAATTTTCTGGAATAACTAAATGTAGCGAAAAAAATTAATATTTAGATCAACGAAAAACAACCGTTCACCAAAAGGAACGATTGGGGTGAACGATTCACTGAAAGAACTCCTTCCTTTGGAATTGTTCGTTCACGAATGTTATATCTCTATTAGTTATGTACACATTTTGAGAGGAAAATTTGGTGATTAGTTCAGTGTTCGTAGCTTCATTCAGCCTAAAATAAAGCCATCTATATAAAAATATAAATTTTATTGTCAAAAAAGTAGTACAATCTGACCAAAAGCAAAAATTCGTAGATAGAATAAAAAAGTTAGCTACGAGTTATAATACTAATAGAATTGAAATAACACTAAATTCACGATTTCTTTTTTCAATAAACACGCCCCTCGACAAAGCCTAGAGAAACTGTATAAGAAATCCGCCTCTACCCCAAGGAAAACCAGAGAAAAAACCCGGGTAAGGATGGGGCTACAGAATTAATGTACATCTCCGTGCCAAAGTTGAGTACACTTAAAACTAAATTAATATGAATCATAAGACACAACAATCATGCAAGAAAATAGTTTTTGATATTGTTATAAGTTATTTTAAAAGTACTACAGCAATAACATGATAAAGTACAAGACGGATTTAACTTTTATTAAAATCAATAAATTATTTTACATTGTAGAAGCACTGATGCAGAAGGTAGTTTCTAAACGCGGATTTGAAGAGATTCAATTTCATAATAACTTTTATATTTTTCGGCAGCGAATTACATAGAATGATTCTCGAATGATATGGTCCTCTTTGACAAAGAGTGGTTAACACTCTTTGGCGATGAATATTATTCCTATTGCGAGTATTGTGTCCATGAACGAGACTGTTTCGTATGAAGCAAGGGTGTCATTTCAGTAATTCGGTCTTAACAAACACGACCGTTTCATAAATATAAATGCAGGGAAGTGATAAGATATTTAATTCCGTGAATAAAGGTTTACAAGAGTTTCGGGGTAGGATTTACAAATTATCCGAACTATTCTCTTCTGAATTTTGAAAGTTTGAATACTCTGTCCGGAATTGCCCCATAAGGTAATACTGTAACGTAAATGGGAGTAAACGTTTGCAAAATATACGCAACGGGAAATATGTGGACTAACTACGTTAACTAAGATTCGGAATTCATAACACAATTTACTTAATAGGGAATTAAGATTGTCAACGTGACAATTTTATTTGAGGTTGTCTTGAATATGGAGATCTAAGAATTTTGTATTCGTTTTTGTGTTCCGTTTAAAGAAAGAGAAACCTGGGGTAAAGTTTTTGTGATGCTAATGTGAAATGACATAGACAGTTTTGTCAGTGTTTACAATGAGACGATTTTCATGGAAACCAACCAAAAGGTTAGACAAAATATTTTGATCGTTGGCGTGTTTACATAGTAAATTAGTGTTATCAGCAAAAAGAACCATTTTGCAATCTGAAGTGAAGGATGACATGTCGTTCACATACAATAAAAAGAGTTTAGGGCCGAGAATTGAACCTTGGGGTACTCCGCAAGTAAGTGGTTTTATACCTGAAATACAACGCTGAAGTATTTTATTTTTAGTATAGGATATTTCGACCTGTTGATACCTATCTTTTAAATAAGAAGATAGCCATTGATGTGGAAGTCCACGAATGCCTAAAGAATTCAATTTGGAAAGGAGAATTTCGTGATCGATAACATCGAATGCTTTGGATAAGTCAAGAAAAACACCCTGAGGATTTTCTCCACGGTCAAGAGATGTGGTAACATCGTTTAAGAAGGAAAATATGGCGCTTTTAGTGGAAAAGGATTTCCTAAAACCGTGTTGATCGTTAGAGAGAATGTTATTTTTTGATAAAAAATCTAGAAGACGCTTATAGAACAATTTTTCTAGGATTTTTGAGAAAGTGGGTAGTAGAGATATTGGTCGGTAATTTCCAATATTAAGTTTGTTTCCTTTCTTGTGTAAAGGTTTCACTGTAGCTCTCTTAAATATGTTAGGAAACACCCCTTCCGATAAAGAACTATTAAAAATATTTATGAGTGGATTTAATATAGTATGGGACGAAAATTTAACAAAAAACTCGGGTATATCATCTATGCCTATGGAAAATTTGCTTTTTAATGAGCTGATGATTCTCACGAGTTTCAGTTTCAGAAGTGAACATAGAATTGGGTACGTGGGTGGATATAATTGGAGGACATTGATTTGGATATATGGAGTTCGTTATATTACCTACTTATGAGAAATAAGAATTAAACAAATATGCGATATCCTGAGGATTTGATACGATTTTGCCATCGTTTACTAGAGAAATATTTTCTTGGCGATTTTCAGAAGTTGACGTGTAATTGTTAACAATATTCCACATGGCTTTCATCCGGTTGTTCGATTTTAGTATATGCCTGTCGTTTTCCATAACTTTAGCTTCGTAGGCTACTTTTCGAAGAAGAGTCTTTTACTTACGAAAATAATCATGGAATTCGGGTGGTTGTTTATATAGTTTTGAAAGATAATATAAACGGCGTTTGTTTTTTGAAAAAATTCTTATTCCTTGGGTGATCCATCTATTGTATTTCTGTGTGTTAATTAACGTGCGTTTTATGGGAAAGCTAGAGTTGTACATGTTTTAGGAATATTGAGATAAATACATTGAATTTGTCGTTGGTTTTTTGGCAGTTGTAACCATCTTTCCGTGCTTCTTCACGGAAATTATTTATAAATATGGGTTGATTTGTGTCATTTAACTCTCTTGAAAATTTGTAAAGGATTTTAAGTGGTTATAGTTTATTTTTCATAGTCTTGAGCAATGTGATCGCTGTATCCGACGATAAACACTTCAGAGAAATAAGAGAATCTATTGTTGATAATTTGATCTAGCAATGTCTGAGATGAACCGGAGAGGCGATTGGGGTCGTTTACCATAGTAATACGGTTGAAGGAGTCGATAAGTTTCTTGAATCGATTAATTGGTGAATGTGCAGAGTCGGATGTACTCAGGAAATCGATGTTGAAATAACCACATATTACGATAATTTAGCAGATTTATACGTGATGTGTTTTAAAACAATTTCGAAGTTCCGAAAAAGTATGTCAAGATCTGATTGAGAAGGTCTATAAATACACGAAACAATACGGCTAAAACACTATTTTCAAACGGAAATTGAAGGAGAGCTAGCCGTCACAAAGGCAAATCTCAGTTGCTTGACACAAGGGATCACACGTGTACAGGAGAAAGGTGCAAGTCTGGAAAGTTCTCTAACTCTAGTGAAAAAAATTGCATCTGATTTGAAAAGTGTAGGGGGAGAAGTTGGAAGAAGGGTATCTAAGAAAGTGGAAAATATTCTTGATAAAAACTCTGGATTGAATACTTTGTGTCGCATCTCTCAAGTGCTAACTGGTGAAACATTTGATACTTCCTTCATTGAAGAAGATCGCTCTGCCACTGATTTAGAGTATTTCAAGTATGCTTTAGTTGTATCAGCGGATGTGGAAAGGAGTTTTTCACGGTCCAAAAATGTACTTTCCATCACAACAGGCGTTCCCTAACTTTCGAGAACCTGAGCATGCTGCTGGTTATCTACTGCAACAATTCTGAATAAGGTAGATTGTTTTATACATTCATCTTCCTAGACCATAAAAATTTGCGAGTTTAAATTAATATTAATTTTTGATTTCAGTTCTAACATTACAGAAGTAAGTATTGTGCTGTACTTTCATACTCTGAAATAAAGAAGAAAAAAATTGTCATTTTTTAGATCATTTACTGATTTTTTAGATCATTTAATTGATCATTTTTTAAATATATTTTTGGGTCAACAAAATCGAGGTCCTAGTGATCATCGTCGTATTTCACGGTCACTTGAAATTATCGAGATACAGGAAAATAATATTAACTCACGTACAAGGAAATTTATTCAAAAAAATAAAACTGTTTATCACGTAATGTTTTTCTTGGACACTTCTAATCTGAATTCCTTTAGATACGATACTTCTACTTTGTGTGATTTAAAAAAAAAAAAATATTAAATTTTTTTTTTTAAATTATTTTTATTGCATTTTAATTTGTAATTTTCTCAGAGAAATTTACTTCATTTTAAGTATTTAGTTCATTCTGAGTAATCTTCATAGGTTCCCACTGAGCTCTAATCGTTTCTATTTAGGCAAACCAATGTTTCCTGTTCACCCTGTATGAAAGGTTTTTAAAGTTTATGTCACTGCATGGGTAGGACAGCTATTTTAAGCAGTTAATTAATTATGAAATTTAAAAATGCTTCTTGAACTTATATACGGCGTAAAGACTATCATACAAAGTTTGTCTTATAATATGCGTCACGATTCCAACGTGAATAATGCTTTAAACTTTTTGCTTTGCGCACAATGCTACGAAATGCATTACTTATTAGTTTGTGAATACCATAAGAGGGAATAATTCTTCTTTTGGAAGTTGAATCACGTTTTTATTAGGCCAATACTTTTATTTCGAAAGTTAATATGAATGCTGACGACAATAGCGACCTCTTCCCTTTGAGTTACATTTCGAATACTCCGCCTCGCCTTTGTGCAGAAGTAACAACTTTCGTCATTTGAGAAGCAAGCCATTAGTTCGCAAAACGGGAGTTCGTATAAAAGAAATACATCCTTCCTTCAATATGAGTCAGTTTATTTAAATATTGTTACAAAAGTTTAAATCTCAGATAAAGAAAATAATTTTATTTCTTACAATGGTCTTTGGTGTTTCGTTGGCAAATTTTTTTTTTTTTTGATTCGAAATTAGTTTCCAGAACTTAATTTTATTTTTCAACTCTTGACAATGATAATAATGGAGTCACAAGTTATGGTCTTGGAGTTTTCAAGATTTTACAAATATTGAATCTTGCTTTTTATATATTATTTAATGTTATGATTATTTTTTTTAAAATATTGTGATAATTACTAGGACAAAACATTCATGTCTCCCAAAAATTAATTTTGGAAGCTTATTTATTATTCATATGCTTACTATTCAGGATGATTTAACAAGAACATGATAATAGCTAGGAGTGTTATATGCTACGGGGGGGGGGGTGGATCGGAAGACACAGGATGCGGCAAAATAACCTCCCTATTTTTATTTGTGTGCAGTGAGTAGTGAGAGAAACTCGTCGGGTGGTGGTGATAACGGCAATCGACGGAGGAAAGGGGGAAGTTTTTTTGCCGTTCAATTCCAGTCGTAAACCTGCCGTGGTCGAATGCACAGCGAGATTTTGCCGTCGAGGCGTTCATTCGCAACAATGACTCAGTTGTCGCGGCGCAGCGTGCGTTCCGTACCCACTATTTTGAAGAATGTAGTGTTGTGATTACTGTTAACTTGAACAGGTATGCTACCATGATTGAAGAGTTTTTTAAACCTGAAATTCGCGTGCGTGCTCTTGAGAACGGCGGCTGGTTTCAACGGGACGGTGCCACACCCCATACATCCCGGATGTCAATGGACGTTTTGAGGCCAATGTTTCCAGGTCGGTTGATTTCTCGGGGAGGTGACATTGCATGACCAGCACGCTCACTTGATTTATCTCCGTGTGATTTTTTTGTGGGGTTACTTGAAAGCAGAGGTGTTCAAACGTCGCCCTAGAAACCTGCAAGACCTGAAGCATGCAATAAGTGAGGAAATCCTTCGCATACCTCAAGCCATGCTGGAGAGAGTAACTGAGAGCTTGCAACCATGCATTGACAATCACGGAGTTACTTGTCCGATATCCTCTTTGAAACCAAGTAGGAAAAACTTCCAGTATCATAGAATAAGTAACGAATATTAAATTTGTTTTATACAGAAAATTTGTGATTTTTGTTACATTTTAAAATGCGAAGATTATTTTGCCACATTCTGTATATTGAAACAGCAAAAAGCAAGCTTCCATATTCGTAAAATCTTGAAATCTATAGATGCTGCATTAGGGTAAGGTTTCTAAAACATTGTTATAGAGCAAGCCTGTGTTATTCTGTAATACATTACGTGAATGCTCGGACGGACGAATGTTGCGGGTTCTAAAACCGATGAGAGTGGTTTTTATCTAGCATTTTACTATAAATTGATACATTTGCAATCTCTTAGTTTAATTTTTTAAACCGTTGGTGCGAATTATTCTCTCGGATTCAACCAGTATGTAGTTTTTTAAAATCAGTGAAGTATTGTGGGCCGAGGGGAATAACCATTAGATATTGCCTCCAAAGACTAGCATATTTGGTGATCATCTGTTCTCCACCGAAAAGAGAAACTTCGGTAATCACTGGCTGGAAGATGTATAGCTCGAAGCGTAACGTCAACAACATTCCATTCTCTGAGGACACTTAAGAATAAAGCGGAGTGTGGAGACATTTCCATATGTTGTCTTCGTGTGTTGGTTGCCCTTTGCAACGCGACGGGAAGACGTCCTCCATTATTCCTTGGTCTTCCCACCCCTCTCTGGTCGTCGCGCTCGCTCTGTACAATGGTCGAGTAAAAGAATGCGGCTTCGAGGAGGGATTGTGCCATGCCGATGATGGGACATACATTGAGCGACTGATGTGATTCATGGTAGTATGAGCATGCTAGGCTCTAGGCTAGCACGTAACCAATTTATGAAACTTTTAATGATGTTGTCCATTAGTTTATGATAAAAATAATCATTATAACAGAGATTCACGAGTAACACTATACAAAGCAAAACACCGTATCTAGTTTGGCTTTCTCTGTTTATGCGGCTGTTTTCGTTGAATAACATTCCTAATTGTCCGAACAGAGCCAAATTTCGCGCTGTTCGTTTCTACCATAAGTCATTGATACGAAATTTTCGTTATCTTTCCGGGCAATGCAGAAGGAAATTCCATTAAAAATTACATGGGAATTAATTTAAATTATTTCTTTGTGAGGTTTTAATTTAAAAATTGTCCTTAAGAGCCCTTACAAATTCA
This sequence comes from Laupala kohalensis, assembly GCA_002313205.1. Lineage (NCBI taxonomy): Eukaryota > Metazoa > Arthropoda > Insecta > Orthoptera > Trigonidiidae > Laupala > Laupala kohalensis. Next base: position 1,183,725 of record NNCF01126186.1, read on the forward strand.
AGATGATTTAATAAAAAATTAGCCTTACCAGGTATTCATTTTATTACACGAGTTGCTAGACAATAGTTTATTCTTTCATTTTAAAATATCAGGACAGTCAAAAACCGTCACCAGTTCCTTGAGATAATTCAGTCGACAAAGAATGATATCTTGTAAATTTATATAAGAGGATGCCATAATTACGCTCATATCGATTTTAGATGTGTGTTACACATCTGACCGACCGCTTAAACAGTTTTTACACAATTTGGTATTAGTATAGTTTTAGAAGATTAGAAGACGCATTGTCTCTGAAGACAAAGATATTCATCTTCGAAAATAAAATCCTTTCCAAAACTTTTGAAAATACAGCTTTTAAAACCAGTGATAAAACATAATGTATTTTAAATTCTGTATTTTAACTACATTTTTCCTCTTTCACTGATGGTAGTTAAATAGTCCACATATCATTATTGTTATGTTGACTTGTTGAAAGCTAAAACCGAACCTAACGAACTTTGCTTAGAAATCTTGAAGTACTTTCCACCAGCCGACGCTTTGCTTTCAAAATCATCTGTTTACTGCTATGAGTTTCTGTAGCACTAATTCTGAAGCGAGCTCAACGCGTTTAGACAATATATCTTGGAGTGCGTTTGCTCCTTAAGCATTCACTTTCAGCATTGTCTATCTTAAACGAAGAGCCGCGTTGCAGTTGAATGAAGGTGAAAAACACTAGCGCTTTGAACGTAGTTTTTGCAGTTTCAGACGTGAAAGTTCAGCTAACCACTTGTAGTGATGATTTCAATGCACGTGTAGGTAAGTAGTTTAAATAATACTTTAAGATTTGTAAAGAGTTTTTGGATAATTATTATATTCGCTTTGTAGATATGGTGAGGTCTTGTGTTAAAAGGAAGCGTGTAAGGTTTTGAACATTAGTTTTAAGCTATCGTTATTTTTCTATGGTAGTTTTACAATCCCTTTTTTTCCATTTCTAGCGTAGTTTCTTTCAAACAACAGACGTGGATGAGAAGTGTTGGAATAAAAAACAAATGTAAACCTATGGGTAGAGGACACTGCACTCTCATCTCTCCTCTTCTTGGAAGGAAAGTTCAAACTCCGTTTGACCCAAGAGGGATTTGTCGGGATGGATTAAGTCTACGGTAGTTTCTTCTGAGTACTTTAGTTTCATCACACTTTCATCATGTCACCTTTATTCTTTCATTCCTCCATTTATCCTTTGGCACCCCTTCAGTTTCTGGGCAATCATAGAATCTGTATAATTGCAATGTGGCGGGAACCATTATATGTTTCCAGAGAACTATTCGTGATTTCTAGATTCATTTGACTAATGCTATGTGTCAAAAAAAATGCTATGCGTTGGTCTAGATCCCATAACTTCATTTCGGGTAGATCTTACATGGGTGTAGGCCTAGATATGTGTAAGATTTAGTTTCATTATGTCATGCAGCTCAACAGCTACAAATGGACTGTTTTTTTTCTTGTATACTCTCACTCACGGCAGCAATATTCTCACCTCACCGAGAGTTTCGGCTTCGAACGAGCATGCGTTGGGCACACACAGATCCATTTTCGAGAAACCTACGAACCAGGCGCTGATTGGGAGTGTAATTTTTTACAGCCAAAGATTATTGCCATTATTTGATTAGTCTGACGTTTCATGAACAGTTGTTTCAAAATTACCATCCTAACTGTAAAATTTCCTCAGAATTCTTTAACCTCAGTAATATTTTACCTCAGAATTCTCCATTATTTTTTGGCCAGGTGAACTTAAAATAAAGGAACGTTAACGGTAACACTACAATGCATAAAAAATCACTCTAAAACTTATTGGATCTCTCTTTCTTATTTATTCTATATGAAATTGTAATTGTAGCTTGTTTTGAAGTTATATTTCGTAGTTCCTTCGCCTTTGGTTCGGAGACGATTTTTTTCTTGAAGTCGTCATCGTGACTCTTTGTCTTACCTTTGTTCCGCTCCTTTCCCCACGTTTCTTCTTATCTTTTCCTTTATCATTCCTTATAAATCACTTCGATGTTCCCACTCCCTCCCTCGGGGGTCGGTGGACTTCGAGCAGTGAAGAATTAACGGGGCCGTCCTCATAGGGCTACGTACGCATTGCTCAGCCGTCCCTCCTTGCTTCCTTAGGTATCTGCATCGGAACCCCTCCAGCTATTTGCATTCGGATAAAGATCTCCAGGAAACAATGAAGCCCCCGACGGCGCATAAGACATTCCGGCGATGGCGGTGGAGATGTGCGTCCGACGATAGCGATGGTCGAGAAAGTGATGGTAGCAATGGTTACGACATGAACTGAAAAGGAAAGGTGAGATTATGATAGATGCAGAGCTATAAAGAAGAAATGATAAAGACGCGAGGAAGGAAATAACATGATTTAATAATAGCATGGAAAAGACGTTTTGGAAGTTTGGAAAGTTTGGGATGCAGTGGCGGATAGAGGATAGTTCTGAGTGGGAGACGAGGTGGTGAATGTAGTCCCCCCGCCTCCGTAACACAACTCTATGGCATGTTGAATATAAATGAAATTTTGGAAGCAAACACATGAATTTGATTATTAATGAAATCTATGAAATATCCTTCTATATAGCGTAGTGCAAGTCTGAAGGGATAGGCGGGCGATCACCCATGAGTCTGCCATTGGCGTATTGTATAGTGAGAATATGTCGGAGATAGTTTCTGAAACGAACAAGAATGAATAATTAACCACAAGAAATTCGCGAAAAAAATATTGCGAAGGTTTTGTTAATAACTATGGAAAAAAATGCTGCTTTTAGTGACTTGGGTGTAGACATTTAATCCTATAGCGAAAGCAGTGATGTTGGATGGTGACTGAACTGATAGAGGTTCAGTGTCTTTGTTGATAGGCCTACTAAAAGAAGATGGTGGTGATGAAAGTGATGTTAATTAATAATACTATTGAATCATTATTAATTCAATGTATTATTATTAATTTAATGTAATGACGATGGTGGAGTGTAGGGGGAGTCTGCAAGATAATGATAATACCAGAGGAGGAGACGGAATAATTATGATGGCAAACCAATGAAGATGCTAATAAGGCAATCTACCAGTGATTGCGGGAACGATTGAAATCCTCTATAAAGGATGTTGCTCATTTAAATTTTGTTAGTGACTGTAGGAATTCCAGGTTCCATAACAGCTACTTATAGGGCAACATAGTCAGCACGTTACGGTTATTAAGTCCACAATATCATCGGGGAAAATAGGAGATGAACTGGAGTTTGTAGTTAATTTCAATGACTCGTCCGTATTTATTTAAATAAATAATTTTTTATGCATTTAGTATTTTTAAATTTAATTAATTTCTTTCTTTTACACCTTGTAAAAAAAGTTTGCTTTGATAATTGTCTAGCACTTTTACCAGTTTTTTTTGTCATAACATTTTCTGAAACTGTTTGTAAACAAGAATGTGTTTGTGTATGTGAATATACCCACATATGAACCTCATGTAGATAATATATTGGCGATTTGTTTTTTAACTTCGTATTATTTTATCTTGTATGCATTCTTTTCTATCTGCCACCGAGCATTGCTCACTTGCAGTGTAATAAATAATAATAATAATTATTATTATTATAAATAGCTTTTCGAACATTTGCAGGATCTAATAAAGAAATTACAATAGAATTACGAAACATTGGGATAAATCTTCTGAAGAATCCCTGTTTATTGTGTTTGAATTCGATTGAATAGTTTTATACAATAAACTTTTGAACTTCTTGTTTCACGATAAACTAGGAAAATTCTGGTACATTTTATATAAACGATATTATTAATTTCTGGTGGAACGTTTTTTCACTATACTGCACAAAATGTACATAAGTCAGATGAAGTTTGTTTCCCGGTAATCTGTTGAATCATTCCCAGAGATGATTTTTGTCACGGAAAACGTTCTCGGTGACGATAGTCACATTGCTTGACAAGTGCCTCTGAGACCTCTGGGTTTGGTGAACAGGTTTCCCCCATTACTAAATTTTTAAGCAATTAGTATACAGAATTTGAAATTTTTTTGATTTCATCGAATCAAAGATGTATAGAAATACCTTATTCATACAGAAATACACAAATATTTGCTTTGAGATGTTAATGAAAAGTTTCTTTTCTTAATAACAAATAAACTATAAAAATGCTTTAGACTGTAGTGGTACAGTGCAAAATCTGTTGTGGTACTGTGGCCTGGAATTTCCAGTTTGCAATACATCAGATTACTGCGTACATAATGCATGGAAATAATTGTATACACAAACACAATTTTCTCTTATAGTTCAATGCCCTAGAACTAAGAACGTGGATAGTTAGGGTCTAGTAATCTATGGTTAACTCTTTTACATACAATGAAATTCATTAAGAGCAAGAAAAACAAAATTAATATGTATTTTCAATAATTAATTTTTAAATTTAAATGAAATATATGAACCCACTGTATGTTGCTTAAAATATTTTCAATTACCAGTTACCGGACAATTTTTGTTATATTTAGTTAATCACATCTTCAATACATGCATTATAAAGTATTTCCGAATTGTAGGATTATGATATGGATATTGCAATAACATCATTTGACAGTACAGCTTGTAAATATTTTGTTAATATGAATGTTTAAACTGTTATTAGATCTTTTAAAATAAGATCAAGGAATTTATTTTGTTCTGTTTTTTCGAAGAAAAGTTGCGTTAAAACAACTTTTTTAAATTCACTTAGTTTGTAGAGAATGAGAAATTCCATTGAATCATCGTAATTTTGAAGCGGAACACGTCAGCGTAAGTACGCTCTCAAATGCATACTTTGATGAGACTTGGATAATATAGTCTCCAAACATTTGCAAGCAAAAAGTTTCTTTGGAGTGTGCACATCACCAGTGACAAGCAGCCGCCAATCCGAGAAAGTTGGTAACTCATCTTCGAAGTGTGAGCGGGTGGAGTGCACAATACGTCGCCCTCGTCCAACTTGTCTCTTAGCGACCAGGTACTTCTCCTTCCACTTTCTAGTTCCCTCCTCCTCTTCGCGTCCTTCGTGATGACAGTCTTCACTCTCGTTATGTCACTCGATGTTGGAGACTGGAGGAACCCCTTCTCCATTCAATACTCCCATTCTTTTCTTCTTCAAGTTCCTCCTATCTCATATAATGGAACGTAAAAAGTTCGTCGTGGGGATTTCGCTGAAACCTATAATTAATTGTTCAGGGAACCAATTCTATCTCACTTCTACAAGTTGTACAAACTTGAAATTTCAGATGTTACTTGCTATAGAAGGGAAATGAACGAGAAAATTCCTAAAGGTCAAGAAATTTCATTTTAGAGCACCTCTTTCGAAGGAAATATTAGAGCCCGTAAGATAGCGTTAATATATTGTTTACCAAGAGTTCCATGTAAACGTATTTCAGTTACCCTGGTGATACCGCATGTGTTTTCATTATGTTTGGCGCAAAGCACTATGCGTTGGTGAAATTCTTCAGTGTGATTCTTGGGATAAAGCTCCATATGTGGGTCTGGGGACAGCTAGAGACCTAACTGATCATCCTCCTGTAACATAATTTTAGAAGTGATATATATTGTTTGATGCGATTGTTTCATCGCTTGATTATGTGAACAGTATTTTAACAGTAAAAACCATCAAACAATTGAATTTTAAAGTTCATTTGTTCTGAAGTTCATTCAGGATACTGTTACATTACTTCCATCCTTTTGTTAGTTATATCATCCAGTCCTCGGCCCACTCTTTACGTACTAAATTCTGATAGAATCTCTGCCTGAAAAGCATTTTTATAATACCCTATGGAAAATATATAGAATGATTGATTAAATGTCTTGACAAAATAGCGTAATTAATTCTCATTTTTACGTACACTTCTACCCTTGATTCTAAAGTATGAATTTTCTGCGATTTAAGTGCGCTGCTGACGATATTAATATGATTTTGCAAATTTGCAGGAATAGAATTAAACATAATAAAATTAAAGGAAAATTATTTCTTGGGACTCAATTGCGCGCGTTCTAAGCAAATAACTTCATAGCTTTTGCGTTAAAGATTTGCTTTCAACACTAGCATTTGCTTTGAAGATTGATAATGATACATTTGGCGTCCTGGGAACATGTAGAATGTACTGTGAAGCTAAAATATTAATGCATTATATTTGTGAAAGTTTTCTCTCTCTTGCTATACTAGTTCTTTGTAATTATCTGTTGAAGCAGAATGTATGCATCATTTGTATCCGACTCTAATTTCTCCCACAAATTTTTGGTAAATGCTGTATTTTTCTTCATTTAGTTTTAAAATATTTATTCTACGTCTCCGCTTTACTAGAAACATAAAATCTTTCCTATGTAGTGTTTCTAGATCCAATGATGCTTTTTGCTACGGATTCTTATCCGTCCTGTTATGTTTAAACAGATTACTTTATTTATTCGGAAATTGTACTTAATTGTGTATCGTAATATAGACGTGATATTATCAGTTAGTGAGAAGTGTTAACGATAAAAAATCAATCCCAATGTTCGTTCTCCCACGGATTATTCTCTCCGTTTCTTGTTACTGATATGTAATTTGATCACAGTCTCTCTTGCTTCAAATCCCATTTACTCCATTTCATATTTTTTTTCTTTTCTACCATTCACCGCAATCCTCTCTATCTCGTAGGTCATACTTTCATGTACTGGTTAGCATGCAGTGTCGCCCTCTTACTCCTGCCGATGAAGAAACAGTCCCACCGCCCTGGGGAGGATGTTTACAGTGAGGTGAAGTCAGGTACCTCTTAAAAGTTGCTCTCGCGGGAGTTCGCCGCGCCGCCCGTGACGCGTTCTCGAAGAAGCGCCGCGTCTCCTTCCTCCACTCCTCCGACGGCAACTGCCTAACTTGTTTTAGCGGCTTTTGGGAAACGTTAGTTTGTGACAACTGCTTGAGAAATAAGACAGCCACGCTCGTGACAACTTCGCTTCTGCCAGTTGGTAACGTTTCCAAGACGAAAGAGAACTCTATATATACTGCGGCACCTCCGAAGCAGCCGTTTTGAGTCGATTTTCTCGCGGAAAAAGAAAGATGTCTTCGTGTTGGGGCGCGAATGTTTGGTATAAATCTATGACGTGCACGAGCAGCTGTTTTACGACGGGCTGGGATACTTTCGCCTTTAAATCGGATGCAACGATTGGTGAACCCGAGGAGGGACGGCACTACAGAGAGAGTGAAGCTAGCGAAGGGTGCGGGGGAAGGCAGAGGCTTTGTCATTCCGTCACTCCCAAATCTTTGCGTTGGATCTGTCGCGTCGATCAAGACGTAGCTGCACTGGCGGTGGGAACTTGGCAGCCGCATAAATCTAAGACTCTGTCGTCAATGTCCTTCGTTTTATGGGACCTCCCTCTCGGTGTCCTTCGTGCTTGTTGGAGACCATTGTAGTGGAGGCATAGCGCTGCTGTCTAGAGTCAGATGCTTGGTGAAATATCCATTGTGGTAGGTTTTTTAACATGTCAGCGGGGCCAGGATTCATTAGTTCATTGCAATTTATCACCTTAAGAACATAATGCACACTGATTGAATCGTTTTCGACAGCAAAATATATTTGTTGCTAATTAGTCACAATTCTATAAGATTTTTTTTTCGTAAAGTCATTTTAACATATTTTCTTATTTTCTATCAGATCTACCTCTCTGGATCCGGTTAAAATACAGCTCCGAAATAGTATAAGAACTGGTCTAGACTTGCCACTTTAAATGAAAATGGAGGAAGATGTTTAAAGAAGTGTAATTGATGTGTTCCTAAAATAACAAAAAATGCGACTGTTATTTGCTTTTAAAAAATAAAAATACACGAGATAGCGTTAATGAACTCTTAAAGAAAGTATATGTCATTTAGCTTATTGCTAATGGCGATATAATGATGTTGTATTTAAAAATAGAAACAATGAAAATGTAGGTTTTGTGAAGTTTTACAACCGTTTGTTGTAATTATTTCGTACCGAGAAAAATATTTTGTTAAGCAGGATATTTTAACTAACTTTTGTGTTCACAATTCTAGAATACACGTGGTTTGGTTTAATCTATGTTTCGTAGATTCCTCCTCAGTTTCACAGATTTGGCACCGTTCCAGCAAACCTCCCTTCCCCCTCAATCCAGTACCAAAAATTCGGTACGCCTGATATCTCCAGTGCTACCAACCCCAGCGTTGCCTCCCGATCCCGGTAGCTCGCCGCCCCCGCGTAACACTTCGCTTCCCTTTTCAGCTTTCTGCTCTGCTGAATATGCAGCTCCGACGATCGCACCTACCTCTCCCTTCCAAACAGAACTTTACTCTCTCCCTCACCCCCCCCACCCGATTTATTCCATCGATTGCAATCCTGAGGGTAGAAAGCCGGCGTTTGGAACCTCAATATGCAAACGTACAGTCTTCTGCCCGATTGCACCCGTCAATCGGCTCCCGCGGGACGGGCGCATCGTTGCACACGCTGCATCGGTGTGTGGGCGGACCGAAAGACGATTAGACAGCAGTCGAACGTTCCAAGTAGAACATGGCGATCGCTTCGGTTCTAAGCTATTTCTTTGTCAGCGCTTCGTTTCCTCCCTCAATCTTCACGCACCGCAATACGCTATAGTTTGCGCGGTGTTTGTGGATGTTCCAGCCTTTTAAAAGAAGCTTCACGGGGAAATGTCGAAGTTGAATGGGGTTCGGTATATTAAAGGATCGTTAATGTCTTCACTTTCTTCCCATGAAGGGGTGAAACCTTGGACTCTTTAGATGGAATAAGGTAGCCGACGAGTTCTTAAAAATGCTTGAGAATTTGTTGGTAATGGATGGTCATGACAGGAATATAAGAGCTATTTTGAGGAGGTATATTTTTTATTGTAGTATTTGTAAATTGTTGCGTGCTATTGAAGCTTATCTACATGGATAAGGTAGCGATAGAAGGTAGGAGGTGGGGTTAGTAGGTGGGCCAGTTAGCTGGGTTAACCAACAACTTGGCCCACGTTGAAGTTTTAGTAGGAGTAGTTAGTAATAGAGTTATTGACACTAGGAGCAGTAGGAGGTGGATGAAAGCAGAGTGAGTATATTGAGAGTATCTATATGAATTCGATATGAATTCAACGATATGAATTCAATTGGATTCACTCCAACTTGACGGAAAAATGGCGGAAACCTGGACACGCATCGGCCTTACTGTCTAGAAGCATTCTGGATGAAAGAAGGAGGGTTCGCTTTTAAGTAGTCACAACATTAGAAACTGGGACATTAATGAGGAAAGCTACTAATTCTTTCTGGCTCTGCGGGGCATTGAACCCGGTGTCTTAGTGGTGAGCGAGCACACTAACCCTTTAGCCATCGGAGGGGATTAAAGAGGCATAATTGAACATTCATTGTATGACATTTCAGTAGGTTATGAATCATAATTAATTTATTACTAGTTAAGGTTACAAAAATATTGTTATTTCTGTGATTCAAAACTATATTGGTTAATACACATCTGATTATATAAGATTCGTTAAGTTTCAATATAAAATTGCTTCAATTGATGCGAGAAACGCAAACGTTGTAGTAATGGGTTTCTTCAAAAGTTTCCCTTTGAATTAGTCCAATTACAATGCAAATAGTTGAATTAAAACTTTTTTAAATTCATTTTTAATTTACACCTAGTACGTTCCACTTTAATTAAAAACAATTGTAGGTAGTGGTAATGGTAGCACCCTTACCAGCTATTGATGCAAAACCAAGCAAGGAAGGTCCAGTCTTTGTTGACGGTGAATAGGGTTCCCCTCGCCAACAGAGAGCTCAGTAGAACTCCGAAGTGTTTACCCCCTCATCCCTGTCTCCGCTTCCCTCTCCCTCCTCTTCTGCCGAATCCATGAGGGCCACCACCGTCCAGTGTGATTTGCCATCGATCACCGCTCTAAGCCCTACGAACGTGGTGGTCCCCATTGCAGTCCATTCTGACGCATGGTGAGAGGATTCCGTTTTACCAGACCTTCCCTTCTAGAGCTTGAAGAGAGTTGGTAGGACAAGGTTCCAGGAGGGTAGATTTCGAATAAGGGTAGATTAGATTTATTGCATTAAATGAATGCAATTGAATCAAATCTGAGTAATCCACGTTCAACTTATTTTGACTTTATTGTAGGGAAAATAATTTGAATATTAAAACTTTTCTTACTTGATTAGAGATTAACAGGAAACACGAAGCTTAGCTTAAGAACGAACGGACTATCATCTTACAGCATGATTCATTACAAGACAGTACGAATGAAATAGGAGAAGTGTAACATCAAAGAATTTTGATAGAGCTGACGACTCATTTTTTATAAGATAAAATAGAAAACTTCAAATGAACGTCTTGTTGTTTCTCAGTGAAACATTTAAAATATGTATTGAACTTGTATATAATCTTTTTATGAAGGGTATAAAACATTTCTTCCTCATCCGTGGTGATACTGACTTCTGTTTCTTATTTACATGCTTATCTCATTCTGTGTCAGATATCGTCGCTGTTACCAAGTGTGTCCCCATCCGCGAGGGTGTATCGCCGAGTATTCGAGGGACAAGTCTACGAGCGACAGTATCCAGAATGAAACGCGTCGTTTCCCCGAGGCGCCTTGATAGCGCAGAAATAGAGTGGATGAAAACGGGGCACCTTGGTGGACTTAGTCTTAACTAGGTGTTTACATTCCACCTATCCTCGAGGATTAGGAGTGACGTTTTGGGGAACGGTGGTTGGGGTTGGTTGGTTTGTGACCGTTATGTTGGTAACAGTATTCCACCCTCGTTCGCATCACGCCACCCTTCCATCAGCGCGAGGGGCAGGGGATTCCCGGGAAACTCCTCAGCATTAAACAAGGGAGCGGAGGTTGTTTATCTGTTAACTGTTCTTCGATGCTTCTAGAGCTTGAGATTGTTAGTCGTGTGTTAACTGCGTTCTGTTAAGTCATGCCGTGCTGTTCAGATTCTACTTAAGATTCCATCGTTTACGAGACATGACGTCTCCTAATTGTCAAAAGGAAATTTGATGAATCATTCAAATCATTAAATTTTTGGAGAATTTGGCTCGAGATGGGCTCCAGTCAATAGATTTTTGTAGACCATTAACAGGACTACTCTTAGTTACTCTGTATTATCCATGTCTTTACGATCATTGGTTTCTCAGTCTGCAAAGTATTCCTTTGTATAAGCTGCATGAAGCACGATACATATTTAATAAAATATCGATGTTTATTCTATATCTTTTTGGATTATGTCATAAAATGGAGGTCTAAGTAAGAAATTAATAGAACTCGTCATTTCGTTAAAATGTTTTATATTGTTTCTTAGAACAAACTATGTATTTGTGAATAATGTAAATTATGTGAATTGCAATAAATTTTGTTGAAGGAAAAAAGTCTTTCCGTGATGTTTCCGACTGAAACAAAAATGGAATAAATTTGGGGTTGAATTGTTCGAAGTTAAAAGGATGACACTTTCCAGCCAAACGCTTAATTGAATATATGGAAATGATGACACATTTTATTAAACTTCCCTAAACTGGGTGGTACGATTTGTAAATATCATTCAAATATGGAAATTGTTGAACAATAAAAATAATAAATTCACTTGTAATTTTATTATCGCATTTTAGTATCGGGGTTTCGTCGTAAGTGGAAATAAAATTGTGTTTATTGAATTAATATTTAGAGTAAATTATTTTGAGATATCATTTGTGCCAATGAATTAAAAAAAAATAAAATTAATAATTATTATTTCGTTGTCGAAATATGATCTGTGCGTAACTGGTTTAAATTTGAGTTCCAGAAATTGAGACATTATTATCTTGCACTTTTTCTGAAGAAAAACAATGTATGTATTATTGTAATTTTTAACTGAATTCTAAAATTGTTTCAGAGCAAACCGCTCGTTTAATTTCTGTAAATATTGTATCCCATGAAGTACCCTTATCAAAAGCAGTAACGGCTTCATGGTGCAGCGAAATGTGCCGCAGCATCGTGTGGAATAAAGCTGATTTGCATTACCAATATCCTAGCCTAGTATATTCCCCCTTAATGAATTAGCTGGAGCATCTAAATTGGTGCATAGCGTCTATAATAGTGGGGCTTGTCAGGGCTCCGCAGCCACATCGCCCCTCCTGGTTTTATCCTCTTGCCTTCGCAGCTTGAGAGAGGGTCGTGTGGGCAATGTAACGCGAAAGAGTAGACTATGCCTATTAACTTAATTTCCGGAACAGCCGGTTTTACGTACATACGCTCGCCTCGATGGTCCCTTTTCACCGCACTGCTTGCTTGCATGGTGCTCCTCCACTAACACACAACCTTCCTCTGCGTGGGCGACCGTATCCCACATGAGGCAGATATCAGAGACTTCCCAGATGTGATGCTGTAAAGTTTCCGAAGCATTGTATCGCCAAGACGCACATGTGACATGAGGCATCATAAAATTCTTCTGTGAAACCTTTACGTTCTTTTCTCACGTCTCATTAGCTACTACACATTTTTTAGCGTCTTAAAAATCCGTCAGCCATGAATAAAGCGTTAATGTTGCGGTTCTCATTCATAAATACGACCTTTATCGTAACTTCACCGTAAACGGTGGACACCAGCTGTGAATATCGATCTCCACTTACTTGATTCTTATCCATCCTATCTTTTCTTATCCACGTCACACCTCGGCTTGGTATCGCTACTGCACCTATTCTACCTCCCGTGTATTTTTATCGAAGATATTCCTTCCCTAGCTACTTGCACATCTTCTTGGAGAACAGTTGGATTACAATATTCGCGCTCTATTTCCTTCATGATAGTAAGGATTAATACGCATCAGTTAGTTGCTTCATTCAGTGTATGTTAGAAGGATGCGAACCATAGACCACATCTATCTTAAAATTCTTAAAAACAGGTTGGACCATTTTCGTGTGTGAATTCCAACAATTCTGTTTATTATAGGAAAATATTATGTTGAGTAAAGAATTTAATCAGACATTTTGTTATATTCATTAAATATTTTGCGAATATAAGGTGTAAACAAATACGAGAATATAAGCGTACTAAATGTTTCTGCGTGTTTATTTAGTTATTTGCTTTAAAACTGTCTGTAACATTTAAGTGGAGTATTTTTCTACAACACTTAAACACGATGTGTTTTCACAAACTATGCTGTTAAAAATTATTTTTGGAGAGCATACTGAATGTTTAGTTCCTTCAGTTGTTTGTGCAGCATGTTATTTATTTCATTTTCAAAATTTGCTCGTGATAGGAGCTTTCATAGTTTTGTAAGTAAATGTTGTTCATATTTCATTCGAATGGGAGCATTATTAATTATAAAAAACGTGAGTAAATTTGATATGTTTATAATTCTTGAGGATTAACAATTAATTTTCGTAAAAGTTTTTGAAACGTAATACAAAGAATGTCTTGACATCGTTTTTTTCGTAATTTTATCAATTTTATTGAAGGTTTATTTTTTATTGGGATCCATCAACGAGGCTTTAAGCAGGACCTCCTCCATGATCTCCATCTTAACTTTCGCTTTATCAGATTATCGATCGTTAGATAGTTCGGACGTGAACATTGTCTGCGGAGAATGTAGTCCAGCGGTGATTTCTTGGAACTTGAATTCGCCAATGCGACACTTTCCGGAATAGCTACGTTTATCTGGACCATCTGGACGCTTCTTTGAAGCCAATCTCCCACAGGTCTCCCACAAGCTTCTCACCAGCTTCTACAAGACTCACCAGTCACCTCTGAAATATACCACCTCAACCTCAAGTCCTTTCTGATTATTCAAAATTCTTCCAATTTTTACTGATTTTTTTATCCTTTTGTGATCGGATGTATACTATTAAGTAAGTACGAATTATGTGTATTTTTTTCATTTTTTAATGATGAATTGCTCTACTTCTTTTGACGAAATTCATAGAATACAGATGATTTGAAAGAAAATGTTATAATATTGTTTCATCTCTCGTTAAGTGGTTGTATTTTGTGGATAATTCGTTGTGTAAATTGAAAATTTGTCCAAATATACGTGTCGTGGTTGTGGTGTGGATAATGACCGAGTAACCAATGATCGAACCCACTATGGAAACGTTATTTTTTATTTCATTTTGTCAGCATGTTTTCGTGCCTCATAACACGCTTGTATTGTTTTTAAATTAAAAAAAAGATTTATTAGAAACCATTTGTCCATTTTGTACAAAGCTTTGTCGACCAGATATTCAATACAATAAATGTAAATAAAAGATGAAAATAATCATACATTTTATTTTTTAAGTTGTATACTTACAATTAAAATTACCTCATTTTTCAGTTAATGTAAATCATTATTGTTTATAAATTCATCATCATAATTATAATACAAATAAATGAAACTTACTGTTGCACTGATTGACATTTCTATTATAACGCTATTTTCTTTATAATAAAAATTTATTTTTATTGGTCGATGTTCATAATCTGCTATCGACTTTGTGCGAGTAAACTGACACAGAATATTATGTAAACTAAACTGAAGAAGACGTCATGCGAAATACGAGAATGAATGTGTATACGAATTATGTATTATCTCTTAGCCATTTATTTGTCTTTTGCTTGTCATGTATTTGTTTCTCTCCCAAACAAAACCACATATGATTCAGTTTCCTTTTTCAACAATGTTGACTGAAAGTGTGGAGTTGTATTTGTTTACGCTCGGTACCGCATTCGGGGAGGGGGCAATGGTTTAGAAATTGTTTTACTCGGAATTTTTTGAGTGAAAAATTATTTACTTCTAAAATATTTAGAGATATTTTGTTACGAGTATTTTTTAACAAGTGAAATATTATTTGGTATTTGTATATGACTGTGTATATATTTTGTGCAGTCCTTTTCCTATTTACAAAAAAAAAATAAAAAATCTAACATACTGCAAAAGTATTTGATTTTGTAAAAACTGTTTTCATTGCGTTTCGCAGACGCGATGGAATATTGGTGAAGTGCTTCTCCCAGATACCAACTCACCGAAGTCTTCTCAGGAACCTACCTTGCACGTGTCAGTCCGTAGCCCTTCTTATCCCTCGGCCCTTATTTCGTAAATGCACGCATTATGATTCTGCTCAGGGCGACGTGGAACGTAAGAACGCTCTCCGGACGAGACTGCATATTTCCTGGTTCCGCATGATTCTCGTCTCTTCCCATCACCATCCCACTGCGTCCCTAGTTCATGAGAGACTCCACACGCAGCGTTGTCCTCAAATTACTATCGGCGCTTCTGGTGAGGACTCAGAGAGACGTTTGTGAGATGGTGATGCATGTGAATGCGAGGTTGAAATATATATTGGCATTATTGAACGTGATTTTGACGATGCAGATTTGATAGTGTTGTTAAGCAAATTGAATTATATTGATGACGGGAGACGTGATTGGAAATCAGTGACACGACAATCGATCCTCATCCTGGCCAGAGACACTCTAGACTCGTACCTAGGGACATCATCTGTTAAAATAATAAATCTTGATTTTAGCGTTATTTTAATAATTATTATTTATAGACAATATTTTCCGAATGATCTAGAGTTTCATAGTGATACGAATTTGTGAATTGTCTTTTTTGTGAATTATTAAATACAACTTTGTTTGTATTATGTTAATATTATAACACGCACCGAACTATTTTATTCTTATTTTAGGAGTGTGCTGAAATGTTAAATCCATCTCTGCCTTAGGCCCTTGATCAGAATTGATGGGACGGTCCCTTGCTTGCTTCCGGAGAGTAAATTAGTTTATTGTCCTTCACATTGTCGTACGCAGTTTGTAACTTCTTTTTTTACAATAAATATATTTATTTATACGACATTCAACTAATGCGTGATCCAATCCTCCGGAGTCAAGAACTTGGTAGTCAAATTTTATGCGTGGGATGAAATTATTTAAAGAGTCGGAGATAATGTGTGAAGTTTTCGAGACCTAGATATTGAGGATCATTTTCCTAGAGTGCTCGAGTGAAAGTGAAAAAAGTAAAAATTATTGCTAACGTAGACCGTCGCGGCAAGATTCAATATAAACTTGTGTGTAAACTCTGCAGAGTACGACAGCGAATTGGATCCGTACGACTATGACAATGTCCTGAAGAAGACCACTGCAAGAGACCGAAAAGTTGGTAGTTTTGTCTAATGAAATGAAGTTTGTCCCGAACAAACAAGTTTTTGTAAACATTCTTGTTTTTTACATTGGAATTTTATTAAGCAAGTAATATTTATTTGTGGACTGTATCTCCTTCATGTGAGATTTTTCTGTTGATTTTCTATAGTACATGCATTTAAATATGAATCAAAATTATAAATGGGAAAAGCATTTTCGTAATACACCACCGGCCGTGCAATATTGCTTTAAGCTGAACGAGATACGCTAAAAAAGTAAAAAAAAATCCTTTGAAGGATACAGCATTCTTGAATTTGTTAAAGATTATGAAGGTCGTGTTACATCTCGTGTAGAAAAAAGTGGTACGCGCAATATTGTGTGTAGGATTTTGACCGCTTCAGGATCGTATCCTATCATTCTGCGGTATTGCTACTCTGACTGGACGGGATCCCATGGCTATCATGCGAATAGAAAATGGATAGGCCCTGGGACCCTACAGGACAACATGCAGCATTTCAGCTGCCCGATCACTGACATCCCAGAGGACAGATAACATTTTATTTGAATTATTTATCTAGACTAATCAAAGTGTTGTCTTCAAAATAAAAATAAATATAAAATGTTTAAAATTAAATGGTCTAATGTTTGAAGAACTCTTTCTTTAGGATGAAGAACTGGTCTTTAGGAAGTACAAGGCAAGTTATGATTGTGAAGATGACCATCCAGAGTGTAAGAAAAATGAAAGATTGCAGATGTGAAAATGTGAGGTTCCTAGTGACGTTCAATCTTACATACGAGATCACGTGCTTACAGTATTGATGCGTGAGACGATTGTATATTTAAAACAAAGATTTTACTGGTTGATCGGTACATAGCGCTCATTAACCAGTTTACGTGTGCTTCGACTTATCATTGAAAATTACAATCTACGAGACGTAAATGAGTATCTAATATATTTGGGGTCTTCATCTTTTTAATCAATATATAACCTTTGACAGATATTTATCACTCGTTTCGTGATACAACTTGGAGGTCACCGTACACTGATTTAAAGTTACTCATTGAAAAGTTTCTATGAAATGGAATTTAATGCATTTTTCTTGAAAGAACGATCGCCACAATAGGTAAAAGAAAACAGACGAGGCTACCTTAACAACAAGGAAAACAAGACATTAAATACTGTTCATATTTTAATATTAATGTTTTATGCGTGTTTATAAACAAATTCTTATGGATAATAAACCTAACCTAAAGTTTGTTNTTGCGTATCTTTAGTTTATCTTTATCTGCCAGCTTATAAAATGTTCTATAAATTCTTTTTTTGTCGTCTGAATTATTCTGAAATTTACCTACGTGTTTTAATTTATTTCGTTTCAGTATTTGAATAGGAGAATGAACATTCAATAACAAGAGGGGACGTGTTGAATGAATTTAATTATGTTTATTTTGGAATTGTCTGAAAGTTTATTTGAAAGAAAGAAATTTATCTTTCGATGTTTTTCAAAAACTTTATTCTTATGATAGAATGCTATAAGGTAAGAGATCGTAAGTTTGCATTGGCCTCTGAGACCAGGAGAACCGTTAACAAATATTCACGTCTGTGACGTCACATTCTCCACAGATTCGTCAACAGAGGGGAAGCTGCTCAGTATTAGATGAAGATCACAGGAAGTGGCTGACGCGGAAGCCAAGAAGTCAGTCGCCTCGGGTGCGTCACGTCCTGGGGCAGCGGCCGCGTTGCTCCGCATGCTAAGAAGTGTCGACCGCGCCGGCTTCCAACCTCGGCCTTCTCCTTCTATTCTCATCCGTATTGGCTGGATCAGCTTCCTCTCCTTGCTCTCTGTCGCCATATTTTCACTCCCGAAAACAGCTACCACCTTCAGATCCTGCTTGTAAGATTCTGCTTCCCGTGATTCTTCCGTCTTCCTCGTAGTTGTCTTCAATCATTCGTATCTGTTTCGATTCTTGCAAACCATTATTTTCGTCCTTATCGCGTTCTCTGGCTCTATTTTAAACTTCAACTTTCCCATAAATACGCCACAACTCTCTTTAGTCGGTTTGTCAACGCTTTATTGATTAAACGCAATAACTTGAGGAACGGAGTACTTAATCTTTTCTCATTTTCACCTCATTCTTTTCGATCTTTATCTTTTCCATCTCGTGCTCTGCGCTATCTTCTTCCATCCAGACCGACTTCACGGAAAACCATTATCCTACATGTTCCACCACACCAAGGGCTTTACTTGGTTCCAATCCACTGCAGTCTTCCTTCCTCCACAGCTCACATCTCTCGCCTCACCTTCCTGACCGATTCTGCTCACCTCAGCTCGCGCTTTTGGAGGAAGAGGCCGCTTCGTGAGGTCACCGCTCAATAGCGTCTTGGAGATTTCCACGCGCTGCGGGTCACGCGAGGATTACCCGCGGCACTTTTCACGCCGGGCGCCCGGCTCTGAGCGGTTGGCAGCGACGATGCGACGCCCCTGCAGCAGAAACGCCCGTTGCGTCGACCGAGGTCTCTCCCGGACGGATCTGCGGGCGCCTCTTACTGTGTCGTCTTTTACAAAGATCTGCGAAAAGACTTAAAGGCTTCGGCGAGGCGGCGTTGCAGGGATATGGGAATTACACATCTACGTGTAGAAGTGACTGCTTCTGAGGAGCATGTGGATGAGCGAGTTGCAAGTTCACAACTGCTTTATTCTTACGCCGTGGAATAAGTCATTCAAATGACATCAGAAATTTTAAAATCCTTAAGATGAATTATGTAAGGATCTCCAAATTACTCGAACATAATTATGGAGTACATCTTAAGATGTAAACCTCAAATTAGATGAGCACATTTACAAAAAATGTATTTATAATAAATTATTCATATAAAAAACTAATCAATTCTCCCTTTTAAAGTTTAGAGTTATTACCAATTTTACTAACTATAGATCAAAATGGACGTAAGGAGTACAATGTTATATTTATTTACAAAAGTCTGAATGACATGCATTTCAATTCTTATTTGTGTTTAGTTTAATGCAAAACTTTATAATACATAAAAGTATTGCACCTTCCTAAAATATATTGATAGGAATAGATATTATTATACAATTTGCGACCATATTGTGAAGCACTATTGCAAACTGGTTGAAACGATTAAATCCAAATATTTGGAATATCGTTTCCGCATTAGGTGGCGCTGAAAGCTCTTGGCGAAAGAGAGTAGTCGGCCGTGAAAGGATGTAGGTAGATGTTACCTTACGAGATATGGAATCGGGGTAACCCAGGCGTGCTTATATTGGGGATATGCCTTTGGTGGGTAATCTACGCGCAACGTGGAATCCTCTCAAGGTGGAGATTGAGGGCCCTTTGTGTCTGACGGACTGTCGGGGAGAAGGGTTAAAGCTTGGCGTAACTTAATATAAACAAGCGAACAGGACGACGGCGGGTTTCTCCGACCGCACATCTACGCCGAGGGTTTGGTCGCTTCTTGAATCAGCATATTGCGGTGGGGATTCTTTGGGGTGATTGGATTGGAAACACTAATGACGTGGATCTTGTTTATTCGTGGATCGATTCGTGGATTTAGACGTGGATCGCAGTCTTGTTTATTCTTTTTTAATCTATTAAAACTCAATTCAAATTGCTCATCTGTTAATATTACTCGAAAAGTCAATACATTATATTATATATTAAAATTAGTGAGAACTTAATAAATTAATTGTTAAGTTGTGCTATTCTGTTGGACAAAGCAGTCAATTTTTTTATCCGTGTCCGAGCAAATTTGTTATCTGGTTTTGGAATTATTGGTTGTTTTTTTTTCTATTTATTTTACTTTATACTACAGATAACTTAATATGCTTCTTCAAGAAGAAAGCTAATGATAGCTTTGTAGGATTATACTTTTTTACTTTTTTAAAAATTTATTTTGTTTCTTTTATGTTTTAACTCCCTGGAAAGTCCTAAGAGTCACGTCCTCAGTTATTTTATAAAAATTATAAAAGAACGATCAATATTGATGGAGTGCTCCTATGCCCGTTCGTGGCTTGTACGTGTGTGTAAAGTCGCGACATACGTTTTAGTTGCGTAAAAATTGCATCACATAAAGTCATTAACACGATTATTTAGTTCTAATGGAAGCCAATTAAAGGTCGTTGTACGTTAAGTGAAGTGTCATCAAAATTTAAAATGCTTCGCGTAATTGGCACGTCGCCGCCGGAGTGTAGTTACGTAGCTAATGACGTCATCTAACGCCGTTCGTACTATGAATATTCATGGATAGTTCCACACCCAATATCATTTCCCCACTTAAGTTTTTGACAATCGTATTGATAGATACTTTTCACTTTACATCTCTTGTAATGTTTTCCAAGTGAATTCTTGTTCCATCAGAACCCTCTTTCCAGTTCCCAGAGCCCATTTTTATTTGCTCCTCTGTTTAGTATCGACTCTTAATACCAGAACCCTTTTATCAGATTTTTTCTGCGCATTTTGATGGAGAGGATTTCCACGGATGTGCAGTGAAATATTATGTAAAATACCACGTACTCTTTTGAAACTTCCGCACTCAATGCTTAATCCTTGTTTGTATTGAAAATCTTTATGTATTGGTTCCTCAATTTTTCACGACCATTCGCTCGTGTATGGGCATATTTAAGAGCAGTGGTGTTTGCACGAGGGGAAGCTTAATACTCTTTCATTGATTGATGGTTTTGTCAAAAATTCCTGTTCAGTCGTCTCGAATGAACGTTATTCCTAATCTCCCACTTTTGACCATTCATAAATAATAGAATTTTATTTAGCTCTAATAGCTCTGTTAAAAAAATGTTGGTATTATAAAAACTTGTTACGAGTATTATATTTCTATTTTTAATTGTACATTTTGATGAAATAGTAATTGCTTTCATTTTCATTGGTCAAGCGTGAAAGACTTAACTTTGTTTACGTTTCCAGTTTTAAAAGCTAAACACTTTTTACCCATGCGTTTAAAGCGTTAATGAGAATATTTTTAACTAAATAGAAACAATGCGAGTACGATTTTAATTTACAACTTTAGTACAATTTTACGTAGATTCACAATTTTACGTAGTACGTTTAATTCCTTGGTGGTTTGACTGTATTGTATAACATATTAAATAAGAAGAAGTTGCCTTGCAGCACTAATTTATTAATCAAGCTAAAAATAATTGACCCAATTGGAGTCATCATCAGGCTGATAATGGCTCTGAGGGTGCTGGCAGAATTTCTTAGCTTGATTAATAAATTAATTCTTCAAGATAACATCTTTTTATTTAATATTTTACACAACATGTTGGTAAGAGTTGAGAATTACATCGACATATTCTTTGATATGTAATAATTTATCTGCATTCGCGTAGGCTATTCTCTCATTGTATAAGAGACGAAAGAAACAACCCCTAAACCTCAAAATGTCGGGTGAGAATACGTTTCCACTCTGTCTCCTACAACGCAGCTCCTGTATTTTTGAAATGAAATTCTCCATCGACATAATGTTTTATAATTCACGTACATCATTAAAAGTAATGTACAAGTTTGCAAAATTCTTTTGGCATTCTCTTGCCTCGACACCCCCGAAACTCTGCTGGGAAGATAACTGAAAAAGCTTTATGTAAGAATTAATTCTGAAAGAGACGTTATGTTTTTCTGTATGATTATTGAAAACTCTCTCCATACCTCACCATAACCTATTATTCTTACGACTATTCATTTCCTCTTCTCTTGGCGGACACCCTTTATCTACCAATTACGAATTCAGATAGAGTACGCGAATCACCACTGAAGAGCATTCGGACTTGACTCTTTCCGGAAATGGTTACACGACGCGTCCTGGACGAGGTCTTAGCGGAGTGGATTGGATCGGCAAGTACGATCAATGGCGAGGACGCAGTGAGGACGTCTTTGCGCGCCTTCCTGTTGGAGGTGAATGTAGAGTGAGTCTTCCTTTCAGAACGGAATCTTAAGATTCCGCGATGAAAAAGGTTTGGGGAACCGCGACGGGGCTTCTCCGGAAGATGGGTGGTGACTCTCCCGACTCCCTCATGAGGACCACAAAAGAGTTGCACCCTCGTGCTTTTCGTGAGCGGCTCTTCGCCCTTCTACACGCGGATGGTTCCCTCTTTTATGCATTTTTCTTTCCTTTCTTTATGTTTTATTTCGTAGTGTTGGGGGTGGCGTGAGCGTTTCTCTGGCCGAGGCGGCGACGGCGTCGTTCTGAGCGCTTGAGAGGTCTCCCGCAATCTCATTGCACCTTTTGAAAGGCGCTGGGTTAAAAACTCTGAATGAATTAACGACTGTATTCTGGCGAGCGTGGTTGGGCACGAGAATTGTAGTCAAATAAGATCACAGCATAAAGGAGATTAAAATGGTATATAGTAAGGGTTGTACCGAGAATTTTCGAAATGCATCAGTACTTCGTGAATGGAACACGTGTGTGAATATCCCATGTTTCAGGGCGGAGGAGGGAATGAAAATACTACAGTTTCTAAACAACTCGGTACAATGTATTTGGTAACAATATGTTTAGATCTTTGTTTAAAACGACGATGATCG
The DNA here is from genome assembly GCA_002313205.1 of Laupala kohalensis. Lineage (NCBI taxonomy): Eukaryota > Metazoa > Arthropoda > Insecta > Orthoptera > Trigonidiidae > Laupala > Laupala kohalensis. Next base: position 1,206,392 of record NNCF01126186.1, read on the forward strand.
TAGAATAAGGTAAAAGAGAGAAAGTTCTTTCTTTTTCTTGCGAAACTCCTTGGCAAGAATAGCTCAAACGAGAAATACTACTTTGTTATTTCTACTCATGAATACATTACTTCTAGAAGAAATATGTTTACTAAAATGTAACATACTTAGTAAACAGTGTTTCTATACTATAATTTAGAAAATAATTCAAACTAGTGAAAAGTTTTAACAAAACTATTCATCAATTTATCTACTTTTGAATCTTTTGAAATTTAGAACTGTGTAGAAGCGAATCTTACCTCTAAAAAATTATTGCTAATTATTGTTTTTAAGTCCTGCAGTATTAACACCACTTACATAAGACGTTGGATTTCTCCGCTACATTCACACCCGGTAACGAAAATTGACTGAAAGATATTCAGTTATTCCTGTTAAGTAATTGCAGTCTCTCCCGTTTTCTTTGAAGCAACCCCTCACACTCGACTGGCAAAACACACTATAGCTACGTCGCGTCGTCGCCGAGACCCCGAAGTACAGGAAACAGGGAGTTCCGCTGTGCGTTTGTTTCCCGTCACTCCTCCTTTCTTCAGCTGTATCGGCTCCTTCGAGGATATTGACGTTCCTTGGATGTGTTCGAGCGAAACTCACCCCCTTCTCCCTTTCGACCTTTTCCTTCGCTTTCTTCTGCGGCGCATGAAACGTTGCGATCCCTTCGCTTCTCACCTTTGCCGCTCAGTTGAAAGGAGCTAAAATTCGGCTTCAAATGAAGGGGACCCTTTGAAGTAAAAGGTGTCGTTCGTTCTTTTAACTTCTTTCTCCCGATTTTCTATTATATTTCGGATACTTTTTACCTTATCACGCCCATTTATGTTCTCGTTTACTTTAGGGACCCTTCGAAGATATTTTCTCGAAAGTAATACTCCTAGTTATGGAGAAGAGAAAACTTTTCAGAAGCGTACGTAAGAAACAGGATACAGATGGTACTTGTGTAGTCTTCCTTACGAGCGCGTGCAACTTCCGTGTCTCCAACTCTTGTTCTCTGGGAGCGCCCTTTTGTTTAGTCCTTCATAAACCCTGCATTGCACTAGCGCTCTTTCCTGCACCGTTCCTTTCCTCTCGGCTGAGAGAACAGCCTTCGAAAGCGCTGAGTTCATAAACCCTTGTGACCGGCGCCCACGGCTCGCAAAGGGTCCGGCCACCCCTGGTCCTCCTCATATTGGCTCAGAACATCCTGCAGTGGCGAGGGGGGCGGGGGCTGACGGCAATCAGAAGAAGGAAGGTGATGAGGGCGGAGCGAACAGAATCCTGGTGACGAGTGAGGCGGGGCCGAACAGAGTGGAGTGGGAGCTCTCCGTCCCGCTTGCGGATGGCTTACTTGTCCGGCAAACTCACCCTTTCACTGAGGCGGACGAGTCTCATCAGTATCACACCCACGCGTTCCAGTTCCCTTCTCGTCTTCGAGTTGTCCGACGAGAATCGATCTCGAGGTCGACGCGTCGTTAAAAAAAAGATACTGTTGACTACGAAATTCACGTCATCGATGCATCTATCGATATGTTTTCTTATTTTGATACTAGTTTACAAAGCTTTGTACCTGAAGTAACAATGATATTTTTTAACCTACGTTTTCCCAATCAGTTTGAAAGTTGAGAAAATATGTATTATTGATTAACTATACCTTAATCGTCCCCACAATATCTGATAAAAATAGCTATGTTTGATTGATAATAAGAAATTTATTGTCAAAAAAACAGTACAAACCAAGTGGAGGACAATAAACTAACTTACTCTCCGGAAGCAAGCAAGGGACCATCCCATCAATTCCGATCAAGGGCCCGAAGGCGGAGGCGGATTCAAATTTTTTTTGCATAAGTTCCTAGATAAGATAAAAAGTTAGCTGCGAGTTATAATACTAATAGTATGTCAATATGTTTGTAATTTTACGCAAAAAATTACATGTACAAGTTATTATCGAACTATAGATTATTCTGAGTATAGTGTTTAAAAATCATAAGAGTTGAAAAAAAAACACTAAATTCACGATTTATTGTTACAATAAACACACCCCTAGACAAAGCCTAGAGAAAATTAGCTATGTTTCTATCACATAACAGATTCTTATTTTTTGTAGAGCGTTTTGCCTCGTTTTTTTTACTCTGCTGCTTCGATTTCATTAACTTATGCTAACTAATTATATTTAGAAATAGTTTGAAAGACCTTTAAATTCCTAATATTAAATAGAATATTGTTGTACTTTAACGTCTAATGTCTTTGGTTTTTGTTTTAAGAATGTCAAGATTACATCTATCATCTACGAAGATCCAAGACATCAGAGAGGTTGTGTGTAAGCTATCTTTCTTGAACTATCATTGGTGATACATTTTTTTTTAAAGTATCCGGTTCAGAGACCACTACTTTGTTTATGAGTAGAATGAGAGTGAGCGGATCGTAAGTTTATGAAGAGTGCTCTCTAAATTCATATCGACGAAGTGCTCCCGGAGGCTCTCTCGACCATCTCTTCACCGCCCGCATCTTCCGAAAGGTTCCTTGCGACACCTCAATTCCCCAGAAGAGACGTCCTAAAACCCCGGGAAGCTCCTCGCGACATGGAGCTCCCCCATTACGTTCAATAAACTCATAATCGAAAAGTCGGAAGAACGACTTGAGCGTAAGTAGTGCCCGGATCTTGAAAGGTGTGCGAACGGTGGAGCGTCCGCAGGTCACGCGGAGAGGCCGGGGTCGAGAGGATCGCGGAGGGCCGACGATGCGACGGAGGGAAATTTGCGAGGTCGGGATTCAAGGCGCCGTAAAACAGCTGGGGGCGTTTTGAGGGGGAAGGGAGCGGTGACAGCGGCGGCGGCGGCACCTCTGAGCCCTGGGTAACGAAGTGAGGGAGCGTGCCCGGAAACGTCGATGTCCGCAGCCATCCCAGCTCGGGAAGCGTGCCCCTTCCCTCACCACGAGGGGCGGTGTAAGCAGTGACGAATGTCCAGATGGAAGAGGTGGTGACTGTAAGGATGGTGATAGTGGTGGTGATATGGAACCTTGTGGGCCACCAATCTTGTTTCGTGTGATGTGTGGGTAAAATGAGATACTTCCGAAGCAACGGAGCATGTAGGAAGGACGCGTTAGGGTTGGGATAGAGGGAGTTGCCGGGATATGAATTACCTTAGGGCTTGGGTTCAAACCACGTAAAGAATAAACGAGATATATTGAGAAAAAGTGCGTGTGAAAAGGACACGCCTATGGTCTGCACGAAGAATGGTTGTAGGTACTCACATAGCTAGGGTCTATAGAGTATCCGGAAAAGAGATAGGACTCATGTAATGAAGAATTGGATGAGATAAGTTATAATAAGAACTCAAGAAAGAGAGAATGTATTACAAGAACTAAAGAAAAGGGATTGAGCACGAGTAGTATGTTAGTTCTCATTAGTATAGGATCATTCGCAACTGATGACACTTATGTAGAGCTAGTTTAAAATAGAGTTGAAACCTATTCTTCTTTTAACATACTGCCTTGCGTTGTTATCGTTTAGGTTACTACTTTTAATCAAATGTAAATATAAACAAATATTAATTATGTTATGTTGAATGAAAATGGGAGATGGGACCGGTTTCGAACCCGGGACCTTGAGCTCAAAGTCCCGGGTTCGAACCCCGGTCCCGTCTCCCATTTTCATTCAACATAACATAATTAATCTGTTACCTGGCGGTGAGGTTTACCGTAATCTAAGAGATTTCTATGTTTATAAACAAATATAAAGTAAAAATGAAAAGAACGCAAGTTCTATACATTTACTTTTTACTTTTTATTTTTTACTCTATACATTTTATTCATTTACTTTTTATTTATTGCTTGCTTTATGGTTTGGAACATATGCAGCTGTTTTGGTTGCTTATGGTTTCTAAGAACTCGAGTATCTAATAATTGTTTTGTTCATCGTCATTCATTCCACGCATGCGACACGTCTAAATTGGGAATAAATGTTTCGGACAAAGAATCAATCGTTGTATATTACAAAAAAAAAATCTTTTGTCTTTGTATCTTATGACAATACTCGGGAAATGAAACTACCCAGAACATTTATTTCTTCAAATTGCTCCACTAGTCATTTGTAATGTCAACTACCCTCGCACGGCATTCCGTACTTCCGTCTCTTTTTCACGGAAGAAAACATTCGGAATCCGAACTAATAATTTTATCTACGCGCGGATTCTTAAGAGGATATCGCGTGTCCTTGCGGTGGAATTTGCTGAGAAATATAGCTGAAGGAAACAATGAGTTGGGCGGAAGGTGGAACAAGATACAGAAGGATGGAGGTGCGCTCTTCTTTGTTATGGTTACAGGTGGACACCACCGTCGTCTCCCGCAGTCGCGTAGAAGCTGGAATGCACCAATAACATTCCAGTGCCGATCCGATAGCATTCGTCTGCCCACGGGCGTCTGCCACTGCGTTCCTTAAGCTGAGGGCGGTAGCGGCGATGTTTCGGTCTCCGATTCACACCCTTCCGCGACCCCCCGCCCCACGCTCTCGAGGGATCTGGCCCCGCAGGATCTCTTTGCTGTGGATGGTGGTGCAGCCATTGCATCTGCGGTAGTGTAAGCTGCTTCTACTCTTGCGGATGCCGTTCTCACATCCATCCACTTTCCAGTTCCTGACGTTCCAAGATCGTCTGAGCTGATGTAGATTCTTGAGACCCAGTGAATTGCTCTTTACGAGATTAGTTTTCTCGAACGATATGTGTGTCAATCTGGAGACGACCTCAGAAATAATACATAAATTTTCTTGTAAATTTTTTTTGTATAAGTGTGTTACAGGAATTTGTTACATTAGTGTGAAAGATGGACTGATTTTTTAAATTACGTGTGTAATATAAGTTGATGTTTTCAAAGTAAACCGTATTTATTACTTAATATATCACGAGTAACTAAGCATTATTAAGAATCGATAAAATATGTAATTTGGAGCATATGCGGCGCACATTGACAATTTCATTATGTCTTTATCACCCTTTGTCTATGTTGTTTAGTCACACTTCAATATTATTTTTAATGTTATGTCAAGTGTAAAATTCTACCTTTTTGATTTACAGCGTGTTTATGCTTGACTATTAATCGTAACACCTGTTGAGTGAGTGTGTTCATGTATTAAGATTCGTGTGGTTTATATTTAGACATTAATGACCAATTAGTTTTCCTTTAGTGCCGTTTGTCGAACTATTTGCTTCCGAAAGGTCAAGCTGTTTTATGGCTCTTCGCTGCCTCTCTTGTTAAATATCAATTAACCAATCTCTCCGCGGTTCTTTCAGAATCATTTTCTCACATCATGGAGTGCGGAAAGTATAATAAAAGAATACCTTGAAAAATAATAATCAAGTTAGTGTATTAGATTTGCCTTTACTTTATTTGTCCTGTGTAATACATTTACAAGGTCGTCGGATTAAAATTTTGTATGTATATAATGTCTAATTATACATGAAGATTCTGCGTTCCATTAACGTCAGTTGTGTCCTTGGAAAGTCGGTATCTGTTGACGAAAATCACCATATTAATTATATTTATGCATTTAGCGTAAATGAGTCTAATAAAATCACTTCAAGGTCAGATCCAACAGAAGAATTATAATTTTAGTATCTTTCAGTAGGTAATAATACGTTTGTCTCTAAATTCTTTCACAAATACCTGTATTCCCCATTCCACAACTTAACTGCTTATCTTGCAAGGTTTCAAACTTTATTTTTATGTATCATATGCATTGAAAGTTTGTATGTCAATTAAAATTCTCTTTGGAGTTCGTCATAGATCTATTGGGAGAGTCACTACGACTTTTTAAAAATTATGATCATAGACTTAAAATGTGTTTTGATTTCAAAAAATTAAGGGATTGCTATTCATAAATGGGGTGGCACAAAACTGAAATTATTTGAAGTCCTTTAATTTATTCTGAATGTACGTAATTTTTTTATGTCTGAGTAATTCTTCAATTTTTCAGTTCGTTGTGAACCTAATAACGTACAAATTTTCTTATGAACATACTAGTAATGTTTTATTTATATAATTTGTTTTGGACATTATATCAACCAGTGGTACGAGTAGGAGAGAGACGAAATCTGCTACAGTCGATAAGGAGAAGAAAACAGAAATGACTTGGTCACTGATTGAGAAGATGATGTTTTGGAGGGACAAATTAATGGCAGGATGGCGAGGGGCCGAAGAAGATACAAGATGGTGGACGACGTGAGGAGAGGACGATTTTACGAGGAGATGAAGAGGTTGGCTCAGGATAGAGTGGCATAGAGGCCACAATGCTAAAACCTGCTGCAAAGCAGAACATTTTTATATATAGTGGTACCTGTTCTTTATATCATTTATACAGGCATACGTGCAATTACATACGAATAGTTCAGTGGACTTTCCTTGTCCCCAGTGCTTATATTCGGAATCAATCATCCATTGCAGTTCCTGAATCTTGGTGTTTGAAACCCGAGCTATTCCTGTCCGACTCCCGTGACGAGCGGAAAGTGAAGAAACCGAAATGACTGTAGCGACCCAGTAACACGTCTCGTTTCTTCAAACCGCCCCTTGGAGGACTCCGTGATTCCGTTGCGCTACCATGGTAGACCACCCGCGTCCGATGCAGGGAAGCTATTCGCTCTTAAACAAAGGGGCTTGAAGGAAAAACTGCAGGCGGAGCCAATGTCCGGAATCGCGCTATATCACGCTTTCGATTCGCGGTTTTCAATCATTTCCATGGGTTGCGGAGGTGTGACTCTGAAATGCTGAGGAAACTTGTGGAAGTTGATACAGATTTATAACCTTTGTCTTATATTTTCCTTTTCTTTTATTCTTAAATGGATTTTAAGATTTAATACCTTGGAAATCCTAAAATTTGGTATTACGACTCTGATTGCCTTAAAGACAAAATATTTCTTCTTTATAGAATGACTTGAATATATTCCCAGAATAAAGAGAGAAATTGCATTTTTTAGACGGCTGTTGAATTTTCACATAGAATTACAAACAAAAAAATTAGACGAAGTACCTTCGACGAAATGTTTTGTCTTTTATTGCATTTATAATTCTCAACATTGTATTTTTATTCACATAAATTTATGAAGAAATATTTAAATTTGATAAATATTTATACTGAAAACAATTTTTGAAAAAATATTTTTTGGATGATATTTTCAAAATATTTATGTTGCATTACATTGCCAGTGACACTTTTTTTCTTTTTCCCTAAAGCATGTGACATTGGACTTCGAGTGATGTGTAGTATTTGTTGCTTACAAATTAATACCGGAATGACCGAGCGAATTACTCGAATCGCTATGATACATTGCTAAAACAAAATTGACAGATGGTTTTTAAATTACACATCTATTACAGTAATTTGTGAACAGCATTGTCAATATTGGGCATACCATTCTCTGTTAAGTTTTTTAGATTCCGAGGTTTTATTAATTAGTCTGCATGCCTTTAGGATGCTGGAGACTGCAATGAACACATTTTGATCCGTAGCATATTTATTTTCTAAAATTATAAAAAATACAAAAACAATCCTATTCAGTTATGAGATCGTATTTGAACACTTTATCGTCCCAAAATACTTCTATTCTGGGAATTTAATTCTAATCTTTTGAACCATTCTCGAGAACTATTCCAGGGTATATCTATCTATATAGATACATTATTGCGTGCTTAGTATAGGGTCATTAGTTATCATTTTATTCGTATGTTCATGTATGATTGAATCGGACAGAATCCGCGAAATACTCTCCTTGCAGAGACCACATGGCTTTTGCTACTTACGAGAACCTGTATCTGACGCTCAAACGAATATGCTAATTCATGAATGATCGCAAGTAATCCAGTTGTTGATGCAGTTCATCATTCGCACACATTGTCGGAAAACCCCGTGAGTGAATTCGATAATTTATTCTGATAGTCGTTCTGCCACAACCACAACCGTGATCGAGAAAGTATGGAGTTCTCTTGTGATAATTTATGCTGAAATATATATATTGTCCTCGCGGTGGAAGAAGAGTAACAAGATGTAACCAAAGGAGAAAGAACGCGGCGTTGTCATGTCTGCTCTCGTAACTCCACCCATTCCAAACAGCAGGCCACGGCACCCACACAAGACCGTCCGTCACAGTTGATATATCAATTACATTTCTTATCAGAACCTAAGTACCTAAGTTTCAAGAAATTTGTTACACGACTCAGCGTTACACAGTTTGTAGGAGTGTGTGCTTTTCAATCTACGCATTCAGACATTTATGTCACTTACCAGTGAGTATTTCAGTGATGATTGTACCGATACGGTGGATTCTCTGAGAGTCGCTTTTCCTGTTCAACGTATCCTGCGGATGGTTACTTGAGCTATAGGAGACCCCGTCTCCAAAAGGAGAAAAATCCTGGATCCACCATTACCTATATTTTTACACTTGTTAGAAGATGTAGACACACTTCTCCCCACAACCTTTCTATTTCAGCAGAATTATTAATTTACTGAACCATGTCAGAATTCGAAAGGAATTACCTCATTTATTCTTATCTCAATCACAAGTTCATCATCATTTGGTTTCTGCTGCCACTAGATATCTCACGATTGGCTATTCTCTTTTATAACAACCTCTCAGCTTGCACCCTTTACAATCATTTCAATTTTACTGTTATTTTCGCGATCGTAACTCTTTGGGCCCTTTCCATGTGATGTCTATTCTCCTTTACCACTGCCTGTGGGTTTCTTAGGGAGACTTTAATTGTGCGGACGATGCAATCACCTTGAATGACAGAATCAAACTAATCTTGTATTCTTCTTCTTAAATTAACATTATAGGGATGCATTAAAGTTCAATAAATAATGATTGGTCAACTTTGACTATTCATTGAAAGAAATTTATGAATAAATTTTGTTATTTATGCACTGTATTTTGAAAAAGAAAACCATAACCAAGATTTCACCACTATTGGACCAGTAACATACTATATGTTATAGTTTTTATTCCAAAGATCTGCAAAATAGTCATTAACTTCAATGTTTTAGTTTTATATCTCGGATAATATTTTCTTCTGTTGTTCAATTCACCTCTCAAACTCATCTAACCAAGTATTGCGGCCTATCTTTCCTTTGCATCTGAGTATAACAACTTAACAGAAACCTTCAATAATATTTCGGCTCTAATAGTCCATTCCGAATGTTATCCATGTAATTAACAATTTCTGTGTGTAAACAACTTTGGTTAAGGTAGTGTTAACGACTTGGTGACTGCTTTTCAGTGTCCTTAGTTTATTTTTTCACCAAAGAAAACTATCGACTATAAACTCGTCGCACACTATTTGGATCATGGGTTAATTTTTTATTAAAACCACATTGAAGTTGTTCAGGTTATAATGGATAACACCTCCGAAACGATGTATTTTAAATAAATTGCCATTTCTTATGAAATTGACATAAAAAACGTACGTGTGAAAAATATATAGAAATAAAGAAATTATAGAAATATTTAGATATTATAGAATTATAGATAAAAATATAGAAATATTTCTATATAAAATATAGAAATTAACAGTACGAAAATTTCCTTGTCTTTCCGGTCATTTTAGAAAGTTATTCAAAGACAACAGTAACGAAACGATAGAACTCTTGGTAAACTAGAGACTTCTTCGTATACTTTTTCGTTTCCTTTCAACGAAACAGTATAATTAATGATTTGCATATTTAATACACCATATTTGAAGAATTACTATTATGACTATTTTCAATTTAATTGAGACACTTTCTATTTAACTAATTATGTACATATACATACATGTGCGTATGTACAATGTCACGTTAACAGGAGTCGAAAGATAAAGTGATCAGTCTTTGCTTTTTATGATTTAAAATTATTTTCCTTATTTCATTGTTTTTTCTCAAATTCGTTGTGTTATGGAAGTCAAAATTTTATTGATACCTGATAGTCTCTGTCTCATATGTTTCTAGGAACATAAGTACAACAGTGGAAATTGTTGGATTTATGTGTGTAGTCGGATTTTTTTTTGGTGGAAGAGTGAGCACCACGGTTAATCGCGAACACAGTTAATCGAGACATGATTAATTGAGGTTCTACTGTAAACAGAATTCATAACATTATATAATATTTCATAAAGGATTATGTGCTTGTCTTGTGCCTGGTACACTCATACTACCTTAATTAACTATATTTCTCTTGGTTTATTAAAGTTAGTTACCATGAATCTGACGCTCTGAAATCGCGAAACGCTTTTATCGAATACCTTGATTCCGAGAGAGCGCATTTCAAAACCGGATATTTTCCACGTCATTTTGCCCCTTACGGATGCAAGGGAACGTTCAATCCACGCCTCAAATGACCTTCCTACCCTACCATGCGTCATTGACCACCATCAACAGAGGAAACGTTTTCTGCTTCGGGGATAGTTGTGTGGCAGGGGAAATCAACCATCTCCGTAAATTCCCGTTGTTATTTATGTGAAGTGTTGCTCGTATTTGAGGTCTTTTCTGCTTCTGTGATTTAAGGGCTAATTGTCCATGTATTGATATTTTTGGACAACTATCTTGATCTGAACTAGTAATTCTCACACATACTGGTATTAATAAAAATATTGAGGGATTTTAAATATATTACATTGCTACCTTATGTAAAAGCGATTTATCTATTCAAACTTCTGATTATTTAAATACATGTGATTACAGAAGATGAAATATATGTGAGTGAAAAATGAGACCTTTATATCATAAGAACACACCAAATTGTCGGATAATTTGTAATTGCTAAATACGTTTCAATAACTTTTAATTGTAAGAACGTAGGTAAAATTGAATAATTTTTAAGTATATATTATAATTATGTAAATAATGAAATATACATGTTGTAATGATCGGTTATCCCATGTAAGAATATAGAATGTAATGAAGGAATGTAAGACGATGAGGGGACATCTCTCGGATTTGAAAGAGAAGTGCAAGAATAACAATTGAAAATATCGAGTGCACTGAAAAATGTAGTATAATTTAATCAGTTTCTCAGCAAACCAAGAATGGGTGTATTTCGCCAGGAATTCAAGCAGGGTTTATGAGGTACATACGATTTTGTCGTGTTGCGCGCCACAGCATCTGTAGTCTTTTATGAATCGGTGACGGCGTCGGCAGAGGGAAGGGATGGTTTGGCGGTGGTACAGATGACGTATATATGTGTACACCAACGAGCATGCAAATACAGCAGCAGCAACTGCACGTTTTAATCGAGTGTTATCGAACCCAATTTGCACAACCACACCGTCACATCCAACGCGCTGTTTCTCCGAACACCGAGCTCATCGCTGCCACCAGCGAATAGAGGAGACCCCAGTCGCTATCGCATTCTATTGTGTACGCTTCGAATCAACGTCGTCGGGACGAAAGAACGTGCGAATTTTTCGATTGAACCGGAATCGAATGTGCACGATGTTGAGAATCGAGTGGGACGACTGTGGTCTGCGTGGATTCGCGGAACACTTCGCGAGAATGAGCGCCGCCACAACAGGAATCGAAGTGCTGAGGGACTAGTGAGGTGGAAGGAGATGAGTTTCGTGATGCTAGTGCATACACGGAGATTCCATCGAGTACAAGAATAGTGTTTCTTCGAAGATATTGGAATGTGTTATCTGAGGCTGATGCTATTTGGGAGGATGTACTCAATTGAAATTTCAAACCCGGAAATGTTAAGTTTTGATTAGCGTATTGTTAGATTTTGTATTTCGTATTTCAACATTAACTCATGTATTTCTAATTTTAGCTTTTGTATATTCGGTGCGCGTAACTATTGCTTTAATACACAATTTCTTCTCTCTATAGAATTGGAAACAATTTTCTTTCAAAAATATTATTTTTAATCTTTTAACTCTGAACACATTACCAACAAACCTAAATTTTAAAAAAATGCTTATGCCAATACAAATTATTTAGTTGCATTTATTAGGTCGCTTACTAACGTAGAGATTGAACATTATCTTACTGTACGTTTAGTGATATTTCGATAGTGTTGGATATTCTTCTCCAATCTAAAATTAATTGAAGCCCAGACGGAGTGAATATCTGACTTACATTAGCTTTAATTTGCGTTGGGCTCACAACCGTCTGAAGAGTTTTTAAGTGTATGCGTTGCTGTTCCTGTCAAGTATATTTTGTGAATTAAGTGATTTCATTAATAATCAACAAAATACTTCCAAGTCACTATATGAGTATTGACGTAATTCAGCGTAGGGGTGATACATAGATCAAAAAATTTATTCCACGTCTCACGCAAAAAAATTAAAGTACGCTTTAATGACATACAACGCACCGATGTATGGTATCTCACACTAACCAATGGGATGAAGCGCCGACGTAACACCCGATATTGCAATTACAATCGGTCCGCCGACCTCCGCTATTGGAATCGGTCAATACGTAATGCGATCTCCGACTCTATTGAAAACGACGTGAGGGGTTTCCCCTGGCCTGCAATTTCCCGGTCGGCCGCAGGAGCGCGTTCCAGTGCCGGAAACTTAATTAAAAGGAGGGCTTATGCTGCTGCTGCCTCTTTCGTTCCACCCTTTTCTGGCTCCAACCACAGATTGTCTATTGAGAGATGGCTCCGTATTCTACCATTTTCAGCTTTAAACATTCAAGAATATATATTATTGGAACGTTCTATTATTTCAATGAGCAAATCTTCTCGTATATGGCGCATGTAGACATGTTGCTTCTAATCTGTTCTATGCCTACACCATTCAAAAAATATCATCAGGACTTCATTTTCAAGTTCAACACTCTCTTCGTGCATAATTAAAAAATAGTACAATTACTTATGTAACTTCCCTTGCTTCATAAATCTGAAGGATTGAGGACATTAAATATTTCTCTTGATTCGTACTATTAGTGATTCTAAAAAGTGCCCCATAGTTGAGTTCAATACTTGAAAGAAACTTCCTTCTAAATTAAAAATTATAAGATTTTTCTAAATTAATTTTTTATGATGCGTAGTCACTGCTTCAATTTTGAAATCTCTGTGGTTGCCGTAGTAATGAGACCGATGAATAGAGATATTTGGTATAATTATATATGTAATGTGAGTGAGAAGGTGTTTTTCCAATGAAATAAACGAGCTTTTGATTTTATTTGGAAAGGACATTGTAGAGAAATATCATAACTCATTCAATACATTCCGAAGTATTGAATGAGTTATGATATTACTAAAACTACTATTACTAATACTAAAACTAAAACAAAAACCATTGCTTGATGTGGTGTTATTTTCTTTCACCTTTACTTTTATTACTTTACTACTAAACGAAAATATTGTGAATATTCTAATTTCAATTATTTATACAAAAGCTATTCTAATCACTACCCTTCAAATCGAGTAACTATTCACCATTGTGGAAGAAAGGAACCCTATTCATTAAACACTTGGTACCGCGGGGGAATTTATATTTAATCAGAGGGAATACCAACCTCCATTATTGGAATGGAAGAATATTGGAATCTTAAGTACTGGGTAAAAAATTACGATCCCTTCTAGAGATATATTGCTACATTTTTTCCCCTTTTAATTGAAGTTCAGGTATTTAGTAGCCCCTGAAGCGACGCGTGAGAAACGAGGGTCCATTGAGGGTTTACTGTTTTCACTATTAAGGGTATTTCCCGAGGGTTTGGAATATCGTCGCTCTACCTTCCTACAGACGAAAGAAGATCGGCGTGCGAAAGTAAGTAAATACTCATTTGAATTTTATTTAAAATCAGTACAATGGTTCCGATGTTAACTCGTACACTTGTTTTTGTGTGTGTGTTTGTAAACGGTTTTGTAATATAAGTTTTCTCCTTATATCTTCTACCTTCATTTCGTTTCAATCTTCAATAATTTTCCCGTGCAATCTTCAATGCTCTTCTTTGAAACGAGCTAAAGTTTCCATCCTAATTGTGATTTACAAATAAATTTATAAGTCCATGGCTATTATTTGATTTTGAAAATAATAAATTTTGATTCTTGCTTACAAACAATGGCAAAAAAACTTCTTGGTTTCCTGAAACAAGTGCCCATTCATCACATAATGTACAGCCTTGATGCACACTGTGCAATGCTCTAGCTTCGAACGTTCACAAAGGAAATTTCAAGAGCTGTCAATGTATCGCGAAAAAAAGAGCTCTCAAACATCCTTCTCAAGTCGGCGGATTTTCGCGCCGAGGCATCCGGTGTCAGGATCCCCGTAAAGCTCATTGGAGCGTGCTTTTAACACGTGTCCCCCAAGTGTGACAGAACAAGGGGGACTTGCCTCAAGGCGTGAGCTCGAAGCCCCTTCGCACCCTCGAAGGGCTTCTGGAGCTGCACAAGGGGTTCGGGATCCCTGCCCCCTTCCCTCGTTCCCCTTAGTTCATACCTCTTGTAGTACGGATCAGTCTCAATTAATGGCTTCGTCACCTGCTAGGCAGATCGGTTTGTCGGTGGTCGACATTGAAGGATTGGGTTTCTGAGTCTCTCGCTTTGGCAGGATGCTTGTAATTCTTTGTGCGTGGTTGCCCCAATAGCTTGAGGCCTTCACCAAGCTATTGTTTGTTTAATTTCTATAATGCTTACAGAAGGTTTTCATTGAGAAGACAAAAGCTTTGCTTAAGGCGTTAGGAGAGCGTGCCAAGCGTAGTCAAGCATTTACTTTCAATACCGTTGTATATTCTGTTTATGTCAACAGTAGTCATTGTAACAGTAATTCATGAATTTTATGTTTTGAATAGTGAATCATCAATTATACTGTTTAAATTGAACAATGGATTTGAAGAATGCTTGCTAATTTGACTTGAAAAATGTTCTCTAGTTTTGCGACAGTTTTCATAAAATAACTTTGTGAATTGTCCAGAAAAACAAGTCAAATTTTGTACTGTTCTTTTCTACGTTAAATTTGTGACTCGTGAGACTGTTTTTTATATCGATCCCATCAATTACGTAGGAATTTATTTCAAAACCATCCCACATATTAATGACACAAAACTAATTAGTGTGTCATTATTGTCATCATCCCACATTCATTTCAGGGCATTGAAAAAATGTCGACAAGTCACTCATACTACCGTAAAAGTGGGAATTCATTTCTGAAAAGGTGTATTCGGAATGTGAATGAGATGTACGTATATCTATAACTGGTCAGCATTCTGAAAGTAAATCTTTGCGTTATGAACGTAGGATTCCGAAGTCTCAGTTGTCTAGTTTATATTTTAAGGTTTAATCAATAATTTCATCTCTAAAAGCAAATAAAACATTAAAACACTCCATTTTCGAAGTATATTTTTAACGATATAAAATTTAAATGAATTTTATGCTTTGCACTCGCTGGATGAGATCATTTTTTTAATCTCTCGCGCTAATTATCAGCGTATTTAGGATTTCAGAGTATTACGTTATCCTGTGACAGCTGATAAGTAGAGCTTATCACTTATCCATTAACACTGTCTATCCATTGCCGTTGCGAGTCGGACATCGGAATATATTAAGGTCTTTTAATATTCAGGTTTTCATTATTCACAAATAAACCCGAACTTAATATGTTGGAAATATAGTTAAAAATGAATATACATATCGAAACATATTTTTGATTTAAGTTTCTAGAAATGTTTCAGTAGTATTGTGTGTATGCAAAACGTTCACTAGCAATTTCATTGTTTTTATTGACTCATCGCGGTAAATAAAACAATGTATTAATTATTAAATTATAGTTTTATGATTACTAAGCGCATTTGTATTCAACTGAACTGCAAAAGAAAGAAGTTCAAAAGTTTTGATAGAACGTACGGATTTATCTGAAATATGTCATTGTCGATTCTCGATATCATAGTATCAAAAATCGTGATATTTTTATGCGACACTCTATTATGGTTCAAGTCCAAGAAGATAACATCAATTGCAATTCGTGTTTCACTATATTGTTGTACAATTTCCATTTTATGTTTAGGAACAATTTGTAAATTAATTGCTCTCTTTGTCCACGAAAATAAACTCGCGTAATATGTTTTGCGATGTAACACAATGCTTGTGAAGTTGAATGCAACGCGGCGAACAAAGGTTAGGTTAGGTCAGGTTAGGTCAGGTTAGGTCAGGTCAGGTCAGGTTAGGTTAGGTCAGGTTAGGTCAGGTCAGGTCAGGTTAGGTTAGGTTATGATAAATGGGAAAGGAAAAGTAATAATATGATAGATCTTCGGCTATTTGTATATTGGATTTGAACTTTATATTGAAAGGACGTTTTGAATATATCAATAACAAAAAAGCAAAATGTTGCTTACAGAGTAAAATTGTGCAATAATGCAAATTTTGTTGGAAAAGTAACTGAAGAAAATCTGTAGTGTAGTTTTAAGAAATCGAAATTTGGAATTTTTGGAATCGTGGACCATGGTAGAAAACTTTGGAATCGAGATCAAAATTGAAACATTTTGGATATTTTATAATGGAGGGTAAAATCGAAAAGAGTCTATGGGAAGAGGTGAAACAGAGAAATTGGAAGAAACTAAGCCAATATTTTCTCGGTATTATATGCAAAGCGGAAAAACAGAACATGATGCGATAGGGAGCTCCATGAGAGGTGCGAGCGCTAAGGATGTGCGCGTGGTTTTCTTAGGGTCTTACGTCGGCTGTAGAATCGGCTTCGCAGTCGGACGGTAAATGAGCTTCCTCTATGGAGAAGTGGCTACCGGTGTTTCCCAGATCAAGGAAACGAGCAGTGGAGGTAGTGGTAGCGGTAGTGGAGGCTAAGTAGTTGCAGCGATGGTGTGAGTAGAGGTTAGCGAGTGTTATAAAGCTTGTGTTAGACCCAACGTACCCAAATTGCAATTATTCTTAAACAAGTACCTCCCTTAAAAATCAATGTTCCGTAGAATGTTAGAAACCTTCATTGATATAATCCGTAAAAATATCGAAATAAGTGGTCTGTTAATTCTTTTCTTATCTGATTTCCGTTTAAGAACCTGATACATACAATCAAGGAATTACTTCCCCAAATTCTAAAATCAAACCGATTCGCACCCCTCATCTTCCGAAATATATTTTGAACAACCTTCGGCATTCATCCTTTATCATTACTCAAATCTCATTCCTTCCCATTAGTCTCATAGAAAACTATAATTATTTCCTATCGCTTTCATTTCCTCGCAATATATTACAGATGTTATTTATTTAAGGTGCTGTTAAGTATTTGTTCATTTAATAATTGTATTGACGTGTTAAAAATTTATTAGGTCAACACTTTTTTTTTTTGCTCGTGCTCTTCTGATATGTTCCACCCGTATTAGTTACGAATGTCTTCACTTAGACTCGTCGTACTTGTTCTGCTTCCTTAAATATAGCACTGATAACCGGGAGTAGCTCGTTATTGTACCGTAGTCGGAAACATCGCCCAGTCTAGCGAATCTTGAATTGGAATCCACGTTCTCCCGATTTAAGAGAGTGAGATTACTGCAATAAATTTTCTTTGAACTACCATTATAAAAAATGATTTTGGATCAGTCTTAGTCAAGACAAAGAAAAAATTGCTTTTTTTCCTTTCGTCTTGAGATTAAGTCTTTAGAAATATATTTCACTTATTCTTTGTTTTCCCTTCTGAATTCATCCGTAGACTATTAAAATAACACTATGCTCCTAGATAATAATATTTGATTACGTGAAGCATCACTGCCCACCTTCAATGATAAACCTACTCTTGCCTCTGTGTCGTATACTCTCACTCTTTTCGGTATCGTATGAGGCGCGTTCGCGTTCAACGCATCATCTCCATCTCTCCTCTTTCCAATCCCAGCACTCCTCGATCCACAGCGTCCATATCGCCCGTTCTCATCGACGCGTGCTTAATTTTAATTAAAATAACGGTAATCGGGTTTATCCAAAGCCACAAAATTTACATATTAAATATATGGACAATATTTATACGAAGATCCACGCTGTAGAGTGAATGAGACTGATGAATATACTGTGGCTTTTATAATTTTTGGGAAAAACTTTGTGTTGTCAGTGAATGAGTTTATATTCAGAAGCTATAACTTCAGTATCGATTTCTCGCAACTCTATTCTGTATTCGAGGTATTTTGTTTCCCCCAGGAGTTCATGGGCAAATACGATCGGTGGAATTTATGCATGGAAAGTTGAAGTTACAATTTTAAAAAATCGGAATGCATAACTAATAAACAAGATATTTTGAGAATAATGAAGCGTTATCCAAAGGGTTTTATTCCAGATGCTGCCCGGTGGTGGCCAATAAACATTGATTCGAAAGGCAATCATACCGGGAAGTTCCGGACCTTAAAATTAAATGGCATACTCGAAAACTGAATTTTGCATTTTCTTTTCTTTCACCTGGTTCACTCGAATTTCTGGAAGCGTGAATGGTTTGATTCATGACAGTTTATCTTTTATGTTTTGATATGTCTATAATATCTGATCGTTTTGTGAAGTTATATCCAGTGCATACTTTCCGACGGTGAATCTTAATTTATATTCCCTGCCTTAGAAGAAGAAAAAATGTGAAAATTGCAAAAGTTTAATATTCTGGATTACACCTAACTAATTTGTTTTAATTGATCCGATGGTGTATTGATTCACCTTTTTTCATACAATGTCCAGAATTATTGTTTACGTTTGGTTTTAACTTAACTATTATATTAACTATGATATAAATAAATATTTTTTATCTAAGGAACCTTTTTTTTTGCAAATTAGTGAATTACTATGTTTCCTGTTCTGTTTGCGGCGAGTACCACATTCACAAACTAAGGGTAATTTCGCACGAAAATGAGTATTTAAAATATATTAAAACCATTAAACATAAATTATACTTCAAACTCCATGAAACAACATATTTCCAAACAATACAACATATTTGGAATAGCATAAATCTTGATGTGTGTCTGTATTTCTTTCTATTATTCATTGATTATAATTTATATTTGATGTTCATTTCGTTCTGTTCAATATATTACGTTTAATACTACAAGATAGTACTTAATTAGTATATTTTATGTGGAAAAAAGTAAAGGATTCAAGTTATAAAAATTAGAACATGTGTTTGTTTAATGACCATTTTTTAAGGGATTATTGACAATTTTCTATATCTGATCAGAGATGTTTTTTTAAAAATTAAAGTTGGAGAAAATATTATCTTTGGTGCCCGTTTCATCGCATCGCGAGTGTTATTTTTATCCACGGCTTTTAAGACGAAGCGCGCGTCGCGATAATGCGCATCCTGTAATCTGTGGTGGCGACGTTGGCCGTCCTGAGACCCGCCGCCACCTAATTGCTCGTGTGGTGAGGCCCGCTCGTTAGCGTTCCCCCGCGCCTCTGGTGGACAGGCGTGTAATTAGCCGGGTATCGCGTAGCGACTCGCGTTCTTCGGCTACACCTCTGTCTCTGCGCAAATGCTTGGCTTCATGACCATCGCTATACATACAGTAAAAAATTCTGTAATTAGTTTCTTTACTTCGGCCCGTAGCTAGAAATACATTAATAGGGACCCGAACTTTATTGAAGTCCAAACATTATTGGTGCTAACTAATTGCTAAGATCAATGTTCTTAAATATATGTTTAATATTTTAAATATCTTGTTATTATATAATCAACAAATGTTAATAAGTATGTTACTTACAGGTAAAATACCTTCATTGTAGCTGATTAAAAACTTAGGCATTCGAGATCGCCCTATAGCTACATACTTGCTTAGACGAGTAATTCTCAAACTTTTCAAACTACATGTTTGCCTTCTAAATTTTAAAGAATCTTGGGATATTTCGTGCATCGAGAATTATAATGTAATTTTTAATCTAATCCAGAGGAAAACATGTTACGTTTCAACAACGAAAAATACTATTGCAAAGTTTTAAAATATTTTATTGGCATCATGAAAATTAAATTTATGTGACAATGTTTACAGGTGTATTACAAGTTTTTTTTCATTAAATTCCATTCAGAAAGTGTGTAGATTCTCTGTAGTTGATTGACAACTCTATTCCCCATATAATGTTACCTTCTTCTCAGGGGCTGCATTCCGAGGATCAATGACATTGCCATCATTTACACTTACAGTCTCCGGAATCTCTTGAATCATTCCATCCGTTTAAGTGTTTCCCCTACCCTCCACTATCCCCCTTTCGTCTTTGGTATTCTGCCTCTGTGCGCCGCGCGCGCTTCCGCTGCCAGCGGCGACTAGCGCAACCTCTCATTACACGCCGGCCGAACTTCATTTGTTAATGAACTGTCAAGAAACGGGCGCCTGCGCTTATCTTGCGTGCGCGGACGAATGGCTTCATCCTCCGAACCCCTTCACCCCGCCATCCTCCGCCTCGAGCCGCGGCGACCCGCGCCGCCACAATGCGACAAAAGGCGCTCCTCCACTCGGAGAGATGCTTTGTGTGCAGTGAAATTTCGCGGGCGGTGTGGTGGCGATGGTGGCGCGGTGGTGGTGTACGCTCGACGTGTGGTTGAGGCCCAGTCTCAATGTTCCTGTCGGAGCTCGGAGATGACAGAAATAATGTTAACACGGAACATTACGCGTTCGTATTGTGTTGTTCTTGTGTGAATTTCCGGTTGAGGTACGTGTTATTTGTTCTGATATCTCGAGCGCAACGAGAGAACGTAATATTGGGGACCGAGTTGCGTTGTATTTCCCTGCAAAGCGCTTTTACGTTTGTTTCGTCAGAAGTTCCCTGTTTTTCATGCATCAGTGCTGCTCATGCTTGGCTCCAGTCGTAAACTTTACTTAATGCGTTATGAAATGGAATTTAGTTATGTATCTTCAAGTATGAATGTTCCGAAGCATTTCTTTTTATTTACATATTCATAAAATTGTTAACAAAATGAGACATTCTTTCATATTTTAATACTTCATTTGAGCTAAGCTGTAGAGCACTGACAAATATATACCTTGGAAGGTTATATTGTGAATAAATGATGATAAAAACAAATTTTTGTTTCTCAACCATTAATATCCTCAAGCAGAATTGTATTTTCATCTATAAGTCAATTTACAGATTTGCAGAACGTATTCATTTGAGGATAATATCATGCGAATTATTTTTCATACATATTTTTCCCTTTATTTTTTCTATGAATATTTTTATATCGTTCGTAAAGTAAATCGGTTGGAGAGTCTATAATCTCGACGTACACTTGAAAAAAAATGACGCTATCAAAGAAACGAAACGAAAACATTTTTCACGTTTTTCGCTACCGACCGGGAGAGGTGAAGAGAAAACTTTTTTCTCTTAGAAAGTTTTTTCTTTAAACGTACAACACCGAGTGAACGATTTCGTTTTTGAAAGAATAATCTCTACAGCCAGATCAAGAACTACGTCGTAAAACATGTTCCTATTTTGACGAAAGCAAAATTATGGCGAGATTGGTAATATTTGGATTCTATAACTTTCAGTATTTTTTTAGCAACCATAAAGTATTCATAAGTAAATGAATGAATATGATAAAAGTTGCAATTTTATGTTACGAGGGTAAAATCATACATACAACGAATATATTTGAAGTTCGGATGTATTTGTGGAATGATGATTTTCTCCTCTGTTAGTATAGTAAGTAATTAATTCTTTGTAACAGCTAAAATAATATTAAGTAGTTTTGTCGGACAGGAAATTAAAAACGCATTTAAGGCGCAGGTGTGGAAATTCGTTTCGGGCATTCCCTTCATCAACGCGGAATATAGTATTCATAGTTCTGTTTAATATTTCCACAATGTTGTTCTTGTAAGTATGTATGTTTATAAACAATGCATCCTTTTTTGAAAAATTATTTGTAATTTTATTCAAGGTTCTCATTTTTTTTATCTTTTTGTCTCGGTTTTATTTAAAGATTATTATAAAGTCAGTTTGATTAATGTTACAAACAAAGTAACATTATTGTATATGCATACTGGATGGATCTATATAATTATGTATGTAATATGGTCTTATTTTGTTCGTATATTTATGTAACTGTAATTTAAACAAGTAATTTGAAGTAAAATTTTATTTGTTGAAAAAAAAGTAAATTCAATTTTTGATCAGTTTTTTTTGTTTCTTTCATTAATGGTAAATGTTCGACTAACCATCTGAGGATGTTACACTGCAGGCCGCCGTACACGTTATCTTATCAGCAAAATTAATGACTGACTTGCAAATTTAAAGATATTATTATTTTGTACTAGTTCTCACTACATGATAAGGGATATATAATTATTCCTATAAATATACGTATATATTCATTGTAAATATGAAACGGAATAAATTCAAGGATCACAAGAGATAAATAATAGTATAAAATAAAATGGAGTTATACATGTCACTATTCTGCTTTTTTAAAACAATTTGTTTTTGTTTTCGGAAGTACTATGAAAAGGTGGTTTGCTGTGGGCAGATTTTTTTGATTTACAATTCTACTGTGCAATATTTCTTTTTAATATGTCTCACTTATTTTTTATAATTTCAGAGAAATCTAGGAACAAACTTAGAGAAATATCAAGCGATGAAGTGACAGCTCACACATGTTTACAATTTCCGTGAACTATTTTCCAAATTGATAAACTATGCTACAAAGCAATGATGCATCTGGAGGAATCTATTTCCTCTTAACAAGAGTGCAATGTTATACGCAAGCTAAGAAAATATGCTTGAATTCTTACATGTATTAGAGAAATTGACTTTAAATAAGAAAGAAAAGTTAAATTAAAAATCCGGCCTCCTTATAATGTTGACTATTTTTTAATTTTTCCTGATTTTTCTCGTTACAATTTTAATCCTCGTTACAAATTTAATCCACCGGGGGTTTGTGACGAATAGCGAATTCACAATGAGGAACGAGGTCTTGTAGGTGGACGGTATTTGAAGCTTACCTGTAGATAGGAAAGTAACTGTCACCATATCAAAGTTAACAGGTTTTTGGAATAAATATTTAAAATATAATTAGTAGAATAATAAAATTGAATCTAATTCTCATTTAACGATGTTTTTATAAATTTCTGAGAGTATTGTTGGGAAGTGACGCGTACACACATTCTAAGTCAAGTCAGATAGGATATATCATAGGCTAACAGATTTTGACTTATAGACAAGATATTGCAAGAGAATTTAAACTGAAGTCTCGAAGAAACGTCTGAACTATAAGAAAGAAATAACAGGTGGATGGAGATTCTGACGGTCTGTGATGAATCATTTGGGTAAATATGTTCTTTAGTGAATTGAAGGGGGAAACATTTTTTATTGTAGTTTTTCTAAATGGGAAATGTAGAGTATGTTGAAGATTATGTTCATGGAGCGATATGAGGTAGGAGTTGGGTGGTAGGCTATTGTTAGTAGGTGGGCCGCTTAGCTGGATTTACCAACAACTTGGCCCACGTGGAGGGGTTAGTAGGAGTTGTTAGTAACAGTTATTGGTAGTAGGAGCAGTTGGAAGTGGATATAAGAAGGAGGGTTTGATTTTCAGTAGCCACAGCTATATTCATGTGAAAAGTTACAATTTGCTTCTGGTCCGGAAATTGAACCTGAGAACTCTTTGTGGTGAGATAGAACGCTACCACCTGCGCCACAATGGATGTAAGTATTTTCTTTGGTGAACTGAAGGAGGAAACATTTTGATCATTATATAAACTCTTCTGTGCAATATAAGAATCGAGCAGGTGTCGTCTGTGGGAGTCGTGTGAATGACGGGTGTGGTCAGCGTGTTTGAGGAGATGCGGGCGGTGGACTTAGGAATAACAATGGCAACGGAAACAATGACATTTGAGTGACAGTGTCGGCAGAATGGACTCGATGAAGGGGTTGTGGCTTAGTGAAATAGCACAAAGGAGAACCCACGGAGAACGACTAATGATACCTGTACAGGTAGCAATGACAGTGACAAAACTAGTGCTGTAGGTTCTGGAAAATGGATGAACATTTTACTAGCAAGGTGATGGACGTTGTACTGGCGCGTGGGACAGCGAGAAAAATTAAAAACATTTTCGTAAAAGTATTCAGTGTGCTAAAGAGTTCATGTTTTAAGTATTGTGAATTGAAATAGAATGATACCATAATAATAAACTTTATCAATATCGAAATTATATAATGTGTTTTTGGTTTCTACTGGAATGTGATCTTTGCCACACTATCTGATCTTCATTTATGTCTGACGTCTGTAAATTCTAAATACTGGTCCCAGTAACCTATTGAATTTATTTCTTTTACTTTCATGTGAAGAGAGTAATTGTGACGTTCTAAATATATTTGTGTAGATATGCTTTTTTTATTTATGAATATGACCTATGTGTTAATTTTTTTCTCTTTCGTTCTATGAAAAATATTTTCTCACCAATTACTCATTTGAAAATGGGCGTAAAGGGCATTAGTTGTCGAAACGTTATTAAAACTAACCAACTAACTCGAAATCCGATAGAGTAATACTACTGAACTTGCGGGACCCACTTACCTTTGAGGTGATCTCCTTAGAGATATCCTCATATGAGGCCACTCCCTTAGAAAGTGTTTTATTATGGATCGATGTTTTCCAATTCTGGAGCTCACAGACATACAGAAAAGTCTTAAACTGCGTTGAACCACGCCGCCAGGCAGCAGAAGATTATGTTATATTGAATGAAAATGGGAGACGATCGCTTTCCCATCTTCCACAAGGAAAGAGGAGTTTATGACAGAACCACATACGACCATAGTGCGGACAGTGGTCACACGATAAAAAATTCTTAATTGTAATCAGATGCTTCAATTTAATATTAATATATACCAGTTTTTCTACTATCGTTCATGTATGATATATTCATTTCATTTTTATTTCGTTAATTTAATGATTTGTCGAGTATAAGGCCATCAGGCCCGCTCTAGCGTCACATAAATTGGACGTAGGAATCGGGAAGGAGAGAGGTTGAGATATAGAAATTTGGAAGATACCGATTGTCGTGGTTACACAAGACGATGGAAACTATGACGTCGCGTCTGATGCAGATAGATGTCTGGAAATCGACATTTAAGTAGTCAAATGGCGTCAACTTTGAATATGAAGCCGAACACTGAAATTCAGTCAACGCAAATCGAGACCTTGGTGGTTACGATGATGTCACATCTGAAGCGTGGTTGACGTCAGTTACAATCGTGACTCGGCAGACGATGACGTCACCGCTGTGTTGACGTTGGAGCTCGATAACGTTGGAGGCGTCTGCGACCATGACGATAGCGTCAGTGTGAGCGTTGGCTTGGATGACGGCGGGGGAGGCGAGAACGACTGCCCGGATTTGCATGAGAATAGCGAGTCCCAGACGTGTTGAGAGGGGCAGGCCGCTTCGAAGCGGATCGCCCGCTCTCCATTCGCACACAAACAGGTAGTTTTAGCACGTGCAAGCGATGCTGTCACTCGGGGCCCTTTCTAAGGCTCTCGCGTCCTCCCCTGAGGATGCCGGATTATTTCTGGTGTTCAAGGATTCTCGAGTTACTTTTCTTCAAGGACTTACCCAAGTTTTAATTTTTGAAAAGTTCGAGTTCAGTTGTTGACTATAGTTCAGAGTTTGACGAGAGCAATGTGATGGTGTAAGACGTCTTTTCTAAAAATATTATTCACTTCAATTCCTATTTCTTTTCTATTACATTACAGTCTTAATTTTTTATTTTAATGCCTAGTGTAGGCGGGGCTGAAAACCTCTCACCTTTGATATAACTTATAGCTACTGTGGGTTGTGCACATAATATCTCTATGTTTATTCTTAAGGAATTTGCCAAATGCACTACCATCACTGATACTCATCATCATCGTCTCGTTTATTTTAAAAATAAATTTAAATGTCTGTATAAGATAGAAATTAAGTTCAATTAATAATTGCAAATACTTATAGAGTACAATTACACTTTTTGTAATTGATATTCCATAAATAATATGCCGGAAATTGGTGGTTAACCTTGTCATCAATAAATCGGGATTTTTAAATACTTAACTGTTAAGAAGAAATTACAAATTATTTAAGAGATTTCACATTTCGATTTTATTCACGATGCCCTCAACTTCAAACTACACATTTTATTGAAAATACATGAATTATTTTAAAGGAATTTGAGATGTAAAATGTCGTTGCCCTTATTTTATCTGTGATTGTGGGACGAACGAACGCGTTAACGAACACATTTATGCTAGTGATTGTTGATATCTGTGTGTAATTTTTTGAGTCCTAATTTGAAATATTTCAATTTATTTCCTACTATTTTGTAACGGGATTTACTGAAACTCCAATTTTCAAAAAAAATACAGAAAAAATGATTATGAAGATAAAAAACCAAATCAATACTTGTAACAACCATATGAATCCTGTACTAGTTTTGAACATGAAAATAAGCGCTCAGTTGCTTGCCGAGTTAAAGTTCAAGATTCTTTGAAAACTTAAACATTATTATGTTCATTAAAAATTCTGCTCTAGTTTAAGCTTAACTAACAATATTGAATATCTGTAATATTTTGAAAGCTTTTCATTGTAAGCTCCATGATTGTCTTTGAGAGCTCAGGAGTCAGTCCTAATTAGCTTCAGCATGCTGCAAGGCAACTTCGATGCCCACGCTGAATGCTGAAACGCCTGAAAGCAGATTACGCTGTAAGCATCATCGTTCCAGACGTGCTCCAAAATCCAGGGCAAACGTTAAGTAAATTAGTGAGGAGCCAAGAGCCTGTTAGGAAGCGAAGTCCGGACCGCGAACGAGACATCGTCATGACTCGTTCCTTTCCCTATCTCGCATTCCACAGGAGAACAAAAGAGCATGTTGCTTTAGTCATAAGTCTTTCATTGACCGAATAGGACCACTGTGTAAGAAATGTGATTACCGAAATGTAACGCTATTTAACTAATTTTTTTAATGCTATTGAAACCGGTCCCAAGTTACATTACTTTCCATAACTGTCCGACATCGTGACCATTCTCACGAGTTGAAAACTTTCTCTGCCATTTGATATCTCTGGAGGACTCTTGTGCGTTCTTGCATTCTTTTATTTCCATATTTAAAAGTCGCTAAATTCATTTGGGAGATTCCTTCGGCTTGTTTTCTTCATCTTGTTAGCAACTTTAATAGAATTTTTTCATCCGTTTTGCATTGCTAATGACCGGAGTAATTTTCGCCGCCGAGACTGCGTCGTGGTTGGTCGGAAAAGAAGGGGACTTATAGTTGTAAGAGAAGTGATACGACGATCCTGCGAGCTCTTGATCTCCGGGAACACTCTTGTTTACATAAACGTTGAATGTCCGCTATCTGGCGCGGAAATGTCGACGCGACAAGTATAGCGACAGACGGTGTCTGTGAACGCGAGAGAAGAGAAATAGCGAAAGTAATTATTTCGGGGGTGCGAACCACGCCGCGGCAAGACGTACGCCTCAGTCCGCGTGATTTGCGGGCGACGTTGCGGCTACTAAAGTCGCCGCGGTCTCTTGCGACGCTCGCGTAAAGCGCTCGTGTAAATCTTTCCGCTTTCTCCCTCTGTGCGCGGGTGGATGAGAAGTCGTGAGTCTTCCGCGACACTTTCTGTTCTTTCCTCTTTTCCGCGAATTTGTCGTGAGTTTCTAACGGAGACGCGTCGCGCGATGCTTTTGTCCTCATCTGAGATGAGGGTTCGCGAAACATTCCAGGGAGCGCTTGAAATATTTAAATGTGAATGAAGCGGAATTTTAAAAATGTAATTTCATTTTCAACGTCTGTTAAAGTTCGCTGTTAATTTTTGGAAATATTATTTACTCCTGTTTTCCGATACTTTTATTTCTGAGAAAAAGGAGAAGATATGAAGGTATTAAACAAATTTTGTACATGTTTCAGTGCAAACGTATTGTAATTAAGAGTTGCTGTCGTAATTATTAACATTCTGCGAATACAACGTGTTTCTGACTTTGCATTACATTATAATAAGCATCGCTTCCTCATTTACAATCGTATAATGAATGAGTTCTACTAAGCGTCACAACGGTTCCGTGTCGGTGAGGGTACTTCGTACTTTCCACGCCTCGGCAAAACCAAGCGTCATATTTAATCGACATCGTGTTCGCGCCTCACTGCAACCGTATAATGAGTCGTGTTGAGTTAAGACGGTGGGAACGCGACCCCAGCAGCGTTCGTGCCTTTGCCTCTTCGTCACTCGGGTCAGAAACACACGCGCCCGCGACACATTCACGCCTGAAGTACGAGATATTCTATCCACCGCCGACACATGCCACGCCGTCGTGTTTTCCGCCTCCAACGGTGGTGGGTGCCATTGCTCGTGTAAACTCACTGCTGTCTGTGACACCTGTCGTACTTCATTGCCGACCTCGGAAATTCCCTTTCGAAATTCACCTTTCTCACATTTACGTCCTTCTCTGCGTATTAACAAGTTTAACCTAGTTATGTTTGGCACTTGAAATTTCCTTTTTTTTTTTTATGTTTGTCAATAATAATATAAATGTTTAAACACAAGCGCGATTTTCTGTATTTGTACTCTGCATCTTAACAAGCTTAATTAAACTGTTAAATTTTTTAATATTATTCCTAGTCCCAAATCATGTGATTAGAAGGATGAGCAGGCCTGCCGATGTGATCCTGGCCGCATCATAAAATAAGTCATTATTAATAATAATAATATGTATTCTATGAAATATTCATTTTTGGGTTTCCTGTTTATATTATAACATGCATCTAACAATTTTTTATCTTATCAGTGATCGCAAAATAGTAAATCCCCCTTGCTTTAGGAACCTTGATCTGAATTGATGGAATTGTCCCGTGCTCGCCTCTGGAGAGTAAATTAGTTAATTGTCCTCCACATGATCAAACTCATGTTGTAACTGCTTCTTTGACCAAAAATTTATTATAAATAATTGTCTTTGATCTAGAATTCTTTACTCCGTAGATTTTTCCTTTTCTTCTCCATCACCAAACGCAAAAACGTCGCAAATCTCCCGCCTCCATCTCCCTCGAACTTAACTGCGGCTGCCAGTAACATTCACGGCGGCGCACACCGAAGCGCTTTGCCAGTAGACAGTATTATGTGGAAGGAGTGGAGTGGCGCGGTCGCGAGCTGTCACCCTTAGCGACACGCAGCTGCGCGAAGGCGGGGGCGGTAAGTGCGTAATATACGCGTGCAGGAGAGGCGGAGTCCCGCAAGGGCGGTGAGACGGAGCAACATGCGTCGCTCCAACAACCGTTGCCTGCGGAGCTTCTCCGTTGTCAACGTCACAGTCAACAATCGCCTTTGAGCTAGAGAATATTTTTCCTTTAAGAATGATGTCATTACTAATAAAAAATCTGACTAATAATTGGATATATTTTGACATAATATGTTTATCGTATTTCATGATATTTTGACCTTTCAAATGTATTTTTCCTCTGTACGTTACTCCTTCGATATTTTCCCCATATCCTATATTATGACCTGTCTCTAGTTACAATTTATGAACTTTGTACTCGTCTTTTTTTCAACCCTTTATGTCTTTAAAATCTTTAATTCTTCCATCTCGTCGAGTTCTACTCATTGTATAATTTCGTATAGACATGGAATGGTACATCTAGTGGATCCACTTCGTGTGGTCAGTCCGTTTTCTAATTTACGATAGTATTCCAACTTCGCGTATAGTTTATAATTTTTCACCCTTCCTTTTCCAGTGAAACCCCGTTCTTACATTTTAACTGAAACCATTAGTATCAACACCGCACACCTGCGCTCTGTCGGTATTCCGATCACTACCTGCTTCATTATTTTTTCAAGTGACCTTTCTCTTTCTTCTATTACCTGTACGATCTTCCTTGTTATCAAACTTCTCATTCGGTTTGTGTCTATATCGATTCTTTTCCCTCCTGCATATGTTCCCGCTTTCGCGACTTCAACAAACTCCGTCACTACTGCTCTCACATTATCTCTGACGTCATCAACTACTACTTCGAACATTAAACTTGGCATTTTCCCTTTCACTGCCTTCCACCTTCACATACTGCACCCTCTTCTATTCTTCCACTACAGCCTCTTACCTAATTCCAATTCATTCGGTTTGTGTCTATATCGATTCTTTTCCCTCCTGCATATGTTCCCGCTTTCGCGACTTCAACAAACTCCGTCACTACTGCTCTCACATTATCTCTGACGTCATCAACTACTACTTCGAACATTAAACTTGGCATTTTCCCTTTCACTGCCTTCCACCTTCACATACTGCACCCTCTTCTATTCTTCCACTACAGCCTCTTACCCAATTCCAGTGCCCTTATCTGGCGTCACAACCCCTTATGCGTTGATTATACTGAACACACGACCTCGCTGTTTTGAGTGTGAGGCAACAAAGAGGGTCTCACGACGGTAATGAAGAAACTGAACATTATAGGAGAAGATAGGATGTTATTTAGAACTATGCGTCAGGTGCAGTGTTCAAGAGAGCGAAACAAATAGACGAGCTAAGCTGATGTGTGAGTGAAGCGTAGATGAGCGTAGTACATATTATTCAGGATGTGAAGCTATCTATGTTTGTAAATTGAAGGAGACATTAACAAAGAGAGAACGAGTGAAGGAAAATATTTTCGAAAATGGAGGTACAAAGGATGAAGAAATTGGAATGAAAGACGAAACTCGCTAGGTGTTCAACGAGGATTATTGGAGAAGTGGTTTGGGAGAACATTCTAGTGGAGTGAATGTTTATTTGGAGTGAGTTCGGGTAAGGACAAGGCAGTATAGAAGTCGAAGGCAAACTTGAGTTGGGAATCGCGTCTCAGGAGGAAACCTTACTCCTATTATCCACCTGCGACATTCATGTCGGGCAGTCGACTCGGAGGTGCGGCGACGGCTGGTCTCTAGCACATCAAAGGAGGCGACGGAGGCACACGGAAGCCCTCGAGTCCCGACACCGTTGCTTTTCTCTCGTCAATGCTTCAGTCATTCCGCTCTGGACTTCAACCAATGAAAAGCGTCGCGACGTTATTTCCATGAATGCCAGTCGCTGCCGTTGCCTTGGCGCTGTGACCAACGAAGCACCTGGCGGCTGACCTCTGACTCCTTTGCTGAGATGAAAGCTGGAGAAGGTACTGGGCTTCGAAACTTACTTCCCTTACGGGTTTGCTATGTTGTGATAGTATAGTGGATTGATATTTTTTACCAATATTACTTACCGCTTCGTTTTTACTAACCTTATTTACAACTTTTTATTAACTCACTAAGTTAATTTTGCGTCGAGATGTAATCTTATGCGAGTACCGAACACGTCGACTACTCTTTTCGTCTAATAATTACATTGAAATTCTTTATTTAAAGCAGTATTATATTTTTAGAATTTAATGTCTATAGGTAATCAAATTTTTGGAGAGATTATTTTGATACAGAATTTCATATGTTCCATTAATATATATGTTTGATATTATAACAGAGAGCTAACCATTTTTTATTGTTAACTTAGAAGAGTGCTGATGTTAAATCCGCCTCTGCCTTAGGGCTCTTGATCGGAATTAATGGGATGGTCCCTTGCTTACTTTCGGGGAATTAATTAGTATATTGTCCACAATGTGGTGATACTTGGTAACTGCTTTCTTGACAGTAAATTTATTATTATTATTTATTTAACTCTTTGCGGAGATGAAAGAGCAAAGAATGTACTAGGGCTGAACTGCAAATAAAGAACAAAATATTTTCGTGAATTTGAATGTGTTAATTCAATTGGAACTAATATTTTTGTTGTCAGTAATTTAAAATTTCTCATTTCCCTCTTATTATGCTCTGAATATTAAAAACAAATTCATGAATTTTTGCAATCGATTAATAACAATATTTAATCGGAAATAAAAAATTATCGTGAATAATATTGATGCCATTAAACCAAAATACGTAGGAATTTAATATTGAGAACAGTGAACCCATATTTCTGTTTGTTTGGTTTCTATTTCTTATTATAATGTACCTTTATTTACTGTAAGAACATAGTGAAAATATTGGATATGAAAACGAGAATCCACACGTATACATTTTTCATTGTAGAGTTCCTGGAACTGCTGAGGAACATCAAAATACGCGGATACAGCTAACGCTGTTTCACTTCTTAAAGTAATCAGAAAATCCTTTCCTTGAGGCGTCAGTGTGATGGGATCTTTGATTGAGAGCAGACAGGTGAGGTCCATGATGAAGACTGAGGAGATCGTCGAATGAAAATGGAAAAATAAGATACCGATACGAATTTAAGTTCGAAGGTTGAGAAACACGTAACATGATCAATCTGCGTGAACAACGAGGGTTGAATGATCCGAACGAGATTTACGTATCTTTTTCCAAACGGATACTATTTGTGTGAGTGGAAATAAGCTCTCCTTTTTTTAAATTACTAGAACTTGTCCGTTAGCTAGTCTGCACTTATTTGTCGAAGACGTTACGATCCTTCTCTCGCTATTAGAGAGTACGTTCAAATTGAGAGTACAAGAAATTCTTCAATGTACCAAAGATTGCACGTACATTTTAATCCCTGAATGTTGCCTACCAGTCCTCACAGACCATCCCGTCAACATGTCGGTCTGCATTGATATATTGTGTATAAACCAACGAGACATTTTTATTAATACGAAGTATCTACAATTTTTTTCTTAATTCCCGAGGCAAATACTGGAAGTATATATTTTCGAGCAATTATAATACATCAAAAAACCATCCCTGATCAGGCCCCGAAGATGTCCAAGGGGTTCATGGAGGGCAGGGCTCCGCAATTAATTGGCCTCGGCGCCAGGAGGAGGAGGTGTGGTCAGAATCTCTCCCCGACAGGTTTGATCCCAGGATAGACCCTGGTACTCATTTTACAGCAGGCTGAGTAGACCAGAGTCAGTCTGTTTGTGGGGGCGTGATGAAATGTCACCAACTCACCGGGGATCGGACCTCAGCCATTCAGCCAGCAACTCTGCGCTCTACCCACTGAGCCACGATGACTAACAATACATCAGTACGGTTGAACTCTTCTTTGTACTATATATTACCTTTTGTGGTCGTGTATTTGTCTTTTAGTAATTTTTGCACATTTGTAGCATCATTTTGAGAACATTGTTGTTCTTTCAATAATTTAACTTCTGTAGTTTATTTTTTATATTGAAGCATTTTAACCTACAAACATACACTCATTGATCCAGCGTGGCTTATATTTAACAGGCGAATTGGTGATTCATAAAATTATTGTTCCTGAGGTTTAAACGTGAGATTTCACGTTGAAAATCCAAATAGTTAAAAATACCAACCGATGAATGAGACACTTGCACAGTATACGAGGGAGGTCAATTCCATTAGCGATCACGATGGGGGTATAGAAGAAAGGGTCGAATGAAGATGGGTTGCAGAACTCGAAGACGGTTCCCGATAGACGTGGAGAGACGAAATCTCCCCTTCTAGGAAGTACAAGGAAACGGCAGCGAAGAGCGTCGATCTCACACAGCCCCCACGCATCGAGAGCATTGTCTGGAGACGAGAGCATTCACCTCCTCCATCCCCTTCCCTCTCCCCTTCCAAAACCACCGTTCAAGAGCCGCACCGCAAGGAGGGTGTCGAACTGCGCTCAACGTTCTTAGCGCTAAACACATTTCCTCGCCTGCCGCCTTGCATTATGCAGAGACACATCGTGCTCCCCGAGCATCATATTCGCTTCTCTCGATGTACATCAATGCGCGTATACGAGAGATCGATGTTCGCTGATAGCGAAGCGTAAGTTGTCTGCGACGAGAAGCAGCGAGCGGAGGCGGGTAAGCCGCTTACAGTCCAAGTATTAAGTCCCTTATGGCAAGGGTAGTGCGGGGAGTTGCAGTTTCGCCCGTTGCCGCGTAGAGCCGAATGGCTATGTCACCTATTCTCAGGCGCTGCCCGCCGTTCCGTTCCGTTCCGTTCGCGCCTTTGAGCGAGGAGATGCCCCGAGCCGGTCTTGGGGATTCCCCTTTGCGCATTGTTGGCAACCGGAGCGCGTTCTCGTGTCGTTGCGTTCAGCGATCGTGGTGCGTTTGTGGGAAAGGGTGGTTGTTAGTTGGGATGTGCTTGCGGGCTCGAACAAAAATGATTTGCTTGAGTAATGCGATTAAGTGAATGAAGTGATGAAAGAGAGAGAGGGATGACAGAATTACGAGATTATGAAACTGCAATGGTGATATGTTCGTTGTCCATTATCCTTTGTATTTGTTTGTTTCGTTTTCTCTGATAATCAAAAGTACATTTGTATCAATAGCTATATAATTCCTTTAAACACATGTTATATTTTTTGTATGAAATTATCAGTATTTGAGAGTTTCTCTTTTCGATTTCTAATAGTAGTTTATGTTGTTTATCGCTATTTGTCATTTTTAAATTTGTATTGTACTAGTTGTGAACTTCAATACAAAACATTATAATATATATTATAATTTAATTTATCTTATCTACACAAACTTTATATTTTTTACACTATTGTTTAAATAAGCTAAATTTTCTGCTTATTTAAATATTATTATTCATATAAATAAAATTTTCATGAATCTTTCTAAGTATTTCCTTCCCTGATTATCTCCTAAGAAATTTAATAGTGTAAATGTTCATCCAATATATCATATCCATATATGTTTAAGCTGATAACCTCTCCTTGTTTGTCCGAGCGGGGAATTAAACCTGTGTACTTCCACTCAGTAGTGCTTAGCGAGAGAAGAAGCTATCTAAGTTATTTATTGTAGGTAAATATTTACGATTCCATCCTTATCTTAATGACAATGTGATATCAGTGCAATGTGAGTAAGATGACTGGAAGGACTACAACCCTTTTCCATACTCGCCATACCTAAATCTCTGTGATAAAATCTTGAAATAATAATATTTCGTATGGGCGTAATACCAAGACAGCTAACAATATTCTGATCATTGTTTCTAATTTTGTTTGAGGACTAAGTTAAAACTAACTAAACTTGAGTGAAACATTGTATACCATAATATGAACGTTTACGTTTATTTAGTGAGACCATTTTATTTACGTGGATAATGTGACGGATAGTACTTTCCCGATTGATCAATTGTCAGGACGCAAGTGGTCAAAAAGTAACGTCCTTTTATAATAAATGAGTCGAGCAACTGTTTTAATCGTATTCTTTAAATGAGGTTATCTCATAAAGGAAAAGGTGAACGATGAAATGATAGGAAATTCCGACACATCTTTTGATGCTCTAAGGAGCGATGCTTTACTTGTGGAAATTACTCTCTCCTGTTAAGCAGAAACGGAACTACAAATTTCTGGTACATTTGTGTATTAACATATATGATGATATTACAACGTAGAATCAGTTATACTTGTATTGTTTGTTTACATCCCCCTGTATTCCATTGTATTTTCCTTTTTCTCTTTCAAAGTCGTTACACCACGTGTCTGTGTTTCAGGTGAGTGCCGTCGGAGACTCCTGCGTCAACGCTGCGAGGCGTGAGGGGGTTGTCAGAGGCGGTAAGTGCGGTATCCCACATTGTGTCTCGACGAGCATGCAAATTCACATTGTGCGTGAATCGTATTTGCCGCTATCCTTGCCGTCAGCTCTGCCAGTCTGTTTATCAACCCTTGTCTCGTCTCATCCTATCCCTTTCGCTTTACTTCATGCATCACCGTGACCAACATCCTTGTCACCTGAAGGGTAAGAGAAGAGGACAGCAGGAGAAAGGTTGCTGAATCTATTCTTGTTGTTCTATAGGTAATAATTCTTTGTATATTTTTTTTTGCAATCTCCGTTTCTTCTTTTTTTACAATTCTCATGCAGTCTACTAGCGATCACACATTCCATGATTCTCCTTTCACAACCTACTTAATTTTGCATTTAGTATTCTCAAATCACATATACCGACCCTCCTTGCCTTTCTATCCCCATTCTTATTTACACCACAATGGTCATTTTGCTCTCTCTAATTTGCTTTTTTAATTTCGTTCTCTGAAAAATATTTCTCGACTTCATTACTATTTCACAACTCCTCTCACAAACACCTTTATCCTCTCTTGTTCTTCCTCTCACTCCTTTCCTTGCTGTCCGCTTGACTCATCAGTTTCAACTCATCATTTACCCTCTTCTTTTTCCAATTCTTCAATACTTCTCTATTTTGTTATCTATTTTGCATATGCTCTTCGTCTTTCCGCGCGTTTTGTAAGTATATCTAACGACGTCTTCTACAAATGCAACGGTGAAACAATCTTTGATGAATCTCGTTGTGGACCACGTGGAAAAAATAATTTCAAGAATTTTAAATTGCAATTTGAAGAGCTAGTAGCATCAATATCATTCATCTATTATAGCCTTGTGATGTTATTTGTATTTGAAATAGTTTGAGAAACATCTTTTTATTTTTATCTAGTGTATAATGTTTTTTTCGTAAACGACATTGACATATAGCGAAATGTGCCTCTGAATAAAGAAAAGGAATGTATTTGGTAAGGACATCAGTCAGTAGGATCTCGCGCAAAACCAAATTATAAGAAACTTTCGAAACAATTTGTAGCATCTCATTAATATCATATAACTTAAGTCACTCCCTTATCATAAAATTTGCAGATTCCGGTAAATAAGTTTACGTCTCTCTGTGAATTTGCTGAAGAGGTTTTCTCATTAGGAATCCTCATTACATTTACTCTCAATTTATAACTGATCTTAAAGCGCTACTCAGAAATATTTGGAATCACGCAGTTTCTCTGACTCATTTCGCAGACGCGTGCTTATTAATTAGGAAGGCTAATGTTGTTGAACTACTTTGCCTTCCGTGCACTTTATATAATTAAATATATCTTGAAAGTTGGAAACGTGTAATTTCTAGAAAGAGTAATTAGTTTGTTACAAATAGATATGTGTACTTACAAGAGTTTAGTTTATAGTTGAAGTAATTACTTCTTGTATTTTTCTGGGAGATGTAATGGAGTTTTTTTACATTGGTCTCGGGAAATTTCTAGGTTTTCAAAGAATCAGAGTCAATTTATTTTTGATTAATTTGTTTCATTGCTTCCTTTGGATTTCTAGTGGATTGCTAGATGCCAATTAAATCCTGGAGAATAATACTTTTGATTTGATTATAATTTACGTTTGACTCTTGGAAGTAGCAATTCATGTTACACTTCATATTGACGTTTCAGTCAATTTATTTGACTATTAAACATAAATCAATTTATTTTATTGATTCTTATTTATTTTATTCATTATTATTTATTTTTATTGATTATGTTTCATTTTATTGGTTATTATAAAACATTTGAGAAGATTCATCCTACTATATTCATGAGAGATTCCGGACTTCGATTATGAAAATTATATTAGAAAATTCATTATGTAATATTTTTATTTATATGGAAACAAATTAATGAAGCAACGGGAAAGCAATTCCTCATTTGGAGTGAACTGATTACCGTTGTCTGGTTTATTTTTAATATAATAAGACAACAGGTTCTATTGGTTTTAAACAATATTCCCTCGTTTTCGTAGAGATATGATTCATGGCAAAATCGAAGTAGAGATATCTCAAGGGTATTGCCTGGAGCAGAGCCTTAAGTTACTGGTTGTCGGGGAAAGAACAGATGCTGACCATTACAGAGTTCTTTACTCGGTCGTCACAACGAACCATTAAATATTTGCACAAGGGCAAATTTCTTTCCAGAACTTCTCATTTTATTTTCTGATATCGGAAATTTTAGCATTGATTGGCACAACCAACATACGGGTCGGAAAATTTGTTAGCGAGGGAAGATAAGTATTCGATTGGAATGTCAATATACGCTACAAAGTACATCTGAAATAATTGATCGTGAAAGATAAGCAGAATTCACTACTTACTTTGAAATACTCTCTAAAATTCATTTTTACATGAATATTTCTGTAATTTATTGTCGCATTATGGAAGAGAGTGAGTGGCATGAAATAAAATACTTACGTTGCTTACGTAGCATATTTTATGACACGTCTAGAATCCAGTTCTGAAACATCAACAGTTAATAAAATATAATTAGGAAATTATTCTCATTTCTTTAATTTTTGTGTAAAATTAGTAGTTTAGTAGGACCACCTCTGGGAAGAAAATTTGTAAAATGTTACAATACCTTTTTTTCTTAGACTTTAAAATAGATATTGGTTGTTTAATGAGGAATGGTGAGAGACTGATAATGTTCAAAATGAGACATAACGAACATAAAATTTAATTTCTTATCCATTTTTATAAAATTGTACGTCTGTGCAATTTTCTCAATGGATTTAAAATGTACATAGTGATACACGGTGACACACTATCAGTTATTTCAGCGTCTTCATTTTTTATACCATGAGATGCGTCATTGCTCTTCACTATAATCTTCAGTTTAACGTTATGAATTTTCTCAAATATAATATCCTGCATAAACATTAATGCAGATAATATTGACTGATCTTCATTGCAATGGAAAAGCGTTTAACACCATGCGCCGGTTTCGAATGGGATATCACTTCTCGAGAGGATCTGCCTCCGGGTCGAAAATATCTTTCGCCCTCACCCATTCCGCCCTAACACGGAACCAGTTAGGATTGCAATCACAACCCGCATAAATCCGAGGAAGAGGGGAAGGAAGTGGATGGGTGTGGGTTGCAAAGGCAGTGGTCGGAGCAGGAGAGGCCGAACGCTGGTGCAGCGGGACTCCAGGCCGTAAAGCGACGAGTTATCAGCCGGTGGAAAAGGAAAAGGAGGGGAACGGACGTGCGCAGCATCCAGTGTCTGTGAGCCGTTCGTCAGCGTACTTGGGAATTAGCAGCGGAAAATTGAGACGGGGAGGAAGGAGAAGGCGGCTCTCTTCCTAAGGAGTTTGAGGATCCGAGGTTGGTTCCGAGAAGGTCGAGCTGTGCGCTTGAAGTGGACATTTGGACTCGACCGATTCGGGGGTATTTTCGAGAATGTGTTTCTCTGTCAGAATTAGAATTTCAGTTAATGTAACATACGGAGATGAACGTTCGTCTTGAATGCAAATCTTATTTATGAAAGTGATATTTATTAACCTTGATGAAGAGATCTTTAAAGATACTTAAAATATTAACCCATCATGACCCATGTCCCTAGTTTCATGAAACTAAAACCCAACATATTAAAAAAAAATTCAGTATTACCGCTAAAAAATTAAAGCGAAAGGCTTTGAATTGAATGACCATTATAATTACAATTAGAGCTGCTTAAGTGAAGCAAATCTCACGAAAGTTGGAGCGTTCGACATTGCGATGAAGGGACGAAAAGAGCCCCACTGGACGGAAGGGAATGTGATATTTAAGAGCGACGACAAACTCTTTCAAGACGGCGCTGTTAGAACTTCGACGAATCCCACCAGAGTCGTAACTTCCATGGTACTCTTGGATTCTAGATCTCGCAGGCGTCGCCGCTGCCACCATGAGCTAGAGGACTTCGCAAAGAATCTCAAGACAAAAATTCATTGAGACAAACCATTTTCAGGTAGTATTAGTGTGTCAGACTCTACCCAAGCACATGTCCATTGATGAAACTTTCAACGTGTTATCTATCCTGTTTATGTAAAAATACTCATTAAAATAATTCATAAATTATGGTGTATCAAATTATTAACTTCGATCATTACACCATTATTTTTTTGCGAATTAATTTCCGTTATACCTGCGAATTATACTTTATACTATTTAAATTGAAACAAAGTCTTTGAAGAATTATCTCTAATTTGACTAGATTTCTCCAGTTTTACTATGTTTTCGTTGAAAAGCATTCTTTTGTCCGGAAAGGTCCGGTGAATTTCGTACTGTTCTTTTCCCCCCAGGGGACTTACATCTAGTAAGTACTTGTTTGGCAAACACGGGGCCCCAAGCTGAGTCTGGCATTACTTCCACCTACTTGTGCCAGGCTCCTTCCTTTGCCTATTCTGACATTCCTTGGTCACCTCTTGTTCTTTTCGATCTCGACGCTAGGGTATCTTTCATTTTCCTCTCTTTTTTTTCTTCTTTTTTAAAATTTTATTTTTGTAATGATTTGTGTAATGTTTCGAGATATGTTGATATTTGAGTTTTGAGTTGTAAGTCAGGAGGTCTTTTAGTGGGAACGGTTGAGTCATTCGACGAGTCCCACACGCGGGGGAGTCATGTTGACTCTCCTTAGTGCGTAACTGCATTTTCCCTACCTGTACAGAATTTTAGGGCTCTAATGACCTAGATGTCGACGAGCCGTAAACTCCTCCACCCCCCCCACAAAAAAAAACGTACTTATTTTCCGTGATAAATTTGTGAACGTGCGATAGTTTGTTAACATCTATCTCATTAGAAATTTCATGGGAATGAATTTAAAAACCGTATTATAACAGTGTGTCCCTATAAGTCTGTACAACATAAAAATGGTTCAATTGAATATCAGTCCTTCAAGGTTCAAATCTTATTAGATTAGTTTATAGATAATAGTTAATTTTCTTTATTTTAAACAGTCGCTAATTCTACCTGAAATGTCCCAATCTAGGATAACCATAATCTGCAACATTTGATGTATCTTTATAGGATTATAAGTCCTTTATGAGCTAATATTTCGTGGGGAAGATCATTCTTTGATTAATAATTTAGAAATTTGAGAGTTATTATTTTTAATTATGTGATTACGTAAAATATATTTGGAAGATGACATCATCATTGTGCATATAGAAGTGACATTGAAACATTTTTTAAGTTTTCAGAAACTACGTTGAATATGGTTTAAAAGTTAAATATTTGTTTGGAGCGAATTTTTAAAACTTTTCACACTCTTCATAGGATTGGTTTTAAACAACGATTCATTTGAAATTGATTTATTGTAAATAAAAACAAGCAATTATGTACATTTTAGTAATATTTCGATTATACAAATGCCTACAAAGCAAAAAGAAGAAATAATAAAGCAACTAGTAATAATGATGTTCCTAAAGATTTTTGCTAATGTAAGCAATTTTTACAAATTGATTTGTTTTTTTGGAAGAATGGCAAAAGACTTCGAGATAAGTTTGGAGTTCATTTGGAAGTGTAATGATTGTATTCTGAAGAGAATATTTCCAGTCACGCTGTACCACTTTTGGCATACCCAAAGATCATAATTAAATATAATAAATTAGGACGTATCGCAGTAAAGGTGAGAAATTTAGATGAAAATTGGAAGAACGCAGTGGGGAAAAAAACGACGGAGAGGGCATTGAACGTTCGGGTGTAACCTTCGATCGGCAACTCGACGAGGGTCCCTGTCCTCCCTGGAGATCA
The DNA here is from genome assembly GCA_002313205.1 of Laupala kohalensis. Taxonomy (NCBI): domain Eukaryota; kingdom Metazoa; phylum Arthropoda; class Insecta; order Orthoptera; family Trigonidiidae; genus Laupala; species Laupala kohalensis. The sequence continues at coordinate 1,247,578 of NNCF01126186.1, forward strand.
ACGGATTGGAAGCATCTGTTTGTTTTCGAAGGAATCACAGCGAACGCCCTGACCGGTGCGTGCGGACTGCGTGTTATGTTGGATTACCACGAGATCAATACCATCTCACAGCTGAGAAGGCTTGGTTGTGAGCAAAAAGAATACTTCATCCTCGTTGCATCCATGCGAATTTGCTCTTGTGGAATAATTCGATCGGAATCGAAATTACTCTTTATTTATGAGATGGTTTTCAAAATGTGTTTAATGTTTTATTTCCGTTTTTTTAAATTGTATCCCTTGCACTATTATTGAAAATAAAATTGTAGCAGAGACAAAAAATGTACTTCTTTCATTTATGTAAAAAGACACGATCAAGAAGCAAACCTTTGATCCATAACGTTCTACAAATAGTGAAAACCAGTGAAGCGAAACAAATAATACAAATGTTTGAGAATGTATTGAAGTCTTCGAAGGAAGTTCTTTACGTATTCATCTTGTAGATATTAGTTAATCTTCGTAATAATTAGAAATTACCAGAATTGAATATAAAACATAATTATCGTACTTAGGGTTCTAAAACATTCACAATAGTTTATTTTGGGTTTTCTCATCCATGTTCTTGAACCGTTTTAGTGTCATTCTACGTCAACTTTTATTGGTGTGTGCTTGGCACTGTATAGTCACAATTAATAACCATCGAAGAGTTTATTGTTTGTTAAGCGTGAGAAGTGAGAACTGTTGATTATACTATCCATCTACACAGCATTGCGAGGACCAGGAGCGCCGATAAACACCTTTTCTCTCTTCACCTGCTGTCGTAAAACTCGAGTTATCTCGTGAGAAGTCGAGACCCCCGGACCCACGCGTTTTCCTCGCAGCAAGCCACGATCGATCTTTTAACCGATATTGCGCCGTAAAGTATCGACGGATACTGGAGATGGTGGAGGATGGTGGTGGCGCGACGTCGCTAGGAAGGCGTCGTGGGTGTTTGTGGTTGGGAGGGGGGAGAGGCGTGCTCGTAGACGGCTGTGTCGAGCGTCGCACACCACGTGTGCACGATTGCGTGCAGGGTGTGAAGAGTAGCGCTCCACCGACGTCTCATCCGCTGCTGGAGAGCTTTGCACTCCTTCCCTCCCAGAGTGAGGTTCGAGTGTTCTTCCGGAGGCAGAGAAGCAGCTGTGAAAGCGAGGTTGTAATTGGACGGTGTAATGATGGAGGATATGGAGGAAGTGGCAAGAAAATGGTGAATAGGTGAACATGATTACATATTTTGTTCAGAGACCATTAAGTTTGAGTCTTTCGTATCTTTGGAATTGTGGACTTAAAACAACTATATGTCGTAGACATACTTCTGATAAGTTTTTATCGTATCATTCTCTGATATATTTCAAGTATTTCACTGGTCTGGTGGCTCACTCGGTTTGAGGCGGAAGTCTTTCTTGAAGTCATAGATCCTGAGTCCCGCGTAAGATGAGTATATTCGTCATGTGTTGTACCAGTAGAAGCCAATGGGAAGCAACCACGGGAGTATATTCCCAAACTTAAGAACCACCTCTATCACTATTATTCCCATGTCATAAGTACTTCTGGAGTTGTATAGACACGTCTCGGGATGGTTGAAACTAGTGTTCGGACTGAAAAGTAAATAATAATATCACGTTTTTCAAACCTATTTTTTACCTCGACGTAAATAATACACCTGAATAATCATATCTAAAATGCTAGTGTTTTTATTGCTTATCTGGTCGGTAAGTTGCGAGAAGAAATGAACTAACTTTTTTTTTTGCTGAGCAAAACTTACAGCACGGTATTTACGACAAGTAATTCAACTAACTATGTAAAAGTAGTAATAAACTCAAAGTAATTGTCTGGAAAACTGCTCTTCCTTGAAATTATTCACAACTTTGACTACACGTTCTGAGTACACCAACGATAAGTCCTGATGCTTGAAAACAGTGCGATGTAGACGATCGAAGATAGTAGTGCTAGAGATGTGGAGCTTCTGCTGATAGGGCACTTGGGGGTAGCGCATCCCACAAGAACAGAGCTCCCCCACCCTTCCTCCCACGCCTTCTCCCATCCCTTCGCCTCGCTCTCACACCCGTGCCACCCACCGCCGCCTCCACCATTGCTGCTTTTAAAACAAAAGAGAGCAGTGCGGCACGATTTAATAATGCAGGCTGACGTAGCGGCGAGGGGCTCCGTCCGGCGTCTACGAGCCCTTGGGATGAGAAGAGAAAGGGTGGCTAGAAGGTATGGGGAGATAAGGGGAAGTGGAGGACGATGGTGCGAAAAGGAGGGGAGGACTCCCTGTAGACCCGACACGGAAACTGCGACCGGATCGCCCTCGCTTTGGATGACGCCTAGGCCGCCTGGGTACTGATGCTTCCGCCTTTTCACACTCGCATTTCTTCGTCCAGAGAAGTCAGCTCCTCTTACTCAAGAAAGGAAATGAGTGAGTCAAGATACCGAGATTTGTGCACATACATGCGCTTACTCATACGTTTACACATACGAAAGAAACTTCTATTGTTTTAGTGTACGATATTATTTTCTTCATGAACGTAACAATTAATATAAATATGATATAACTTCATTAGAGTGATCAAGTCTTAATTCATTAATTTAACATAAAGATGTGGTATTGTCAGCACCATATCTTTCATTCATTCTTACTTTGACTTTCAGTGAGACTTCATCAAATAGTCTTTTTAATTATCTGAATTACTAGGTCCATTTTGTTCATTTAATTGGTTAATAAAATTTAATAATTATTTTTTAATTATCACTGAATTATATAATCTTTATTCACATACAAAATGTATACACGTAAAATTATTTACACGATCGTAATACGAACATGAAATAGAAGTTATAAATTCCTACATTTTTATCATTAAAAAACATTTATATTATTTTACGTGACTCTTTGTAACTTACCTCGCGTAGATATTCATTGCCTTGATCATAGATGGAAATGGCCATCTACAGCATGTTCTTCATGCCAAAGAGGAGTTCAAGTACTTTCATTGCGCTATAAAATTTTTCACCTTCATTTGAACTAATATATCCGTCCATGATATGTATTAAAGTTGTGTCTAATACGTATTAAAAATAATTTCTTAGCTTTATGGCAACGCTATAAATCTGACAACGCTATTAATGTCTCCAAAGAACGAAAGAAATCTAGACTGCAAGTGGGGACAAGAAAGATGAGTTCACCTCTGGCAATAAGACAGTTGCCCTCTGAGAGACAAACTCTTCCCTCGCTTCTGCCTGTCTGAAAGGAGACATCTGGTGACAGAGAAGTCTGCGGACCTCTCTCCTCGTTTTTAACCCTACTCCCTGCCTGTGGTCTTCTTCCTTTCCAGTGGGTGCTCCATCCAGTCGATCAAGGGGAGATGGCAATTTCTCGCCGCGCAGCGTTTCAACCCCTTCGTGACGCTACCACCACATCATCCCTCGTTTTGCTGCTGGTCCTATCTTCAGCGAGATCATCCGACGCACCCTATCGCTTCTAAGCCAGCTGGGCTTCTTACTATCGCCTCCGAAATCCTTAACTTTATTACTATCCTCTTCTGCCATTAACCCGTCTTTCTTCTTCACGCATTAGCGCTCCTATCAGTGTCAATGAGATTCACGAACCATTCTATCATCAATCGCACTTTTTCTCATATTGGCATATTCTTTACCACTTTGGCACTCTTTAATTCCAGACGTATACTCAGGTACGTTTTCCCTTCTCCTACTTCCTCAAATTTTCGTTCATTTAATTATCACTACAAAAAGATCTGTTTTGAGATATCGTAATATTTTTTATGAATTAACCTCAGCTAAATAATTCAAGGTCGCTCCGAAAATCTTACAATTTTTTAAAAAGAGTTTGAAATATATGTCCTATTATTTTTTTGTGTATCCGCCGTATTTTTTGGATTATGTCTTCTGCCAACTGTTCATGTGAAGAATGAACTTGCGATCTCAACCTAGTAGTTGCCTACATTACTGAATACAATTTCACTGAGTTCTCTCATTGTCTGTGCTACATCTTTCTTCACTGGTGTTCTCCTTTAATCTCTCGCTTTCTGCATCGCCGCGTCAACAGCTTCACTCATCCTCTGGCGCGGCCGCTGAAAACCTCTTCCCACCTCTGCCACATGCATCGCCAGTATCCAGCGCTTTTGCTGCCGATGTCCACCACCGTCCTGTCGCGGTGACCGCGGACCAACCGCGTTGCCGCCTCCGTGACGTATCGCTGGGGGGCGGTGCTGCTCCCGAGGGACGGCGGACGGATGGCCGTTCCTGCAGGAGTTACTGCTGGTCTGCGAGCCCCCCGGGGCGCGGTCCCTCTTTGCTCCGCGACTATCAACCCCTTCCCCCAATGCGTCCTTCGTCGATATCCGTCTTGGACGACGGACCCTTGCGAGAAAGCGTCCTGCACTTGCTGGTCGTCTACTACAGAACGGCTTCGAACAGGGATTTCTCTTTATGTGGAGTAATGTGTTTCAGACGAAGAGCTCTTGATTCTTGTATTTTGCTTTCTAATGAAGAACTCTTTGGTATCATTAGAAATGTAGCTATTTTACAAATTACTTGCTTATTTTCATTTTTTAAGAATTCTTATACGATGAATGAATAATTTTCTCTAAATATATATAATATTTTAGCGAGCATCTCAGAATAAAATAAAATTTGTCGGTGACTCTAAGATTCTTAAGTTTGCAAAATATTAGCAATTGGAATGTGGATACATCACATTTTCACATCTAGAGTTGAAGAAGTCTTTTAAGTGTATGCGTATTATAATAACAAGGAAGAGTAATGAAAAAATTATTTTAAAGATAATGAAAGTTGACGAGTTTTCTCGATTTTTAATATCTAGAACGATTGTGAAAAATGTACAGTGGAACTTCCATTAAAGGATACATCTCAAGAGTGGATATTTCTCCTTAGCGGACACTTTTTCATTCCATGTTATTTGTTTCTACGTTCGCCTTTACTTCCCACGTGGACACTTCTTAATAGCGGACACATTTGTATTTTTTTCATTTTATTTGGAAATGGTCCCATTAGCATCCGTATGAGAGAAGTGTGGCTCTATTAAATATTAGCAATTTTTGCAATAATCTAGGCATAATCAACGAAAATAACGCCATTTATTGTGAGAAATAGAAAATAATATATGTGAAACAATATCTTAGAGAAATAATCCATTGTGTACTTTTGAAAATGTGTCGGTTAGAGATAACGATTCAAATTGTGCAGATTATTTAGTCTCCGACGCGTTCGAAAGCATCCAACCACCAATCCGCCCACTCCCTCACTCTGACGCACCTCATCTCCGCACCCGACCCGAAGAGGTCTGAAGCCGCTGCCACCAACCGCACCGCACCGCACCGTGTGCTCCACTCACTCGCTCACCAAGGTCTTCTGAACTGCAAGGCCTCCGAGGGATCCAGACAGGCGCCCTTGCGAAAGCCCCAGGGTGTAGGAAGGGAGGGACTTACAACGATCGATCCCGTGGACGGACGCAGGCAACTCGGCAGGAGTTGGTGCAATTCCTCGCGGTTCCCCATCCTTCCTTTTTGCCGTTCCGTAGTCCTCTTTTCTCGTTTGTCCTTCCGTATCAAATACGTCGTGGATGCTACGGACCTTAGGTGGTTAGGTGGAGACAAATTCATTTTCATAATATTTTGGCACTAATAGTAAGTAAAACAAACGATAAACGCATCTATGTGAATTTTCATTCATAAATTCAAGCCAGATTTTTTTTCTATAAGGTTAAAACACTTTAGATTTAATATCGATAATGTACTTCAATAGTTCTATTTAATTGGTTTATGCATGCGGATGTAATGTTAACAGCAAAAAGATCCCAAAGTGTTTGAAACAGTAATGAATTGAATCTTTTCAGTCGTGAATGTACTATGAAAACGAATTTCAATGAATTATGGAAAAGTAAAAATGATAAGACAAATGTTGATGTTGCTGATCAAGGATGCCAAGTGTATACGAACCTTTAATTTTGTAATATTTTTCCGTTTTTCAGATAGGAATAGCGAAGAAATTTTGTTTTTGACCGAGTTCACTTGAAAATGAATTATTGATTCTGTTGAAATATACCAAGATCTGTGAAGAACAGTTCCATAGTGAAGTATATCCTTGCAATATATTCACTTTATTGTTCTTGCTGCTTCTTGGTGTGGTCAGGTGAGGCACACTACACAGATTTAATACAGGAAGTCTAGTACATAACACTTTGCTCACACGTACAGCAGATTTTATAGACAACGAGGGCTGTATTTTTTTTTTTATGCAAATCAGAATATGTCCAGAATATAAATTTTATATCATTAACACGTACTTTGTTTTTTATTGGGAAATACATGTTATAAAATATCCATTTCTGTAGGTTATATTTCCATAAAATATCTTTTTGCAGGTTGTATGTAATAGAATCAAATATATCCTGCAGCACGTTACCGCAATATCTTCTTCCACCACTGAGATATATTGGTGTGAGGCAGTCCAATCTGCTGTTTGCGACCGCCTGCTGTTTGAATCACCCTTCGGTAAGGGTGTGAGTCTGATTCTCAGCGGGCGATCGCACCCTACAGGTGCACGATATGACCTTCTGGTGGATGGGTTACAGCTGCTACAAACCCATTATATGATAATTAGTTTGCAGGTCAGCACATTCGATATTGTCTCGTTTGTTGCGAACAAGAAGAGTCTTTTAAAAATATATAGATTCAACGTTTTTTTTCTATTTCTTCAAATTATTGAGAATAACTTACTGAATGATCCTTTTCTCACTTCGAGAACAATGTGAGTTAATCATTATACTTTGCTGAAGCTACTAAACAATTGTTATTCTTCTTTTTCTTATTAGCCGTCGAAGTGAGCCGTTTCACGTCCTGACAGTGGGGTACAGAGAAGGCTCTTAAGTATTTCTTTTCTTTTACTTTTCTTTTCTTCTATTTACATATTTTTTACATTTATCGCTTTTATCTTATTTACTTGCCTTCTCTGTGTGCTGAACGCTCACCCATGTGTTTGCCGTGCATGGCAACCCGTGTCGGAGGGAATGGGTGTCCTGGTGATTTCAGGGGTCCCTGCAACCCTAGAAGGATATGTTTGTGTATGACTTCCAATACACTTGCTTTGACCTCGGCCTTTTCTGGACGGGCGATCGGAGGCTAACCCACCCCCGACCAATCGACTCGGACTAGGTCTTCGACTGAACTGCAGGGTGATGAGGGGGGATCGCTGAGGTCCTTCCCGCTGGACGGCTGCGTGTCCCCGCTATATCCCCTTCGTCAACCCTGGCACCCCAGTAGGGTGTCCGCTTGTTGGACTCCGCGGTGGCTGGGGAACACGGGGATAAAATAAAGTCCATTCGTATAGATAGTAACCCCCGCCTCTGCCCTCTTCCTTTAGGAGGCGAATTGTTGGTGGAACTGTGGATTTACCCAGTTTCTTTTGTAAGGAAAGCGACAGACCCAAAAAGTCTCGCTTCCTATTATTAAAGTGTTTCGAAGAGTGAAAAACTTATGTCTATTAGCTCAGTACGTCTTGCGAAAGCAATTGACGATAACAAACGAAAGCTGTAGTCTGTCGTGCGCCAGCGGAATTGTGAAATTCTGTTGGAGGCACGCACAGACAAGCAGATAGATAGCATTTTGAAACTGAAGGAATTTGTTGGTCTTAAGATCAAGACATCAACACACCTTAACCTGAATATGTGCAAAGGCGTCGTGAACCACGAAGACTTTACACATGGGTTAGATGAAGATCTGAAGGCATTCATTGACCCCAAAGGAGTGGTTAACATCCACAGAATTAAGAGAAAAGTGCAGGGAAAATTCGTCCCCACCTCCACACTAATTCTGACATTCGATAAACCCTCTCTACCAGTATATCCTGCGGTTTTTACACCCTGCGTGTGCGCCAGTATGTGCCGAATCCTTTGCGTTGCTTTAAGTGCCAGAGATTCGTTCATACAATCGACTGGAGCAAGTTACCCTGCGAAGTGTGGGTTATTTGCGGAAAGCCGTTGCACGAGTCGTCACCTTGCTCGTCGCCTCCGCGTTGTGTAAATTGTAAGGAGAGTCATCCTTTCAATTCTAACACGTGCGCAAAATGTATCATGGAGAGAGACATTTAAAGGATCCGCGTTACGGAAAGGGTGTCTTTCCCCGAGGCCAGGCGTCGGTACCTCATCAAAAATCCGATGAATATTATGAAATATTTTGCAAATGCGGTCACCGCACCGAACCATCTACAGTTCTTTTTGGCTGTCAGGTTGTTTTAGAGGAAATGAGAAAACCAAAGATGTGTAATTCTGGTGTTGAGACATCAATAGATGATCCTTCTGACTTAAAAGATGTATTTCTGAGGTGCAAAATTCTTATTCCTACGAAGTATAAGGTATCACCCAAACCAAAATCTGTGTCTACCTCTACATCAGTCTCTACCTTTACCGTTAATTCTACTACACCTCAGCCAGCGAAGTCCGCAAATAAACAATCTCGGGGTCGTCCACGGCGGAGAACTCACACCCCTTAGTCCCGAAGAACTGACGCTTTAAAGTCTGATCCTATGTAGGATCAAGTTCCCGTTGTCACAACGCTCAAGGAGCAGAAATAGTGGACTTGTTATGACCGAGAGTGACCATTCCATCAGCAATCACGGCGATTCTCTCTGGGAGGGGACCACAGCAGGGTCTGACTTTATAGTCGTCAACAGGAAAATATCTAGACATCGCAGAAAGAGCAGATAAACTCCAGACTATGGCTCGTCTTTCCTGGAATCTGAATGGCAATCATGTCCGTTCAGATGACCTCAAGACCTTCGTTCTCCTCGAATAGTATGTCTTCAGGAATATGTCTCTTTCCAAAGCACTATTTTTTCTCTCCTGGTTATACATGTTATAGGGCGGACTTAGAAGGTGCCGTCGCTGTGCTCGTAGACGCTTCAGTCTACGCCAAAGAAGTCTCTATAACCAGCGTATTTCAAACCATATGTAAGGGGGTTAGCCTACCATCCCGTATATTTAAGGTATGTAATATTTATATCCCTCCTGAGCAGTCATTCACGGAAAAGGATCTTGCTGGACTGATGGACCTTCCCCATTTCAATATCATCGTGGCCTTCCCCATTTATTATCATCGTCGAATTCAATACCCATAATCCGATCTGGGGTTCTTCACACAACTGCCCAAAGGATGATATAATTGAAAAACTTTTAGATAGCCGGGATATAGTGCTTCTCAATACGGGCCACTCATACTTATGTACAACCTCCCGATCTTTCTCGGTGCTTGATTTAGCTATCTGCAGTTCCTCTATTTCCCCAATCTTAGAATGGACAGTTCTCGACGATCTATAAGGGAGTGATCACTACCCGATTCTTATACATAAACCTATTTTGCTCTACAGTTTCTCGCCCTTCTCAGTGAATATTGTAAAAAGTAGACTGGGATGTGTTTAAACGCAACATCAATCTTTGCGATGTGCCTTTCGCTGATGCGGATGCTATAGCATCCCGTTTCACTTACGGGGTTTTGGAAGCCGCCGTTGTTACCATTCCTAAATCATCATGCAATTCAAGACATTGCCCAGTTTCATGGTGGAGTTCGGATTACGCACAGGCGATAAGCACTAGACAGAAAGCTTTAGCGCTTAACAAGTATCCCACTTAACGAGTATCCTACTGTTGAAAATATCATTGAATTTAAAAGGTGCAGAGCCAGAGAAAAACCAACTTTACGAGAAAGTAAGTCGTCCTCCTGGAAGGCTTACATTTCATCTCTTACAAGCCGTACTCCATCGGTCGTATGGCAGAAAGTTCACAAGTTTTGCGGTCTCCCTTTTTCCATCCCTGGTTTAAATGTAAATGGACAACTTCAAACTTCACCTGATGTCATCGCTGAGAAATTTGCATCGCATTATGAATGTGTCTGTAACTCCTCGTGTTTTCCTTCATCATTTCTCCAACAAAGCTCGCGCGGGAGAGTGTTGCTTCGGTTTCTCCAGTTGCAGAGGAGAGGAATAAACATTCCTTTCTCATTGACGGAGCTAACCTCTACCCTTGCGTCTTCGAATGATACAACACCTGGTCCCGATCAAATACATAACGCGATGCTGAAACATCTTTCAGAGATAGGCATAAAATTCCTTCTGAAGTTATTTAGTTGTATTTGGAAAGAGCGTACAGTCCCTGCTCAATGGCGTGAGGCCATAATTATTCCACTTCCGAAGGAAAGAAAAGATCATTCTAATCCGTCGCGCTTTCGATCGATTTCTCTGACAAGTTCCGTTCGCAAATTGTTAGAATGAATGACCAATCGTCGGCTTGTTTGATCTCTGGAATCGCGAAACCTTCTGACCAATATCCAATGTGGTTTCAGAAAACTTCGGTCAACACTGGACCACCTTGTTGCGTTGTCATCCTCCTCATCAGCGTTTGTATTGAGAGAACATCTTGTGGCCATCTTTTTTGACCTGGAAAAAGCATAAGACTCAACCTGGAGGTACGGAGTTCTACGCACATTGCACTCGTGGGGATTCCGAGGTTGTCTTCCTCTGTTCCTGCAGAGCTTCCTATTTCAAAGTTCTTTCCACCTTTGCCTTGATACTTATTTATCATCAAATCATCCTTTGGAAAATGGTGTCCCACAGGGTTCAATCTTAAGCGTCACACTCTTTGCCATAGCCATAAATAGTATTGCGTCAGTGGTTCGAAAACCGGTGCATGCGTGTCTCTTCTTTGACGATTTCGTCATCTACTGTTCGTCCAACAGCATCTCGGTCATCGAGAGGCAACTACAATAGGGTTTAAACCGTTTACACGAGTGGATCATGTCTATCGGTTTTAGCTCCTCCGTATCCAAGTAGTGGTTTATGCATTTCTGTAGGATATACAAAGCCCACAATGATCTCGATCTTTTTCTTGGGGGTCAACGTCTTTCTTTCGTTGACTCCGCAAAATTTCTTGGTCTGACATTCGACCGCACACTAACTTGGCGCAATCACATACAAAAGCTACAATCCCGTTGTATTTCATCCTCGAACCTCCTTCTCTACTTAAGCACTTCATCATGGGGCGAAGACCGCACTTGCCTTCTTCGTCTGTATAGAAGTTTTGTTCGGTTGGTATTCGATAATGGCAGTATTGTATACGCCTCCGCATCACCGTCGACACTCAAAACCCTTAACAGTATCCATCATGCAGGAGTCTGCATTGCAATTGGCGCGTTTCACACTAGTTGAATAGAATGCTTACTAGTAGATGCCTGGGAACCACCACTCAACAGAAGGCGCGATATTTGACTTTGATCTTACGGATTGAAACTGATGGGGGGTTTCAAATCACCCGACTCACCAACACCTTCATACTCCAAAATTTATTTTATTAGACGCTATAATACCTTCGTTACACCGGCCAGCTGGTATCCGCTTTACAAACCTTCCAGAGAAAAATGGCTTCGTGCTACCTCCTCCAGTGAAATACCCTCTTTCTCACTGCACCATGGTCCTTAATGCAACCAACCATCGACTTTCGGTCTTCTCAACTTTCAAAGCAGGATGCTCTTGCTGCTGTGTACCAGCAACACTTGGGAGAATTGAATTCTTTCTGTTTGAATCATATGTTCATATATACTGATGACTCAGCTATGAGCTCTTCCTTTAGTGCTGCTTTCCACTGTCATAGTGCCAGCCGTTCTTTTCGCCTCCATTCTTTTTGTATCGTATACACTGCGGAAAAATATGCAATCCTTTGGCGCTGAAGTTCATTCAGATATGTTCACTACGGCGTGTGGTTTTAAGCATACTCCATTAGTGATTTGCGGTCAGTGTCTTCCCTGTACACTTCTGACATCCTTACACTGACTATTCAGAATCTAATAAGCCGCTTAGTAGTACAAAATTTTAAAATACTTCTTTGTTGGGTTCCTGGACACGTGGGTATTATGGGTAACGTAGAAGCTGACGAGGCAGCGAAGCGGAGAACACAAAAGGCAGTCCTTGATATTTCAACCGTTCTTACGTCAGATTCATAAGTTGCCATAAGATAGTCTATTCTTAAGACATGGCAAGCCGAATGGCAAAATTACACCTTAAAGCTTTGTTAAGACCTGGTCGTCATCATCCCGTGCGAACATACGTGAAGAAGGGATCCTTATACGTCTTCCTATTGGCCACTGCTATCTTCCTTATGGTCATCTCTTACGCGATGAACCTCCGCCGTCTCTGAAACTTGCAATACAACATTTACCGTGGAACACTTTCTTTTCTAGTGCCTGAAATATAGTACCAGCCGACGGCGACACAATCTACCCAAGAGTTTGGACGTTATGTTTGGGCAAAATGAACCGATTTTGATCCACCTTTTAAATTCCTTCAGTAATGTGGCCTTTGGAACAGTATCTTATCTTTATTTGTATGTCATTACTGAAATCCATAAACGAAACGGGACGGTTTGGATTTAAATCCTTCTTTCTTTTTCCTTTTCTTTAAATTTACTTTTTCTCTATTTAAATTTACTTCTTGCTTTGTTTTTGGTTTTTATAATGTTTTTGTAAACTATTGTCTCTATTTTCCTGCTTTTTTTTTTGTTTCGATATATTGTCTTTCAGGAGGGTTTTATTGGGTATGGTTGAGTCATTCGGCGAGTCCCACACGCGGGGAGAGTTATGTTGGTTCTCCTTTGTGCGTAACAGCATTTTCCCCACCTGTACAAAAAATTTAGGGCTCTAATGACCTCGATGTAGGCGAGTCGTAAACCCCAATAAAATTATTATTATTAGTGTTCACTTCACAGTTCTGAAGGATTTCTAGCTGGTTGAAATTTCTAATCCCAGGTTGCTACCCACTCTGTGAAGGATTAAATACACTTGCTTAAAATGTGGGATATGCCATAAAGAGCAATCTCATGAATTTCCCATTCTCTTGGTTTGTTGGGAATGGAATCTAAATACATCTTCAACCTACAGAGAGCGTGCCAAGGGTACCTACAATGACAAGGATAATCTTTGTTTTGACCCCCCCCCCACATTCTACTAATTTCGATAGCCAAATCTCTGCATTTCTGTACCTTTTCTGCTTCTTTCTGTGACATTTTTTTACTAGTTGGCACTACTACATCAATCAGCAAGCAGGTTCTATTGTTCAGGTCCTTAATAACTATATCCGGTTTATTGGCAGGGATGCATCTGCCGGTGTGTATTTGTTGATTGAACTGTGTTGTGATTTCCTCTGTGGTTGTTACTGCCCTTGGCTCATGTCTATACAAAACCTCTGAGGCTGTCAAACGTAGATACTGTTAATATAATTACACACCTTGTCATGTCGTTACCCACCTGTTGTTATTATTATTATTACTGAACGTTTTCTCGGAGATATTCATGCGGTACCTAGTAAGTGAGGGGCTATTTCGGCTTACCTCCTTCCGTCCTATTCTTTAAAATTCAACACAGTGCGCACAATTCTAAATGACCGACTTTAGGGGAAATGTGGGATATACAACCTTGGAAAGTCTCCAAAATGATGGACTTTTCCCATTAAGTGATTATTTCTGTTGAATTTAGTCCGGGTTTTTTTCATGTATTTTTCAAATAACTAATTACTAAACCATTTACTGTGATAAGTATAAGAATGATAAGCAGGGCCCGGATTTTGATGACATGTCATCTTCTTTTCCTTGTGCAGTATGCATTGCTCTTAAGTATTAAAATCCGGAACACGAATATCTGGTTATAAAAATATTAATTTTATAGAGCATTTTTTCGTCATATTTTCTGCTTTTGAAGTTTCAGGGCATTTTTTCAGTTATTACATTTTTTGGTCATTTTTTTGCGTTTTACTCCCTTTTCTGGCTCCTCTCTCTATTTTTTTGCAAGAATTTAGATTAATTAAAATTATTAAATTATTCAACATTTATTTTTAATCTAACGAAATAATTGGATATTTGATCAGTGGGTAGACAATGTACGTGTTGAGAGTCTGTTTCTTACCTATACCGTACATCTTGTCGTAGCCAGCAATTCTCCTATTTCCAATGTACCAGTGGTAGTACAAAAAAGACCCCTCTACAATGTGCAATATGAAAGGCAAGCGTTTGATCCATTATTTTCATTGTCACAGATTTAGTTCTTAGCGATGCAAAATTTCGTTCACCAGAAGGAACGAATCGTTCACTGTTCACTCCCTATCCGGAATCGTTCACTCAATGTCATTCCATCGTTCACACGTTTTTCCGCTCTTGTCAGCAAATTACGGAGAAGGGGGGAGGAGAGGTGTTACGAATTTCACATTCTCGTGCCGTATAATATATTAATGCAAGTAAGAAGAAATCCACATAACTTTTACAGCTACAAAGTATATCCATGAAAGAATAAATAGCCAGATTTGTACAGAGACTTTTGTGAAGCTTTAGTTCCTGAAAATATCCCATTTTGAACATTGAACAATGCTCAATTGAAGAGTTTCGTGGAACTACATTTCGGACATCTTATCCCAGACGAATCAACTCTTCAGAAGAACTACCTGTCAAATTGTTACGACAACACCATTAACAAGATACGGCGAAAAGTACATGAAAAGATTTTCATATCTATTGACGGAACGAGTGATTTATAAAATCGTTACGTGGCTAACATCATTGGTATATTGGAGATCGGCGGACCAAGTGAAGTGTTTCTGCTTACGAGTGAGATATTAGAAACTGTTAATCACTCCGCAATTTGTAAATTCTTGGAAAAATGTATGTTTTTGTTGTGGCCTGAGGGTACCAGAAATGATGCCGTCTTGCTTTTTGTGTCTGCCGCAGCGACAAACATTGTGAAAGCGGGAAAATCAATACAAGCTTTTAACCCAAAAATGGTGCACATTACTTGCTTAGCACACACTATGCATCGGGTGTCAGAGGAAGTTTATTATTCTCAAGTGGATTGCCTAGTGTCAAAGACGAAGAAAATTTTTGTCAAGGTTCTCTCTCGTAAACTGATCTTCAAGTCCATGACTCCTGGTATTCCACTCCCACCAGAACCTGTCATCACCCGAAGGGGCACCTGGATAGATTCAGCAATATATTATTGAGATTATTTCCAGACGATGAAGCGTATTATCGAAAGACAAATTCCTGACGATGCTACGGCAATTGATACGGCTAAAACACTATTTTGGAAATTGACGGACAGCTGGCCTTCATAAAAGCAAAAATGAATAGAATAACTGTTGGAGATTTAAGTTCTAAGTACACTAAGTTGAGTTCAATATACGTTTCCTTGCGAATATCGTCTCCAATGCATTAGATGTGAGTTTAATGACCACTGCGATCACTTGAGAATTCATTGTTGGTATCATTAGACTAACTTATTCAGATGTAGATATTACGAATACTATTGGTTTACACGCTGTTCATTTTTTATTTGACTTGAGGGAAGATATTCCTGAGATGTCTCAGTAATTTGAAATTCGGTGCTCGTATTTGTAATTAAGATTGTATTCGATTAAGATTGACTTTAATGTAATCTCATTTGTATACTTTGCTTTCAAAATAAANCCTGAGATGTCTCAGTAATTTGAAATTCGGTGCTCGTATTTGTAATTAAGATTGTATTCGATTAAGATTGACTTTAATGTAATCTCATTTGTATACTTTGCTTTCAAAATAAATTCCTTCAGAAATGAAATCACATTATCAGCTCTAGATGAACATAACTTTACAGTATAATAAAATTTCTGATATCCTCTTGAGTTTAAAAAAACTCTTTTTCTAAATCTCTTCCCTTTTGTAAATCGCACATTCTCTCTAAAATTATAAAAAAGTCGAGAACTCCTGTTTTCCCCTATGGAATTCCAACACTTCAGGCCCTAGTCATCGTGTTCTCTTTATTCAAGATCGAGCGAATTCCCGACCTTGCGATCGTTCGCCGCCATGACCTTCATCTCCCCAAATCTTGGGAGCAATCTAACAGCACCGGGAGCTCTTGAACTCTCAGTGCGTGTAATTTCGTGAAATCCGCCGTTCTTCTTCAGGGTTTTGTGTGTTGCGTCTCTCGTCCTCTTATTCTCATCCCTCACCAGTAGCGGATCTACACCGTAATCAAGGAGGGGTCTAAATTTTAAATATATTATTATAAATATCATTGTAAATATTATGAACATAATTCTTCAATTAATCAAATAGATAATTAAAAATTCATTAAATAGTGACCAAATTAATTATTAATTGTTTAAAATGGAAATTAAAGGATAAATATACATTTTATGAATTTCAATATTATTTGTTGAAAGTTCAGGGCCAATGGGGGCGGGGGGGGGCTATGGCTCCCTTAGATCCGCCATTGTTGCTCACCTCTTTTTCTCTTTTTCTCTCTTTCACTTTTTTTAGGTAAATGTCATTTCGGCATTTGATGACTTAGTCCATAATGTAATACAATAACCATTAATTTTTCGTTAAATAAACGCAATTACTCCTATCAGCTCACCGCAATTGCGATCACGTGCGAGTGATGTTTAAAGCTAGGTTCTTCTATTACATTCAGACAAGTACTCGTCCGGTACCTTTCTATTCCGGGCTTCCCAATATCTTGCCTTCCCAGTTACTTAACCCCCAAAATCGCAGTCGTCCTAACAAGAGAGCACCAGCAATCAATGCGCCCTGTGGTTCATGAAAGCAGTAAGTGGCGCGTACCACGGATATCCATAATTCGTTCTTAAGGTAAATGATCGAACCAGTAAATCTACTTTACTCTCTTTGGTAAAACAACGATTACAATTTATTTTCCTGTACTTAATTGGAGTTTATCGACCTGCGTTTAGCGACATCTAGGGAGTAGAAATTAAGCTAACTTCGTCTTAATCGATTCGTGCCAAGGTCATTTGCAGCGCCTGGATGGAAATTTATGATTTTACTCAATTCGAATTCAATTCGTATTATAAAACAAATTTAAACAGAAATAGTACGCAATTTAAAATATTGTTACGATTCTTCCAAAGTCCAGAATATTATTTTTGTGATGATTCCTCATTTTTTGCAATAATTATTATGACGAAAGAAACAAAAATATAGGGTTACAAAAATACCCGTTGGAAATAAGATATATCGATGGCAGGAAAATTGTTACTCCCCGTATGTTAACCAAACGTTTTTGTATCGCTTAAGAGGTCATGAATTTAACTAGTGGAGGTATATGAATAATTAATTTCTGGAATATAAAAAAATAATTAGTTCATTATTTTGAGCTTATAAATTGCTAACTAAACTTTGACTAATTAAAATATTTTATCATAAACAGTGAGTTGGTAATGTAGGTACAGTAGACCAGTTCTGCGTTCAAATTAAATTGAATACTCAAAAGCAAAAACTAACAAAGCGCTTAACTTTCAAAGTTGATTTTTTATTATCGTTAGTAATAAATACGAGCACTATCAAAAATATTTTTCAGCTATTTTAATATTGATATGTAACTATGAAATTTTTTGCAATCAATAACTTCCTTCACACCACTACAAAAAATTCCATTTTAACATCTTAGTAAAAAATAACTTCATTCACACTCGCCAATTTAGGCTGGTATTTTTGTTTCTCAGTTGAAATACATTTTCGAGTTATTCATGGCAAAGTTAAAATAATGTCCTTTAAAAAATTACTTTGAGAAACCTATTTCTTACAATAGCAGTCTGTGAAATGTGCGGATCGCTGAAGACAATGCCATTACAGCAGTTGTTTCTTTTAGCAAAGAATCTCATTTACTTAATTTCGGTGGGAAATGTCTACAAAGGCAAAGGCTGCATTGAATCAAAGTAATGCACCGTAGTTTCAAGTCCCTTAACAGTCAACTTCGTGTCTTCCACAACTGGCGGACTGGAGAATATTATTTTTCATTTCGTTTTCTTTGAACCCAAGATCCAAGGTGTGTCGTTTCCACCTACATAATTGTATAAATTGTTGTGGTCCTTAAAAGAAATTACTAATAACTTTGTGATACTTGTGTCCCCATTTCATTGACTCCTTGAATAAAATCAGATTGAACTTCATCAGCCATTTTCCGGAATTGTAGCATCATCTCAGACATACTGTATGTGAAATGTATTGTGCACATTTTCTCTACTGTCTGGATCATGCGTATCCCAAGTTGAAAAAAAAAAAGAGTTGTGTGAATAGTGGACCTCCATGCTACCTCCCACTTCAGTATCCGCCACAACCTGGAAACGCCTGAAGCTGACTGCTACGGCCAGCCGCCATCTTAACTCAGCAATTCGCCCTGCTCTTCTTGACCACTTAAACCAACCATGATACCACCCTGCTCAGTTGTATAAGACACGATTGATTATCTAAGATGCCGATGTGCGCAAAGGAGTAGTTTCAACATTTCCCTGATGTTAGGATACCGATCTAGTATGTTCTATTGGAATACCTGTGAAATACTCATTTCCGTCTCAACCTCAAAGACAGTTACCGACAAACACTGCCTTGTCTAGATCCACCTCTGTGATTGTTTCATAAGTAAATTTCTCAAACTCACTAAATCTGCCATTTCTCTTATCATTACGTTAACTTGTCATTTTGAATTCACAACTTTCACTGATTAGATAAGAAAAGCTGAGGGGAGAATGTATCCATAGTGTGATTTGGAACTATCCATCTCCAGTCTCAAAACTTTTCCTTTTTCTAATTTAATACTATTTTCGCTCTTCCTAACTAATTTAATACTATTTCCCTTTCGTGTCAATTAATACATGGTTCGTTTGTAACATTGCGGTAGTCCAAAAAAAAGATCGTAAGTGATAATTTATTTATTCCTGAATAAATTTTCACCATTATTTGCGCCACTTTTTCCTTATCCGCTTCCGGTTATTCGTTCACCATTAGTATAACATTCACAGACATCGCCGCAAATACTTTACCTTAGTCGTTGCTACCCCTTGTGCAACACCGTCTCAGCGGCTGATTCTCTCATCAACGCTGTGGCTTCTCGGGCCATAGCAGAAAGTTAAATGTGTGGGTGGGACGCGGCGCCGCCTCCTTTCCCTAGTCCTTCTCCTCGCTTCTCACTCCGTCTGTCTGCGCTACCCGCTTACCGAGCTCCGTGTCTGATGCCCTTTGCACATCAGTTCTGGTGACAGCGTGTAACGTGGTAATGTCCCTTTCTTTCTTCTTTCCTCTCTGCCTTTCACAGTTTTAATATTGTCTTTATGGCGATGGCGTATATTACTTTAAAATATATTTTCAATCAATACTCGACCATATTAATATTCTCAATTCAATAAATAAATAAATAAATTTATTGTCAAAAAGCAGTACAAACTGCGTATGACCACGTGGAGGAAAAAAAAAACTAATTTACTCTCCGGAAGCAAGCAAGGGACCATCCCATCAATTCCGATCAAGGGCATACAAGGCATACATTTGCGTTAACAAATTTCCTTACAACGTTTCGACACCTTTTCGTGACAGCATCAGGGGATTACAACATTTAAAAAGCACATCGCGACAATTTTAAAATTTACTACATTATTTTTTGTAACAACATTATTTTTCTTGACAATCACATTCATTCTTTTAAATGTTCATAATTAGCATTCCCATAGGTAGATCTAGCTTCCACAATTTTTGGTCTTGTTACATTTAACGTTATAGTAATTACGTCTATTATTGAAGTATATTTCAATTATTACTCTGCCATTTGTAAATAAAAATGTCTTAAATTTATAATGTACGGATGTGAATGATCTAGTAATAAATGAAAATATATTTTGTCTGTTTTTTTCCTTAGTGTATTTTTTTTTCATATTTGTCCAGTTCATATACTCACTACTTACACTTAATGTTTATTTTCCTGCAATTTTTGATACGAACATTTTCTTCAAAGTGTATATTTTCATAAGGTATTTATGATTTGTATATTATTCTCCTTCTTAAATTCCGATCCCCTTGGCTACTAGGTCTATTATATCCTGTGCTTTAAAAAAATATAAACTGAGTTTTAGTACTTCTTTCTTTTTCTGAAATGCGGCGTCGCTACAATATTTCTTTTCGTTTCGTTCCTCCGTTGGCCGCCGCGTCAGTCGGCGTGTCAGTGGAGTCGAGCGTGCGTTACAGTGAAGGGTGCCCTTCGTCTCCCATACCTGCTCTGAGTCTCATTCTCTCGCTTCTCGAAACACTTCCCTCTCAAAAGCGGTGGTAACAGTGACTGATCGCGGCGCAATGTTGATGGCGGCACCGACGCAATTCTCAGTGTGTATCGGTTAGGAGAGGAAGCGCGAGGCGGATCATGATCCGGGTGATTTGGATGTGATGGTTTTATATGACGAGAAAATGGATGTCATTGAAAATGAAGTCCAATCTGGATGGCAGTTGGTAATGGAACTACACTGTTTCTTTGCTTCGATAAATTTAACTTAAGAAGAAAAAAAACATGAACGGAAATGCACAGTTTGTTAGTTTATTGCGTATTAGTCACAGTAAATTACTTTATTGTCTCTAACGTTGTCAGAGGTAGTTTGTAACAGCTCTCTTGACAATAAGTTATTTCATTTTGTATTGTCAGTGTAACTGACTTGGTGGTGATATAGCGCTTGTGCACAGTGTAGCCAACATTTTCACTTCACCGTCGTCCTTGAGAGTAATGATAAGTCTGCTTCGCGTTATGTTGGCAGGGCATTCAGATTTCTTTAAACATATATATATCGCCAATATCGGCTTCAATTCTATTCACTTGCTCTTCTGTTCTTTCTTCATCTTCCGTGTAGAACGAATATCGCCTTGTGTCTTAGTTTGTTGTGTTATTAACTTTTATTTCTTTAATGCACATAGTCGCTTTTGAGACTATTACTATTAATATATATTTGGACATTACTTGAATTCGTATAAGTTGGCAATTCGTGTTAGGTAGCAACATTGCATTATTTTCAGCAAAGTTACATGACTTGGAGTATAGATATGACAGAAACTCAAATTATGTAGCATTACAAATTAGTAGTAGTAATAATTATAATAAAATTTATTGTCAAAAAGTATTCAGAAACTTATTTATTAACTCTTCGTAAGCAAACAACGAACCATGCCATCAATTCCAATCAAGGGCCCTAAGGCAGAGGCTAACATTTAGATGAGAATAATTCAACATAGCAAAGAGCACTAAACAAAGGGGGAAATTAACCTTACTTCTTTTTTAAATACTTCTATGAGAGAATTGTATGCTGTGGAATATATAAACGATGGCAGAGAGGGGAAAGTGCTTATTGCTCGTGATGCAAGAAATATCATCAATATAATGTAGAGCAGAAGGAAGGTGATAATGGAAAGCAGAAGAATCGAGGAATAAAGGAAACACGCTAAGTAGTTTAGAATCGTGAGAAAACAGTGAAGATTCCTAGGGAACGAATTCGAGGATCGAGCACGCTGGCACGGAAGACGCCCCATCCCTCCATCCCCCATCGGGAGGCGCTACGCTACGGAAGCGACGGGACTCGGAAGAAGTGCGTAATTACTGCGGGAGTTTGTTTCGAAATTCTGTGCGCAGCGCTCGTTACGGCCGGCATACATCACAGCCAGGGGGCGCTGTCCGCCACGCCTGCCCCGCTGGCGGCGAGCGTCTGCCACCCTCATTTCTATTTCCTCCACTCCGTCTTCCACAACAGTTCCCATCCCTTGTGGTACTCCAAGGATACTCCACATTCATCCTATTTCACGCTTCTTCTCTTTCATGTCTTGTAAGTTCTATTCTTCATTATCACTCCACACCACCTTCACCAACTTTTCCTTTCGTTATCGCATTTTCATTTCGACCTGATTTTACCCCTATTTATTTGCCTAATCGTTACCAATTCTTTGTTAACCTCTACTATCTTCATATGCCGTACCCATTTTACGTTCTATTTAACTTCCAATGTGTTCATTCTCTACCTCCTCGGTTACTGCGTAATGTTTTCAGCAATTTGTATTCCCACACTACAGACGTACACAACTATAGATATCATTACAGTTCCTCACTACAGATTTCCATCATAAAATCATCTTAATATGTCTCCATTCCCTCCGGATTTCTTCATCTATGCGTGGTGTATTACGTTCTAATAACGAATTTTTACGATACTTTTTTTGTAGACAAAATGCCATAAGAATTTTGAAGGTATTTTATCCTATCTGTTATTTACGAAGTCCTGAGGCATTATACATACGAATTTCTTTTGTTAGGTTACCGAAGTTTAGACTGCAATAAACGAGTTCCCTAGAACATATATTTGTATTTCTTCTATGTTTATTTGACGTATCGATAAAGATATATTTTGTATCTGGCGAGTATTTTACGTATTTATAAACTAGTATTTCTTTGAGTGAGGTAATGTCGCAGACTTTTTTCGGAATACAATATGTATATATTACATTATTAATTATATGAAAATAATTTTGAGGTAAAATTATAGAAGGGGAATTTTAATTTTCTCGTCCAAGCTTTATATTTTTGTTTCATAATCATGAAGAGTTCTCTGTAATAACGAACTTTCTCGTATCGCTATCAAGAATTTCATAATTCGAATATTTGGAATTATTTCTTCTTTCTGTTTAATTAATGCAAGTTTTCTGATTGTATGTTGTGTATTTCTCATTTATGTATTCTACTACCTTCTTATCTTTCTTTCCAATTTAATTCTGTTGAAGTTTTTTCATTCAGAAATGTACAAACGTTTCCTCGTTCTATAAACTCGCGTCGAATTAACGAGCTGTGATATCATTTGGCGCGTTGGCGCGCCATGTCACATTATCCTGAAAAGAAAACGAATTGAGATGGGAATGTTATTTGTCTCTTTAGGAGATCGACCGTGCTCTTAACGACACGGTGATTAAAACAAACCTCTTTCACGCAGTTTCCGTTGCGTTCTTATTCCTTTGCGTATTCTCAGAGAACTTGTATAGGTACACGTCAATACAAACAGTCAAATTTAAAGATAATTATGCGAGATATAAAATAATATACGATCTGCACTACATGTTCATTTATATTCAGTGTAACGTTTTTTTTATATTTATAATGTGGGTTTCTGCTTTTCCCATATCTTGTCTGCAATTTCATCGTTGTTTCTGTGTGTAGTTTCGTTTATCCTCACTGGTTTTAATATTTTGCTCTAGTATATAATTAAGTTCATGCTTTTGTAATTACAACAATTTTTCTTTGTTGATATACCTTCTGTCGCTGTGCGTTCGTCGGTAGTATATCGCCCGAGCTGTTAAAAATATATATTTTAATTATAATACATCTATGAGGATAGACGTCTTCTACGGATCCATGGAGTGTTACAAATTAGCCAGTTTTTTGTCGTAAGAAGCTTTTTATTTTCAGTTTTTCTGTCTTCTATGTATCTTTCGACATTACATGACATTATTCTGTTTTGCGTCTATTTAGTAAATCTGAATTTGTCTTCATTTCTTCTTTTTTCATTATTGTCAAGCAAACATACATCCTGCATTTATACTAGTTCATATTACCTCGTCAATAAATGTTTGGAATTTCTGGAAATTGTCTTTATATAATCTATTTTATCCTCGTTTAGTCAACTTTGACTGGCTTGGGCCGCGAGTTTTTGTTGTTATGATGCAGTTTAGCACATATTATAGTTTATTGTAGACAAAAATAGCACTTGAACACACAAAAACCGTGCTAATATCTTATTAACTCGTGACATCTAACGAAAATTCCAAGAAATATATTTCACCGTAACTCCACTCATTCAAAACGGAGTTTCCAAATATCGGCTTTGCAATGTGATGTCAACATCCCGCCAAAATTTCAGCGCTCGTCGTATTTATTAGAATAGTTTTTTTTTCTGAAGAAAAATAAATAAAAAATTATAGATGTGCTATGATAGTACCTGTATTGTTTTATCACGTAAATATTATTCTTTTGTGTTCAATAATTCAATAAGGTGTCCATTTTTAAGGAGTTGGGAGAAATTCAATGGCTAGCGAAAAGGGAGAATTCCGCCTCGCCTTCTGTCACAGTTCCTTTTTACTTCCACCCTTCGAAAACCGAAGCGTTTGCGCCTGAGAGGTTCTTTTGGTGACGTTGGTGATCGAGGGAGCTAGAATAGCTAAATCGAGCGCTGCGTCGAAGCGTGCTGTTTTCGAAATTTTAGTCCATTTCTGTCGTTTCTCTCTGGCAAACCCATTTCCGTGAGATAGGGAAGAATCTCGCTACCTCCGATCCGCACCTTGTGATCAACTCTTACTTCCGAAGATCAATGGCTGTCGGTGACGCAACGATCTCACAGCACTTTCATTCTTGTCTCACTGATGTTAGGGCGGCTCCTGGTGTAGTGTTTTTATTTATTTATTTTAATGCCTTTTGGCGAGGTTCAGGCCATGAGGCCTGCTCTTTCACCTAACCATTGGACTTCACTGAGCAAAAATACCTTAGCTGGGGTAGTTGATGTATTGGCTGCCAGCCGGACAGACAATACATGAGCTCGCACAGCTAATCTCCAAGATAAGAAAAGGGAAACTATAGTAGATGATATTGCCAACCAGTCAGCATGTAATATTGATTCGACGTGAGGCGATGTCGACTGTCTGCCTCGCTATTTTTATTACAACTCCATGGTCTTACCTTGTGTCATCACATGCGTACAGCAAACGTTATTTTTTTTTTGACGTCCGTATTCAGGTATCCGACCGCGCCAGTATTCGATCCAGGGTCCTTTCCCTCCGAAGGCGCGAACGCTAGCATTGAGCTACTGCAGTATGATGTTTTATTATCTTGTGTTAGGTTGTCTAAGAGTTGGCACCATAGTATTGGTACCATGAATAGTAAATACGTAAAACAGTAATCATCTCTAAAATCTTGAAAAATGTATCTTTAAATAACAAGAAAGTAGTTTTTATGTATCCAAACGTTTCATTTTAAATATACTTGAAATTTACTTTTTATTAGTTTAATACATTTGAAAATATCATTATTTAAAATAATAATTAGATATTCGCTGACATTAACCTTCAGAAATTCAAAGTATCTTCAGTGTACGGCTGCTCGACGTCAAGAAAACACTGTAAATGTTCGTCGTCTAGACTTCAAATTTCGGGCTACGCAATGTCGGGATGGCGTCGTTTAGTCGTTGTAATGAATCATTTTGTTCAAGTAAACAACTATTCATGGTTGCGAAAGCCATTATCGATTTGACTCCGTAAAACAATTGCTTAGGCTGCGCAGCTTCAGTCCTGAGTCAACGAACCTAATACATAGAAGACAGCGCAGCCAAGTGTCATTTAGCTGCAACTACGAACGAGATCAGCGGCGAGGAACAAACAACAGTTCTTGTAGCTAAGTCAGATTTTTGAGCGGTGTTAAGCTGTTGCGCGCAAAAAACATAAGCTATAGCTGTTGATGTAACTTTCTTCCTCCCAGACAAAACAGCGTAGTGATAGAAATTGGTCTCATTCAGACGAAAACTCTTTTAGGGCAGCTACAGCATAAGCTGTGGCAGCTAATGGTACTGTCTGTCCGCTAGACGGCCAACGCATGAGCTATCACAGCTAACTTTAGGCTGAGCTACCTAACAAATTTTCTTCCGTGTTGGAGAAGGAATTGGGAAGGAGAGATGTAGTGTAGGGCGGCTCGTGGTTCCAAGCGTACTCGCCTTCTATCTATGGTGTTGCTGGTTCAAACCCTATCTGGTGTGGTGGACGTAGCGGGGTTTGCTGCAGGTGTTCTCGGGGTACTCCCGTTTCCCCTGTCGTTCATTCCACCACAACATTCACTCATCCGCATGTCATCCTTGTCATCCTCGTCATTAGGAGGCCGTCTGAGCACAGGCGGTGGTCGAGAACAACGATCAGGACACTGAGGAGTCCCAACGCAGTGTCCCCGAAGCAGCAAATGCTGTTAGAAGTCCTCTACTCCAGAATCAATTCTGACACGATATCATCATCATTGATGTTATTTTTTATGTGGGTTTATACTAAGGCTGTTGGAGAAAATGCTGGTCAATATTAATCTCGTGCTTTTTAATGTCAAAAGTATGATCTGTTCTATTAATGATATCAAAACTTAAAGTACGTATACAAATGATCAAGGGTATATTATGATTAAATTTGTAAATTTTAATGTGAAAACGCTAGAGACAAATTATGCATATGAAATGAATCAGTTTTTTGTAAATGAATATTTTACAAAAAATATTGAAACTACTTTCGTAAATTAACATCATATATTGGTGAAAATTGACGTTTGCGCAAACTATGTGTATTTTTTATTTGACTATTGAAGGACAACCTCGTGATGACACCATTCCAGGTGAGATGGATGGTAAATGAAGAAAATGTGTGTGAAATGTATAAAATGTATTTTAATTTGTGAAATAAAGTAAATGAAAACGAATAAAAAAGATGATATGAAATATTATTGTGCTGTGAACATTGTTCGAATAAGAGACTTGAACGATCATAGTCTCAAGGCAGTTTTCACTCATGATAGTGGTAGTGGAAGAAGCGTCATTATCATTTTGGGAACGTATTACTCACTTCATGGCGGTTTTCTCTCAAAAGTAATCATTGTATAACCACATCATGTAGATTATGTGTTTGTGGTTTTTGTACAAAGTTGCAACTTATGAATATGTACAAAAATTTTTTTTAACGGTGTAACGTAAATAAGACTGAATAAATTCTGGTTTACTTCTTCCAGCTGCTTATTTTTCTGTAACATATTTTAATTAAGATGAGTTCGTAACATTGAATATGGGACTATGGACACGAGGAAGAGTATTGAGGTACTCTTTATGGTTCTTACGTTTCAATAGGCGGTTTCGAAATTGTCTGTGTGGTCCATTGTACATCGGCTTGGAGCGTGCTCTTACACAGAAGCGTGGCGGACGAGACATATGAGAGATTGTTGTGGTATTGCGGCAGCTTCGGTGACGAAGTACCGGCACTCGCAGCGCATCATGCGGCGAGATGGAAGATTAAATTCCTAGAGACAATTGAGAAACAGGCAGCGCCGTCGTTGCAGCGGTAAGTATCGCAGAGATGAAAGTGAACATTTTCATTAGGCGTGGCTCACCAAGACATGATTACATGCGTCACCACAGCATCCAACTTCAAACGCGTTCCCTTTACGTTTCCTATGCCACGTAGCCACCTGCGTAGTCCGTGCTGTGAGACTGTAATTTTTCCGCCCTTCAAAAAGTTGCAGATGAACATTAAACAATTTCCACGGACGACATAAAGCGGCGGTTTTAGGTTGGTCGAACCGCTACCGTGAAAGTGCTTCTTGCAAACAACGGGATTTAATCAGGATACGTTATCAAATCTACATTAAATCTCCTCGGCTTGGAAGATTCCAAACAGTAATTCCAAAACTCATTCATGTCTGAAATAAAAAAAAAAATTTAAAATACTTTAATATTGTTTTGATGTTTGTTTCACTTCTTATTCGCGTTATTGCTGGTAAACTTTTAATATCCGCGAAAGAAAAATATTTTGCGCGAATCTTTTCAACGGGATGGTCCCTCAATTTCGAATTAACCGTATCGCATATTGTTTGCTTTCTCACCCGATATTAGAATAACTTCAGTTAAATCATTTTGATGTTCTCTTTGTTTGGAAATAATGGAAATAAATCAGGTTTGTTTTGGATTTAATATGTTATTAAAATATTTTATATGCTTCAAAAACTTTTATTTTATACTTCATTTTTATAATGGACATTCTTAAGATTTGATAACATAATGCCGCATTAATGATTAATTAGAAACTTTTTAAAAGTATAAAGGGACTCTGCTTCGTTTGATTTTCGTATTCGATAGAGGCTGAGTGGATGCTATACCATTCCTTCGCTGGTTTGTTCTGGGGAGGTTAAGTTCTGCTACTTAAACTGTGAACGGAACTCGTTTGAAAGACGCCGAATCAAAGTTCCCGGGACATAATTTATTCCATCTCCCCAGTTTGCCGGAACGATTCTTCTTGAGATTCTCCACGACTACGTCGACGAGAATGTTAAGCGTTGTCAGAAGCTTGATCGCGACGTTGAAGGCGAATGGGAGTCAAAAGAGAGACGAACTGAGGAAGAGTACAATGGAGTGGGAGGGACATTGAATACGATGCAAAGTATAATACAGAAAGATGGCTGCGATGTGAAGGAGGTAGATAAAACTGCACACTTATTTACAAAGGAACTAGATTTGCTGAGGAAGGACAACTGTTTAAATAGTTGTTTTTTTTTAATCTTAAATAAAGATTTAAAACTGAATTTAAATGAAATTACAAGAGTAAAGTGTAATTTACTATAAGCTGGATGGAAAGGGTAGATAAAAAAGGCATGGCACGTTTCTATTAGATGTTGGAAATATACCGAATGTAATGTGAAATGAATTTACGAGGAATGGTGTTTGTTAGTAGGGAAATTGTGTTGAATAAAGTAAGATCTCATTTGTTGGAGGATAAAAACTGCCATTTTAAGTTTCATGGAATGTTGTTTTAGTATTTCACACGGATATTGTATGTTTAGAGTTACGAGGTCAAGGGATATGGGGAGAGTAGATATGGATATAAATGATTGATTTAAAACAACATTAAAGAAGGTACACAAAACGAAGTAAATTCATTTAAGAGCGAGCATAAATTGATCAATAAATGATATACATTAAAGTTTGAAGGGGGAATGGACTGTAGGATAAAATAAATAGTCTGGCATGATCCAGTGGGACGCGAGGAATGTAACTGATACTGGCAATCAGTAAATAAGTCGGTGCAAATACCCTGCTCAATTTAAGTGTTTGGCAATAATATATGTTGGAGATGACAAAGTGATTAGTAAGAAGACAGGGTAAGAGTTGCTAAAAGAAAAAAAAACCCGCAACGATATGCGATCTACTTATGACACTTAGGGTACCTGTATTTCATTAGTGTCACATGAATGGTACAGAAAGTTTTAGATTGCTACCTAATTTATTTAATATTTGTTAACATAAACGTTATGATACCTCTTATAGTCTTAATAATTTATTTCTACTAATATTACATATTAGACAGGGTCGTTTCACGTAACCACTAATTGATTGATTGGCAATTTACCTTTGAGGAATTTCTTCATAATGTAATTGAAAATATAATACCCGGAGAATTCGAGGGTAGATAGATACAATTTTCAAAAAACTGTTTATTTGTATGACAAGATAAAAGTCCATTATTTAGCGTATGGTCTCGTCATTGTCTTTTCAAACACTCAAAATGTGTTAAGTATTTATCTACCAGAGTTTCGATTGCTATACAATTTTTAACAATATAAACTGGAAGTGATGTTTGAGAGGACGAAGAATCTCAAGACGAAATCGGGTAACGGAAACTGTTTTGTTTAGTTGGATATCGGTGAGGCGATACTAATGTTCGTTTTTAAGAATAAATGAAAGATGTGGTGTTGTCTTCGAGTAAAATATTTATTTAAATATTACTTTCGCCAGCTTAACTGTCATTTTCAATCTAAAATAAAACAATATGTAAGAATGCAATGTACAGATTTTTTTGTTAAGTTTATAAACATTTGAAATTAGTTAAAATCATAGAATTTTGAAATTAATTCAAATATAATAAAGTTTTAAGTGTAAATTATGCTGTACCAATAAATTATGCTGGCAGATATGTTGATGACGTCATTGTACTATGGAGTAGTACACTTCGACAACTTAACAGTTTTAAAGATTTTCTAAATTCCTTACACCAACAAATTCACTATGGAAATTGAAGAAGAAAAATCCCTGAACTTTTTAGATCTTAATATAAATATTATTAACAACAAGCATATTTTTAATATTTTTCGGAAACCGACGCACACTGACAACACATCTGCTCATCCTACTTCCCACAAACATGCAGCCTTCCATTAAATGATCCACAGAGCTCTTCAAATTCCAATGTCTAAAGAAAACTTCACAAAAGAAATTAACACAATCAAACACACAGTTTATTTCAATGGTTACACAACGAAATTAATTGAGAACATACTACACAAAAAACTTTCTAAATTAAACACTTCACACGTCACTTCTGTAACCCCACTCCTCCAATCCACTTTGAAACCTGTATTTATCCCTCATCTTGGACAAATTACCAACAAAATTGCTAACACTCTTTCTGCCTTGGGTTACAAGACAGTTTTCAAAACATACAGCTCTATCCAAAACCAAATTTTACGACCAACAGACACCACCCCCACCCTAGAAAATAGTGGAGTATACCTTCTAACTTGTAACGATTGTGATGTCAAATATGCGGGGATGACCGTTAGGAAATTCAAAATCAGAATCAAAGAACACATTCACGCCTTACACGACAATAGCAATCAATCTCATTTTGCCGACCACCTTCGCCTTTTCACCCACTCTTTCAACATTGATCAAAGCGTCCACATCCTTGAAATAGAAAACACCTCCCGAAAAAGATTAATCTTAGAAAATTTCCACACTCATAAATTGTTAATACAGAATGTCCCTCAGTGCAATGAACATTTAAGAAACCTTTCTCCTCTTTTGTCCCTTCTCCTGGAATAACCCATTTACTCATGGACTTTTCCCGGTCACTTCTCTAACCCCCCACCCCCAAACCACCACCGGCTCCTACTTACCCGTTCTTAAATAGCACCCCGTCCAAACTTTCGGGAAATTTGCCCCTTTGATACGAGGCATTGTCAGGTACGTTCAACTCACTTATTTATTTTATATTTTCATTTAGTTGCAGTTTTATCTCTTATTCACAGGTTCATTCTACAATAATTTGTTGCTCTGTTTCCAATACTCTTAAAACTTTATTATATTTCAATTAAATCTATAATTTTAACAAATTTCAAATAATTTCAGATCTTCATAATTTTAACTAATTTCAAATGTTTATAAACTTAACAAAAATTCATGTACATTGCATTCTTACATATTGTTTATATTTTTGTATGTAGTTTTACTTTAAACTGAAGATGCCAGCTAAACTGGCAAAAGTATTATCTGAATAAATATTTTACTAGTAGACAACACCACATCTTTCATTTATTCTTAGTGTTTTGTTTATTAGTATCTATTGTTAAATAAACAGGAATGCGGTTTAGCCATCTGTACACAGAATTAACTGACAAAGCATAATGCTTCTATACATATTCTTAGAATTTTAATTTTAAGAAACCGGACGTGAGGGCTACGGTGCGTAAATAAAGTCGGTATGAACTGTCCAGATATAGGTTCTATTTCCAGTGAACTCAAAGTCAAATCCCAAGTTTGGTTTCGATCATCAATCTATTCGTGAGTTATCGGGGGAACAAAATTCTTAACACACACACATACATTGGACATCATCGCCAAAATTTGAAAATACTCTCCTGGAGCCAATTAGCAAAGATCCGAAGAGATCTCAAAATTTGGTTTACGACTTTTTACAATACTATCTTTTCACACTGTGTAATAGAATTTTTTTAAAAAAAAACAGGAGGTGCTGTTGTGTTGGTTCTAGATTCTAACACAAGTGGACAATATTTTATTGTGCAGCAACAAAAAAGTAATAATATTACATGGTGGAGAATACTGTATAATCATGGTTTACTTTGTACTATCCTGAACCACATTATTGAATACTGTATAATCATGATTTACTTTGTACTATCCTGAACCACATTATGCAGACAAATTTATATCTAACTGAATTCTAACTGTGTAACTTCCTAGCCTGTCCTTTGCGAATTCGGTCTCGGAGTAAAGCTTTCCATAAACATGCATAGAATATTCTTACATGTTTCGTTTTCTTTTCTGCGACTCAAAACTCATATTGTTAAATAATACTTTTTCTCTCTTGATTTACATTAAAACTTCAACGGTAAAGTATGTGAAAACTGTATTTTATATGAAATTTATGACGTAGTACATTCTATGACAACCTCTGGTTTTTAATCTATTTCGAATTTAAACAATACGTCTCCCCAAACCGATAACTGCACTTCCGCATTTGTGAGAATAGTAATGACTAGAGGGTGAATGAGGAGGAGGTTGCAAACATACGTGTACTTAACACAGAAATAGTTTGTTGAGATGAAAGAGTGAGTGGAGTGGGAGGGCGATGTTGAAGCATGGGGTTGAGCCAACGCAGTCGTCTTCTGAGTTGATGTAGAGGAGTGGGGGAGGGGGCGGGGTCGTTGAAAACTTGCGCGCCGCCGCCGACAGACGGATGGACTGTCTCCGAGACAATGTTGTCGCTCTGTTGTTGCTCGAACTTTCCCAGAAGGGGAGCAGCTGTAGTCGGTATTCGTTAAGGCATTTAAGAGGAATTCTGTTGAGAGTTCGCTATTGAGTGTGTGATCTTGATGAACTTCTGGAAATGCTATTAGGAATATTTCTTGACTCCACCAATAAGTATCAGGGTATTTTGTTCGGTAATTTAGATTCAATGTACATTTATAAGAAAATAAATTGTAGGATTGTAAACCATTTAGCATTTTAGGAATAACGAGATAGCTTAGTGGTCAATACTGAGAAATGGTTTCGAATCGTGTCTGTAAAGAATAAAATTTATTTCAATATGGTGGAGTGATTTACATTTTAGAAGCTTTTAGTCAACTTCACGTGCTTTATTTATTCGTTTCTTAGTGTGCTTGTTAAGTTGAAATATTGCAAGGTCCTTTTGAACGTTACCTGTTGTCGGTATTGACTGAAATTTGGTATACATGTTT
Source organism: Laupala kohalensis (assembly GCA_002313205.1). Taxonomy (NCBI): domain Eukaryota; kingdom Metazoa; phylum Arthropoda; class Insecta; order Orthoptera; family Trigonidiidae; genus Laupala; species Laupala kohalensis. The sequence goes on from NNCF01126186.1 coordinate 1,280,259, forward strand.
ACATCAACCCGTTGATGAAGCAAAAAGAATTATACAAAATTTGTTTAACTTTACGATTTCATTGAATATAAGGCTATTGGATTTTATTTTATTTACTATCTTCATTATAAGAAATAGAGATAATAATCGATTGTGGATATCTTCCATTAGTTCTCTGACGCACCTCTATTGACGACAATTCAATCAAGTCTCCACTGTCTCTAGCCCCTTCAATAGGATCCATGGGTTCGGATGACGTCTTAGTGGTTGGCCAGCGGTGCAAATACACATACAGACTAAGTCTATGTGGACATTGCGGCTTATTAGATGTCCCTTGACGGCACTTCTCCCTATGTATGCTGACTATCCCGAGTCAGAACCTCAGCAGCTATTGTATACCCAATCTGTCCTCTCATGCCTTTGCTATACCGACGACTTAATCGTTGCTCAGGAGAGAATCCATCTACAAAGGTACAAACTTGACGTATCGGCTTCCAAAGTAACGGGAAATAGCGTTTCACCCATGGAAGCATGGAAGATCAAGTTATGTTGAGTTGCTGCGTGAATCATAGTGATCCCGATTGGCTGTAGCATTACAGTTATGTCTCCAATAATTGTGAATGCTCTTCATAAATTAGTTTGAATATGATGGTTCATGTAGCGGTCTTGTTAACAAATTTTCGTGAATATTTTTATAGTAATTTTTCATCTGTAAATTAGATACCCGTCTTCAGATTATGTCTAAATACGTTAGTTATTTAAATGGATAGGCTTTTACTGTTATTCTATTCAATAAATTGTCTAATGTCTCTTTCAGGAAGTCTGCACGACCTTATGAATTAAGGACCATTATGTGAGAAGATATTTTTGCTGTGTCATATGTGAGCTCTAATAATGCGCTCAGGCATTCTTCTGTACACTTTGTTGTTTGTAGATAGTAGGCCCATTTCATCACAAATAGGAGCGATCAATTCTGCTTCTTTTTGCTCTATTCTGTGAGATCCAGACTATGGTTACTGATATGATTATCCTGTCACTCTTGGTAAATTGAGACTAACACACCATAAATATTCCGAGAAGATTTTTTCACTCTTGTCTTGTTTTAAAATAATGATGAAAGGAAGTCATAGTTATTTTTGAGAAATAATCAAAATTAGAGTATTCAGACAAATTATCTGAACGAGTTAACTTGATTTTATCAAGTATTTGAGGTGTATCTTCTAATTCACAAGATCATGTTGTCTTACTCATGCACTTGCTAATATTGTTCGCCATTAATTTATCCCTAGTGTACAGCACACCCTAGTGTGCTTGGATTAATCAAGTTTAGCGCATCCTAAACATTCGGCATGACCTCAACCAATCAGCTGGTGCTTGTCTCTCACTGCGCACTGCACCATCTCCTTCGCAATCTCTCCCCATAGTGAATATATGTGTCATCGTCTCCACTGTCGTCCCCGTTCCCTTGTCACATGGAGGACTACCATTGGTGGCAGCCCGCGTGCGCCGCACACGGCTCCCTGGGGCACGCCCGCACACCTGATTGCGCTTGCGACCTGTTAATTGCGACAAGACCCCTTGGCTCCGCTGCGGTGCCCTGACGACGACGTTCTGGTCACCTTGCCAACACTACGCGATTAGTCCTCGCCGGTCCAAGTCAAGATTCTCGTACCACGCGTCGTTGCCAGGTTATACAAATTGATGATAAAAATACATGGAAATTTTAGCACCTCTTTGTAAATATTGACAATCTGCATTGATTATTATGATATATAATGATAGTTTTAGAGGACACCAAATATGCGCATATTATTATAGATAATCACTGTATCCTGACAGTTATTCAGACTTCATTCATAGCAACAAAATCAAAATAAAAGACTTAGAATTCAGAAGTAACACTTTATTAATTTTCACAGTTTTATGGTCAACTTTTAGACGCTATTTAGCATCATCTGCAGGGCCACTGCATTTTAAAGATATAATAATTCCATCCAAAATTAATATCCGTAAAATTTCAAACCATTGAAAACATTAATAAGTGATCTAGTGAACATGATCTAAGTTAACAGAATGATAGTACTTTATATAGCCCGCTTTACACTGTCCATTTTACGTACTGTTTCATGCCATACACACTAGACTGGATGCAGATTGTGTGGAAGTTTTCAAGCAAGCTATATTTTTCAGTACGACTCGTACAAATTGAGTAGTGCACTACTGGTGGCATCTCTGCTTAGTAGTAACGGTGTCCGTATTTTCTCGAATCGATTGCATGGTTTAAGTACTGTGCGTAATTAAGTTGTTGTTTTTCTGTTGCGGTGTTTCTAGTTAGTTGAACTTCGAAAATCAATCATAGTATTAAATTCATTGTTTAGTTTATCAATGACGTCTGTTTACATGATCAGAGAATTGGTGGACTAGTTGAGATTTGTTGCGCTCCCCCTGGCGTCGAGACAACTCATACTAACACCATCCATTTCTCGACGAATTCCGTGCAAAACGCTTGTTTCGGAACGTTTACCTGTCTCCTTTGTTCTTGTATGAATATTGAAGAATAAGATAATATATATCATCTCGCCAATTCAGTGTTTTTGCTTTAGCGTGATCATTTTTTATGTTTATTTTGATCTTACATCCTGAAACCATCTGACCTATAAGAAGGTTTCTTCCAGTTTCATTTGAGTGCTAACTACTACTTGCCGAGACAGCAGCAGGTAAGGACTACAAGTTCCCTATTTTTTATGATTCTCCTTGTTTACTCTATTGAGATCGTTAAGATTTTTCTAAGACCCAGTCAAGAGTACTTCATTTCTTTTCCATTTGCGGAAAGTTCTCTTGTCTCTTTTCTTCGAGGTGTAATTAAAACTGACTCTCCAAAGAGCTGTGAGCTTTTTGACTTTTATAAATGAAAGTATTTGGGACTGAAAGTATTTATTTTCAACAATTATAGATTCTTCTGAGAAAACACAAATTCAAATTCTTCATAGCCGTACACAAAATTTGAGGATAATTCTTTTCAGGACTGTCGCACTACGAGAAGCAGTTATTGTTTGACAACTTGCCCCAGGCTTCTTTATACATTCAATGCTTTAACTAATCTGTCGATTTTTAAGTAAAATGTGAAATACATCTATATTTCACTTCAGTTCTTGAATATCTGTAAAAAGCAAAATAAAGCATTTTCTTAATTTAAAAAATCAAGATTCATAAACATCCCATATTTACCAAATTGTTGGTTTATTCACGTAGGTATGTTTCCGTTTCTTTTGTTTTTTATATTAAAAACTAATTACATAAATATTTGTTCGAAATCTTTGAGAGGACGATGAGTGTATTTCTGTCCATGATGTGATTGGAAAAGCAAATCAAAACACGAAACTCAGGCGTAGAATACCAAATATATGCGGTTGCCATGAAACATTCTCAAGGCGTCAGCAGTTGTGGCTTTGCGTGAATATCTGCCTGTTTTTACACTCGCACGCGTTTTAAAATTCAGGATTTCATGACTGGCGATTAATGTGTAATGAAGAAGTCGATAAAAACTCGTGGCCCGGTTTTTCGTCAGTCTATTCTGTCGGGAGAAGGAGCCGAGCGCAGAGGCAGAGAAGCGTGGGGTTATTGCTTTGAACGCCAGCAGCGCGCGAGCTTTTTGTTTCCCAGCCGAAGCCGCTGATTGGCTCGCAGCCGAGGCTGCGTTTTGCACTTCTCGGAGCACGAAGGGGAGGAGGATGGAGCCACTTCTCGAGAGAAGGAAATGGGTTGAGGTTTTGGAATTGCGCTTCGGAAAGTATTTGCTTAATCTGTTTTAATTTCCGAAGCGAGTGAAATTTTAGCAGTTTTTATGTGGCTAAGGCTCGAGTATTATCTGCAGTTCGTAATTGAATTGTGTTTATCTAATTGTGTGATGTATTTTAAGTAGCACGGTATTCGTACCAGTTAGAATAGGACCTGTAAACATATTCTCACGTCAAAATATTTCATAGCCCAAGGCTCAAAATAATATTTTCATGACGCATCCCTTTTATTGTCCTCTACGTGGTCATACGCAGTTTGTACTGTTTTTTGACAATAAATTTATTATTATTATTATTATTTTATAGAAAGTGGGAGATTGTTGATTAGCATGTATAACTTTGCCAAAGAAACGTGTTATTTTGCCTCAAGGATAAAATTGTTTTTTTTTTGTTTCCTGAGTAAATATTGTTTCGTAAGTAAGTTTGCCTTAATACATTTTGATAAAGTTCATCGTTTGTTAAATCATTTCTCGTCTCAGCATAAAAGAGCTTGTCTCAGAAATGATTTAGAGAGCAATTTAACAAATACGTAAAAGCAGCCAAGCATAATTTTTTGTTGAGGTATTAAAAAAACACGTTTATGTATTAGGTATACTTCATATTACGCCCAATATTTAAATATATTTTAAAAACATTTCGTATTTGATGCATCAAACAAAAATTTTCTTTATATTAATAAATTCACGACTTTGATCCGCAGTTATACCCTACGTCACTCTTGTCGCTCCATAGTGAAGGATAGCCAGTATTTCTCACTGCACTTCCATACGCAAACCTTCACGACCCTCTTATACGAAGCGCCTTTCGGTGACTCTCCACACCTTAGACCCTTCACGAGTCCTCTGTTGTCCCTGAGGCGCCGGGTTCTGCATGGTAGCCACCGACGCCGCCACCGTGCGTTTCCGCAGCGATGGCGATCGGTAATTAGCGCTCTGATTAGTCGACTCCTGTGTGCGATGCTTGAGCTTCAGAGAACGACGCAGTCTCTGGTACGATGGAGAAATGGGAAGGGTAGATGTGGTCTGCTCTGACGGATGTACACGCCCGCGCTCCACGTATTTCCGCGCCAGCTGGCGATTTGCCCACCGCGTCCAGCACTCGTCACCTATCACCTGATCACTGTTCACCACTGCTCTAGGGGATTTACTGCCGTTGCTTATCTGCACACCGAGATCGCTACACATGACAAAACCGCAAGCTCTCGTTTTCATCCGTCTATTTCTCTCTCTCTCTATTTCTCTCTTCCGTTTCGGTTTCGCACTTCGTTTGACGAGGATCGGTGGCACTGAAGTCGATCTCTGCCTACGTGTGTTTTGGTGGCGTATCATTTTATTTCTTTACGCAGTCATGGATTTCCTCACTACTCTGTATTTTTTGAATCGTCATACAAGAGATAACATTTGACATCAGGACAACAGAGCAGACAGAAACAAAAATGTTTATGAAAAAATACGTTGTAGGTATTCCTGTACCATTTTTCAGAGTTTTGTTATATTTGCGTGACCAATGAATATTGAGAATTCTTCTTTAAAAAATATTTGTTGTCATTAAAGTACTGTAATACAACTGTTGAAGTCGAGGAAAGTGAATTTCAGTTATTTTCATAGCTCTTTATGTGTATTTTTATTTAAATACATATTTTCACTTCTAGTTTCTCAAAACAAAAACTAAATTTCAACTTTTATGAATGGTTTTTCAGCAAAATTTTAAAAACTTTTTACGTTACTAAATGCAAGGGTTAATTGAATAAAACTTTCAAAAAATGTTTTCTTAATTTGATTTTTGTTAAATGACTTGACTTTATAAATTTAAATTGAAAAAAGTGTTATTTGCATTTTTCTGACACGAGAGCATAACATTTTCTTTTACTTTTAGTGATGGATAATTCATTGATCGATATAACATGCAGAGTTTTTTTACTTCACGTATTCGGTTTTCGAGGAAACATTCCATTTGATCACTATGGCATATTCAATAGTGGGTTTGGAAAGACGGTTCTACCCTCGTTTATTCAGAATAGCGTGTGATGTACCCACAACTTTGATTACTGCAATACAACCAAAATTATTTTTAAATGCAATTAAAGTGTTCAAAGGACATTAGATATTGCGTTTCAATTTATCATACAGTGTATTAATAAAAGTTTGCGTATAATTTACATTTTTAGACTTAGAAACTGAATCGTTATTTCACTTGCCACTTAAAATAGCTGAGAATTAAAAAAATAAGAATAATTCGTGTATTCTGCGTAATTGTATGTATTTATTTTTTCAAAAGACTTACAACTTCGTAGAATTTACGAATAGATTTGTTTTCTAGATAATCTATGCTAATGAATCGAGATAGACGCGATAACTGTTATTTTTGTGCCCCAGAAATTCCGCTATAGACCAACGTGAAAGCAAGCTCTGTGAGTGAGGACGGCGTGGGAGTGTGTCCAAAGGGGAGGTGGAGGGTGGCGCATTCGTGAAAATGAGGTGGAGAGTCTCTGCGTTGGGGGCCAGAGCGAGTGCGTGTTTTATCTGCTTGAGAGTGCTGAAATGCGATCGCAACGGTGACTGGCGGCTTTGTGCTTTTAATTCCACCCTCACCGGTAAAACGCTTGTACATTCAGTGATGATACTTCAACGTTCCGCAAAACCTTTTTCATATCAGATGGGAACTGCATACGAGTTATTAGATTCTTGTGATACTCCTCAGTCTTGCAGAAATAATTGTTCAGCATGCTTTTGGTTTGTACATATCGTGTGAGAATATTTTATGTTGTTTTGTATTATAAGATTGTTGCATATTACGACAATATGTAATAAATAAATAATCATGGTCCAGATTCATTCTTTGACCATACGTAACTCATTTCACCAAGAAATTTCATGATTAATGATAACCCAAATCTGATCCCTCTTTTAATAAACTGTCTTAGGGGGAGTTTAGAGAACCATAATTTTGAGAGCCGGAGCGAACCATATTGTAAAAATCTTTTGTAAATCATTTCGTTGTAGATTTATAGGATAAGCGTGTTCTGTACCGAAGTACTTGATAAAAAAGTAAAATGAGTTTGTATACATTTCAACACATGTCTATCTCTTTCGGTTTTTTTGAGAAAGAGATAATGTATTCCACTTTTTAATTCTGTAATGGGCATATAATAATTCGTACTAGAAAAAAGTATTTTTCCTATAAAATCAGTAATGTGATACCTAATTTAGTAGCGCACGCTCAATTTTATTGTATTCGTGGTTCGACCATCCTCCACTATAATGTATATATTGGTATATACATTATAGTGGTATTATAGTGGTATATTATAGTGGTATTGCACACTATAATGTATATATTGGTTCATATAAACAGCCATCAGAACTCGTCACTTGAGAAATTATTTTGTCAAACTCTTCCTTCATTTCGCATGATAATGCGTACAGATTATTCCCGTTTCTGGCAGGTACGATTTCATGCTTTTAGAAACTTCTGTTACTGACAGTGTCTTTACACCGATTGAAGAGTTCCTTATCTCCTACTTCTTTCCCGGTGCGTAAGGAATAAGGGGTGAATAATAAAGCAGAAACTCCCCTCGCTGTACTACGAGGGAACGTCCAGTTAATAATATCTTCGGGCTATGATCAAAGAAAAAAGAGACAAAGAACTGCTTCCAAAAAAAGTGGAATAAGTAGGAGTTCATTCTTACTAAAGCGCCCCGCGGTAATATACCGTGATTTGGAACCGGAGTGTTTTAGTCTCTTCGAGAACGTACTTGAATTCAAATTGGTGGAAAGGGTGACAACATGGTTTGCTTTCTGGCATTACAATTTTGTCTTGGTGAAGACATTTGTATGTACCCGAGTCAGTGTAAAACGATTTGTCAAGACCTTTACACAAGTGATGCAGATAGGCCGGTTATTTGACAATAGACAAATTCTTTTACAATGAACAGTAATGCTTTCTTCAAATTAAGTTAGTGAAGTTAGTTTAATGATGTCAATGGGGGTGTTAATATTGAAATCAGAGACGTTAATGGGGAACAAACCTGGGATTCCAGCTTCATGTGCTGGCGTGCTAACCATCACTCTGTCATTCGCCTTCCGACTCCGTTTATCATACAGTCTACGCAAATTGAACGACTATAGTAGATGGAGTCGGAAGGGATAGGATACATGTTATCATGCAAGCGCGTAAAACTGGACGTCCCTGGTTTCATCGTCGGTCCGTTCTCCCATTTTCATACAGTAGAACATCATGAAACTTACCTTGCGGTGTAGTTAACCGCTATTTGAAATCTAACTTCTTATAGTTGGTAAGTTTAGCTTGTATTAATGTAATCACATTTGAGTATTCAAGCCACTTTCTTTCAAGATGTTCAACAATGTCTCGACGTTTTTTGAAGAAAAGAAACAGGACTAAAACATTTTCTAAAAAATAAAAAAGATCAACGTTCAAAACTAAGAAGTAATAAATTATTTAGGTCTTTAATTATCTTATAATAATGTTTTAAATGTTTCCTTAAAAGAGTTAAAAATATTACTTCAAAATTAAAATTAATGTAAGAGTTTTCTTAATCAATTTATCTAGTTAGGAACTACTATTCACTATGTTACCTTTCCAAGAATATCTTGGTATTAAGTTGTCGCTCCATAATTGTTTTGTTAGTCCAATAAATCAATACGTTTTTCTTAAGAGCTGTTTAGTAGATAGTAACCATATTCTTATGTGACTGACCTGTTTTAGTTTATTTACAGCACTACGCCCGAAACTATAATTAAACTTCGGTATAAAACAATTTTTATCTGAAGTCCTCATTCTAATTCTGCTCTTTTGTTCAACGACTTAACGGGTATCGTATGCGAACACGTTGATGAGGATTCAGTCAATCACTTTAGTCCGGCATTCGGTAACTGAGAATGTTTTATAATTCGGTATCTTGAACAATGAACGTTACTTAAAAAAAAAAAATTTAATGACACGTCTTTGATATTTGTCGTGATTGTTACTTCCATTGTTTAAAAAAAAAAAGTCCACATCATAATGTTATTGTTTCTAAAGTAAATGATGGATACATTTAATGTTGGCCTTTCATTGTTAAATCCTGTTTTCTCTTGAAAAACCTCTACAGTCCGATACGCCTCAGGTCCGAGCATGCCGGATTAAAGAGGTTCTACTGTATTCCGTATTTTGAAAATTCGAGTGCGCACGAAGACTGCGACAATAGGGGAACTCGCTGAAAGAGAATACAATGGGTCTTAATGGAAGCACATTAGTTTCTTTGGCAGAGGGACTGTCTCAAGTGAATTGTTGATAACCTAAGACGAAAGGAGGCTCGTGAATGTCTCATGAGGCTCGGTTTCCCTTTTAAGGTGGTTCTTCTTGTGCATCATCGATTTTTGTGTGAGACGCCATTAACTGTGGAGATGCTCACTGTTATCGAGTCATGAATTGCGTTGCTCTAAGAAGTGTTCCTCCTTGAATCGGAGACTTGCTCTAGTAATCTTTATTTGAGTATTGAATATTGCACTTTCAATTCTCGCAGTGTTAATGAGACGTAATGAACTCACCATGATACCTCAGTAAACTAAAAATCATTAGATATGACGATGATCGCAAACATTCGAGAGGGTCGGTGAAACTTTTTGTGTTAGAAATAATATTCTTTTAATTTGAAAATACGATTTCTTCGAGTGTATTTCTGTTAATATATTTGACGGGGATGTATTTTTTTAATTGGAAGGAAAAAGTTATTTTCTTCTTTTTGTTGTCGCGTATCGCATCTTAAATATTTTCATTGAATATAAATGGTAGGTTACTTGTCACAAAGTTTGACTATGCATTCGGATATATTCTGTAGAACAGAAGGAGGCAAAGTACTTGTATAAATAATTTGTTTCACATTCATGTTTTGTTTTGAAGTAATTGAGGGATCATAATTTACAATTATGGACTAGCAGCTGCTCTATTGCTACACAATGCAGCCGATAATGTAGGGACCATTCCATGGGAAAGTCCCGTTTGTTTTCCTTGCCTTGAAAAGGACGGTACAGTCTGCGCATGCGCCATTCGTGTATTCCTAACTTGCAAACATCATCCTCTGCTAACCCATAGCCTGCCAACATACTTCCTCAGCTGACCCCTTCCAGATGTCAGAGAGTGATACGCGGGCTAGTAAGAAATGTGTAAGTTTTCATTTTGTAGTCATTGGATGTGAGTGCTGTGCATTTTTTCAGTGTAAAATATTCCACAGAGCAATCAAATGTCATGACCTCTAGGTGACCTCCCAGCAGAAATATCGCAGACAGAAGAGTCTGCGGCATGTAAATACTTTCTTTGCAACTTAGTAAAATAAAATTTTTGTGACCCAACACTTTGCGATATAAAACGATGTTTAACGCTAAATGAATGCACGTAACACTGATTTAATCGCTATTTTCGGAGATCAGGTTGGATACTTTCGTGGAATAGTCACAGTATACATCGACCATGAGAAGAGATAGTAAGAGAAAGATGAAGAACCAAAAAAAAATGTAGAGGATAACCCTTGCTGGGCCTGAAACTGTTTTAGTTGATCCCCTGTTGCAACTGTATTGCTTTTATGGACAACTGTATATTTCTCTTTGGCCTTAATATTATTTCGATTGTTGAATCTCTTGTGCACTTCTTTGTCTCAAGTCTTTTCCTTTTTCACTCGTCCTACCCCCTCACCACATGCATGCTCGCGCGTGCGCGCACACGCACACACACACACACACACACACTAGTCACTGCGTCGTGTCCTTTCCTTAAATTCCACAGCTTCTGGACGGTCATAAGCAGGGTTAGGATTCTTAGGTGCAAATTTCATATGAAAAAGGAAAGGAATAGGTACTAAAATAAGGTAAAAATGGACAAAAGGTGGTGTTCTACTTAACCAATTTAAGAAATCATATTTCTCCTATTCTAGTAAATTGAGTTAGAAACAAGTTCATAAGCATCTTTATCTTTTTAAGAAAAATATTTTTTAAATATTTTTCATTTTTGAGATAGCACTCCTTGACATCTACATATATCTGTGGGGCAAACTTCGTATTTGGTTGGAGTGACAACTCTTCAAATAGGACAAATTCGTCAACATCTGGATTCTTTTGAAAATTAGACACAAAATAGCTTTTGGCAAAGCCATCCTATTGTTTCAATCATTTATCTGCAGTCAGTTACTTGTAACTTCGGATGCAAACTCCTTAAGCTTGTCAAAATTCTTAAATGTAATATTGATTGTATTGATGCGAAATAGTATGTAAAAGAAATGTAAATCACTATAAATGATAAAGTGGGCTTGTGAATATTATGGAAAGACAGTAAAACGGAAAAAGGGGATTGTGAACACGGTTGAGGGAAAAAGGGATAAAAGATCCCGGAAAAGAGAAAAAAACGTGCTTAAAAATGCTTCCTTTGCCATTTGGAGACAAAATTTCACATTGTGATATGTTTCCGAAGTGCTACAATTTATCCCAACATTAAGATGTGCACCTAAAAAGCCGAACCCTGGTCATACCTGTAATCTTATTTTGAAATACCGGTTTTTGTAGTGGTACTTTTATAACAGAGTCGACCGTAATGGTGACCAAAATCGACTCCAACCCAACATCTTAAATTCAATTCGATTGCGAAACTGAAATCTGTGGAGAAGAAGTGCCGAAGGCGTATAATGTAGTGAGTGGGAAGTGCGATGTTTCAGCTCCTTGAACATTCGAGTTCACGACAAAAATTACAATAAATATGATGGTATATTTGTGTAAATAAAATATTTTGGATTTAATATTAACTTCTTTTTTAGGTACTTCTGGAAGGAACTTATGTTGACGTCTGTAAATAGAATGATTTACTGGGTATGCGAATGTAAAAATGTATTCATTAAAGATGTTTTACGCTCATTAAATCTTGATGTTGGTTGCACTCAACTGCTCCGTTTGTTTTTTGATATAGTTAATAAGTTTAGGCTTACAGTAATGGCTTAAATGTTTCACTACAGTCGTGCTTACAAAAGTAGAAGCACCCTTTCTTTATTTCTTCCAAAGCGCAAGAAGCTTCATTCGTATCCTTACTATCTGATATCCCCTTATCGAATCTCTACAATAAATTTACCCCATATCTCACTGTTATTCCGAACAACAAACCAACCGAATTGCGACATCACAACCTCCTCCATCGTCGCTCTTCGCTGTTTCAACCGCATTGTCTGCCAGCGAGCGCATTCTCCCTCCAGCTCCCGCTCTGGGGCCGTCATGCGGGCCATGCGTTATGGATGTGCAGGAAGGAAAGCTGTCCGTCGACCGGCGCGACGCCTCATGGCTTATGGATGAACCGATACAATTAGCTGTGAACCCGTCCACTCGCTCCTGTCCTCTCTCCTGGACGATGGCTTGACGCTCTTCCACCTGCCGGAGACTCCGCCTGTCCATCGTTCGGATGCTGATGGAATAACTGTCGGAGATCTACGTAGGCTGACATTCGCCTCTGGGAATGTGTCCTCCACGACGTTGGGATGAGGATATGAGGTCGTCATGGGGGAGGGAGTTCCACCGAGTGTGGTAGCGATGCGGTTAACGTGGCGAAGGGAGGCAGCTATCGGAAATTCGTATTAAGTGGTGCCGGCTGCGAGGAATAATTGAAACTTGCGGTGGCGCGTCAGCTGGCTACGCGCGCGTTGCTGTGTGCGATCCTCTTCTTTGTTCTTTTCTGTCCGTGGGTCAATGCATTTTGGTATTAGACGGTAGAATGAGGGGAAGGTTCCGAGTATATGTTCGTGCCACTCCCTCGAGACTCATAAAAACTTGGCTACTGTATTGCTTTCGTTTTTACTTTAATCGTGTGAAATCTCTATGTTCTGATAATCAACTAAACGATATAGAAAGTGGTGATTCTTAACATCGCATACTCATGCGGAGTACATGTTCAGTATTTTCATATCCTCGTAGATCATATTTTTTATATTTTAAAAACATTTAGTTATACTTTTCATTTTTTAGACTTTCTTACTATTTTAAATGATCGTGTTAATTTTGATCATTGACTTATTTTGAAATGAATTGTGCTATGTTACCAAAAAAAAAAAAAAAAAAAAAAATAATTCTGACCGGACATAATCATTTTTGATTACCTGTTTTTTATAAAAGGAAAAACTTATTTTTCTTCTATGTTAAAACAACATTTTAACAGTTTCATACTGTGTTGAGGAGATCCATATCTCATTCACTGAACGAGGAGCAAAATCATCAATTAAGGCAGATTCTTCTAATTAAACTTTGCATTTAGTTTGCTTAATAGTGAGTTTTTTTTCAGTGAGTGTAATTATCACTACAGGGATTGGCGTTCCAGGTCACTGAAGCTACATTCATTTCATACATTGATTCGTTTTAACTTCAATGAAACTCTCATTAATGAAGAGACCGAATTGGTTTGTTACCGTTGGAAACAAAACTGTGTTTTGACGTATCCAACGACTCGAGAAACATAAAGGACATTTGTTCTCTAGTATCCTATATTTCAATACACGCTTTCATATTACTTAACTCAGAGTTTATCATAAATGACACCGTTTGTATTCGCTACCTTAATATATGTAGATTAACTGTAGCTCTCACCTCACTATTTCTAGACTTATTAGAGCTATAATCTAAATTTGGCGTATTCTTTTTTGGTTTGTTTTATCTATTTATTTAAAAATCCTAACTCTGTTTTCATTTTTATAAGGCTTCGCCATCATTAGTTGAGCTTAGAATGTCCTGAAATTGTCAGGCTTATGGCAAATGAATAGAATGTACACCCATCTTTATGGAGGAAGAATTAACCAAACGGGCGTTTCGTAAGCTTAAGGAGATTTTTTCTAATATTATAAATATAATATGACATTCTCTTTGATATGAATTTGTAAGTTATGAAAAAATTATCTCATATGCTGAGAGTTTTGAAACAAATAAAGCCGAATGTGATGAATAAATGTACAATGTAGAACAATTTGAGATTCAACATTAGTAGCTGCATAAATAGTAAATGCAAAATAATTTTTTATTTCATACAAGTTTGATCCCCAGAATTTGGAATCTTCACGCCAAGCGAGCTAATAGATGCCGCAAATGACCTAGTCGTTGGCTAGCCCTAAAGTCCTAATTAAAAGAAAAGAAAGGCTGCGTTTTATTTTAGCGAGACGCAACAACCCTTAGACACAAGCAATCACAACGTTTGAAAGGGAAATTTTAATAAAATTCTGACTTATTATTGAAGCATTTCAGTAGTTTACTAAACGCTGAATAGTTTTTTTTCGAATAAGCATTTTCGGTAAACATTAACACATAATGTACTCCCAAAATCAAATACCGTCTTAAAATTTATATGCAATCGAACGATAGACATTTTTCTGTTTTTTTTTAAGAATGTGCAAGATTGAAATGTTGGGATCACATCCCTGGTTTTACGTACTTTTTTCAAGTTTGATTTTATTTCCCCCCAGCTTCTCGGCCGTAAGTCCAGTGCCTGGGATTTGTTTCCTATTTACTATATTAATCTTTAAATAACTAATGTAATAATCTCTACGCCCTGTTTCTATTTAATTCCACCTTCCTTCTGTTCCCAATTGCCTTTCACATCTCTTCGCAACAACCTCTCTCCGCTCTCTTTCCCCTCATCTTTTCCATTACTTACTTTACTCGAGCCACTAAATTCCATATACTCTCCCTCGTGTTTGGTTTTCCACATACTGCTGACATCTGTGCCATATATCCATGCCTATTCCACTATCTAGCTTTATTTTCCTGACCTTACTTCAATTCATTCCATCATTATGATCACAAAACTGCAGCTCCCTCTCATCGCGTCCAAGCTGTCCGGCGACACCTCACTGTCGCTACCGCGGCGCCGTTGTCATCTCACGATCTTCCCTTTTCCATCCCCGCTGCGCATACTGCCGTTTGATGTGCCAGGCCTCCATTAGAGCCAAACGCGGTTGTGGTAGGACCACTCGCCTCCACCTAGGGCTTGGCCTGAGGGTAAAGCGAGTAGTGTGGGCGCTGTGGGCCGACGACGTGTGTGCGGATGGTGAAGCCCCCAGGCGTTTGGTCTCTCCGCAATGTCTCACCCTGAGGGCGCGAAGGGCCTCTCCACTACTGGGACTCACGGAGAGGTGAGTTTTTTGACTTAAATTTATGCTGAACCTTTGTATATATTCGCTTTTATTCTCCGTAGACCATTCTTAAATTAAATGAAATTTATTTTTGAAAATTTGAATTCCAATACAATTTATTGAGGTAGTATTTAATTTTTATATTTTTTATTTACAACTTGAATAGTTGAACATCTAGAGGGCCTATGTTATCAACGGCATTTTATATCGCCCGTAGAATGACAATCCATCGTAAATATTGAGACGTAACGCTAATCGCATACCTGATCACTTGCTCCTCATTATATGGATTCGTTTCCTCATACAGGTTTATGTGATTATATATTGTTGGTGATCCGGACTTCCGACGGATTCGTTCGCCACTGAGAGTATTGTGGATGACGTTTGGTTGTTATCTTGCAATACTCCGCGTATACACTAGTCCACAAACTCGACTACGCTCAATGGGTCAACCGCGTGGGGTATGGATGCCGGCGTATTTAGAATACGGGCGCATTCGCCATCCCGCCCTCGAATATTTTTATACTAAAACTGCTCTCTAAACATTGCACATTAAATCATGAACTTTAAATGGTACATCTATACTTTCAGAAGAAGTAAGGTATAGTTTAGTAATTAATACTGCATCATTCAATAAAATATAAATTAGTGAAACTCTTTAAGAATTAAAAATATTTACCAGTATTTCGATATAGCTACCTTATTCTAATGTTCTCCAAATTTTTTCAGAAGCTATTTGAAGGGAGGGGTGTTCAAGTTTTTTCAGTCTTTTCCCAGCGTCCAAGCGCGTGGATAGCACACATACTAGCCGGTGAAAGCCTATTGATCACGGATAACTTCTAGGGAGGCGAGTAGGACTTGCAGTTTCTGTAAGGATATCAACATATCATTTGACTTTGCCGACATATTTTCTCTTTTTTAAACTGACTGTGTATAAAAATGTCATGAATTACCGGGAAGATACCAATCCAAATTTGTAATAACTAAAAAGAATACTTATGTGAGTTTTGTTTAGTTTGCCTATATCTCTTATGACATAAAAGAAATTTAAAGAAAACACAAATACGTGAAGTAACACTTTGAATTTATTGTATTGAGGTGTACATTTCCTTAAATAAAATGTACAGACTTCCTACGGTTGAGTTCATTTCTACCTCTGAATATAATTCCATTTAGTGCAACACATATTTCAGAAGAAAATGAATTAGAGAAAACATTTTAGTCCAATTCTATGTTTTTGACGTGTATTCATAACTCCTCTCTTGTGGGAAGTGGCATTCAATAGCGAGACAATTATCTGAGATTTGACGCAAAGAAAATGAACAAATATTGGCACTATGCCCTCTTCACGAATTCGAAAACTATTTCGCTACGTCTTCATAACTCATTTGTGTATGCGGATCATTTGATCGTAAACGTTGGTATTCTTTCATAAAGTATTAAATGCAAATTTGTACTCACCAATTTAATATCAAATGATTGACTCACTCTGTTGCGGAATACTACGAAATCTAAATTTATTGCGTATAAAAAAATAATTTACTTATAATGCTTCTCCATCACATTTTTCTATTATAATTAACTATTTCTCTCTGACATTCTTTTAATAGATGTACATATTTGAATTGTACATCCTCTCCCCTCGTACATATTTGAATTGTACATCCTCTCCCCTCGTCTTGTTTGGGTTATTACTTCCGTTGAAAATAGTAGTTTGATTTTTAGATCGTTACTAAGGATCAATTACTTTCAATATGTCAATCATTGAGAAAGTTTCGTACTTCGGAAATTTTTTAAAGCTGTTCCTCGCAAAGTGCTCTGCGGCAGAAAGTTCCCCGCAAAGGTTTGAGAAAGGTTGACACAAAAAAATTGCTCAAATCTGTATTACATAAACCATTACGTTTGAAATGTGGATGTATTTACATTTAAAATATCTGAAATGTTAAAAACATTTTCATTTATCCACTCATCTCTTGTGGAAGCTGGTAACTTGACAATAAAGGATTGATTTAATAAAGGTGTATAGGGAGGTTGTTCCAAACCTCCTTCAGATTTTTTTCTTCTTCCCGCTCTTAGACTGTCTTGTGGTGACACGCGGCGTCGTACCGTCATTAGCTCCGTAATGAAGCCGCGCCGAAGCGCTCTGCCAGCCGCCTAGACGGGATTGTCTCATCAACGACAGTGACGGCTTTGTTCGGCATGGCATTGCTCCCTCCGCTCAGCTTCTCCGATGGTGAGCGGCGAGTCTCGTTTGCTCTCTCCTTACTCGCGAGTAGATTTACGTCGCGGAGGAAAACGGGATTAGTCGGAACTGGAATCATCAGTCACGGGGCTGCCTTGTTATGCTTCATTTATGCGGAATCGATTGAAAAATATGATTTTCTAGATTTTACTTTCAGGTATTATTATATTTTATTTCGAATTAAATTTACCTTCTCAATTCTAAAGAGTTAATGATACACGTATTTGAAGACTAACCTTAATATGAGCAACGTCCTTTCTTCTGCCAAACATATTCGTATTAATAATGTCCCAATATTAGTGTAGTTCTAAAAAGAAAACAAGAAGTTTGGATGGGACAGCTTCCCATTTTGTTTTGTGACTTATAAGACTTCTATTAAAATTCAAAGTTCTTCTATTGACACTACGTGAGGGAACCCCGTCCGATTTTTTAAATAAAATTACGTTCAATGGGAGGATGTCTACGTCCAAAAATAGTCTGTTAGGCTGGTTTTAAAAAAGCATTTTTGAAATTTGATCGAGGCACTCTCACATATTCAGGTATTAAAAAAAAAAGACTTGTATAAAATTTTCAGATTAAAAAAATGTATTTTAGGGTTCACTATCAAGCTTTAAAATTGTAAAATATTGATACTTCAAAGCTTGCAGCGACACTAAAACATATTTTTAATGTCTTAACATTTTATCAAAGTTATATTTTAAGATATAAAACAAAAAGTGAGTGCGCCCCATCGATATTACAAAAGTTGATTTTTTTAAGGAAACAACCAATTCACTATTGTGACGAAGGCATATTATAATATCTCATTAATTGTACGTCGGATTGTTCAAAATAGAACGATTAAATGTATTGCAAATAGTTTTATCACGGACCCAACAACGTTTATAATTTTGTCATTGCTTATTAAATAATATTTAATGTATCTGGAAAATTATTGTGATAATAGTTCACGAAGGTTTGAGAATGAATCAATTAATCAATCCGTTTATTTCTCATAAAACAATTACAATATATGGTACAAATATACTAGTTATAACAAGGAAAAAGATAAATAAACTTTCTTAAGAGAAATATAGGTTCCCCTAATGGCAGAGCTTGAGTCAGGGTAACCGTTCTAAATACTAAAACATTAAATTACTTAATCCTAGAATATCCACCAAAAACATTAATGAATATATCTTATATTACTGACGAATGATAAACATTTTAAGTGTAATGAAGCGTAGGACAAGTTACAGAATATGAGTCTTGGAGATTTATTGGAGAACTCTAAATATATGCTCAATTTCAGTCTGTTTCAATAGCCAACTTCTTAATTCTTTAGAAAAAATTCTTAACCTACTGAAATTTTTAATATTAGTTGGCAGAAGGTTGAACGTTTTGGGGGCGAGAAATGAAAAAGATTTCATGAAATGAGTTTTTGTTGGCCTCGGTGTCAATGCAGTTCTAGGATACGAAGAATAGTTGTATATCTGTGCTCAGCTCTACCATTGCTTCCACTCCTAGTATAAAAAACCTTCAAGACTTTGTGAATATACATGTAACGTATTGGGATAATATTTTGTCGTACAAACAACGGATATGAAGGTTCCCTTAAATCTGAATTTGTCATTAGTCTTATAAAATATTTCTGCACAACAATTATATCTTGTAAGTTTGTAACGTAAGTGCCTCCCCAATAAGAGATAGCGTAATCCACCCGTGTGCAAGTGAACAGTATAGCATACGAAGTACATCAGGTGTGCATAGTTTTTTGAGGAAATAGAAAAGTCTATGTTGGCTATTTAATTTTGATTTTAGCGCTTTTAAATGTAATTTTCAATTGATTTCCCAATTTAAACAAATACCCAAGTAATTAACATTATTACTTTCTTTAATGGTAATACATCGCTCAGCACATGTATCCCCTAACATTAAACAGTTTGGGCATTTATATGTGATTGGAGTAGTAAAATGTTCTTCCCCTCGCAAACTGAAATTAACATTGATCGTTTTCTACGGACTCAAAACCATCCTATTTTTTAAGAACCAATGTCTCAATAAGCATAGGTCTAGGTTCATGGAATGTTGTATTTCCTGTCTCGACAAATTTACGTAGCATAGTTCCGTATCGCCAGCAAAAGATGTAAGTCTACCATTAAAATTCTACATTGCACAAATCATTAATGAATATTAAGAATAAGATTGGTCCTAAAACTGTGCCCTGCGGTACGACATGTTCGATGTCTTCTATATAACTGAGAATCCCATTTATCCTAATTCTTTGCTTCCCATTAGTAAGATAACTCTCAAATCAATTAAATAAGACCTCCCTTTTGACAAAGGAAGCAATATAGGATGTGATTATTGCGTCAAATGCCTTCTGAATATCCAAGAATAGACCACTTACATTTTTATCCGAGTTAACACCATTCTCTATTAAATTCATGAAATGCAACAAAGCAGTTTCGGTGCTTAATTCGCACCTAAAACGAAATTGCCTAGGGCTAAAGAAGTGAATTTTAGTGAGATAAGACATGAGTCGTTTTTTAACCAATCAGTGATCTTTAAAAATATAGAAGATAGAGAATATGGCTCTGTAGTTATTGCAGGACAATCTCGATCCCTTTTTAATAATAGGAATGACCGCAGCCTCTTTTAGCTGTTCAGGGAATACTCCAGTTTCAAGACTCAGATTTACAATATATAAGAATACATTTGCAGTTTTTGAAAAAAACATTCTTTATAAAAGTTGAGCTAAAACTATCAATACCAGTTGATTTGTTATGTTTTAATGACTTAACTACGTTATTTAGCTCTTCAATTAGAATTGGTTCAAAGAACATAGAAGATATTTCACTTGTTTCCCAAAAAAATCTATTGAATGGGGAGTCATATTTTCTGTTTCTTCTATTTTAGTTAGATCGTTAATAACATATAGAAAGTAATTATTAAATGCATTTGCTACAACTATTGGGTCACTAATTTTGGAATCTTTTACTGTATATTCGTACTTGTTGACTGTTTTCATTTTTTGCCCACTTACTTCGTTTATCACTTTCGAAGTCTCTTGACTATTGCCTGTTGCGTTATGAAAATTATTTAGGTAATATTCATGCTTAATAATCTTAATATCTAACTATAACATACGAAACACTTTCTAATAGTTTTGTTGTTTGGATTTTTCTTCATTTTTTTATACAGAAAAGTTTTCAACTTAACCCGCCTAAAAGAAAGAGCAACCGTAATCTTTGGTTTAAGTTTTTTTGCAACTACAGATCTTTTTAAATTTTGGAACTCCATTCTACTATTACTAATTGCATTTTGCAAAATTGCACTGAAAGTGTTGTAAGCAAGTGATGCTTCACTGCAGCTGTAAACAGGGGACGAATCAGTGTTGTCTAGCCATCTGTGGAGCAGTTTGAAGTTAATACAATGCGACATTGCAGAGGTGACATTCGATGGTGGACATGCTCTCTCCCGGCCACGCATCGTCACTATACACGTGCAGTGGTCTGTGATACCCGCCTCTATTACACAGCATTCAACAGACAACCTGTTCTTGTCAGATACTCTGGTGAAAATATGATATATGCATGAACTAGTAACAACTGACATATGTTTATTGCGAACAATTCTAGTAGGTTCATTAATTAAGGATTCTAAACCATGAGTTGACATTGATAGTTTGTACTTTCTATTTCTAAATCTTCTCCTAAAATATTTATATTTATGTCACCAATTAAAAAGAGATTCTTTATTTGTTTGATATCGTAACGTTGTAAAATAGATTCAAGTTCGACTACAAATCTACTTGGACTGAACTCATATAATCTTTACATTGCTAACACTGAGAGATCCTGATTGAAAGCTTTGAATGAGAAACTCAGTACATCTGCAGTTTGGAATATCTCTATATTCGTAGAAGGACTTTGAATCGTACTTATATTGAAGTAGACTATTATACCACCTGCCCTATAGCTGGAATTTTTTTTGTAGGGCTTTACGGCTCGCCGACATTGAGGTCATTAGAGCCGAAGTCAAGTTGCCGAACATATGAAAATTTGGTAAGATATACAATGATTTTTCTTCTTCGTAGATCCATACCTCAGATAAAATAACTATATGAGGTATTTGATCACCAGACAAAGCCTCAGCAACAAGTCAAAAGTTTTTCGAACGCTTCTTATGTTCTGATGCACAATGATTAATGACTTTAAAATACTGCCTGAAATTTTACGGGAAATTGTTGATCTCTTCAGTCTGTTCTCTGCCTAATAATTTCCAAAGCTCTTTGATACTCTGAACATTCTTTCCTGTCTCCAGTAAAATGATCGGATCTCTTGCTAAGTCTCTGGCTCGTTGCACAACATTTTTCTTTCACTGAACAGTTTTCTGTCTTGTGATTCTCTAGGCCACAATTTCAAAATGTGTAGTTTTCTTCTCTACATTGTACTTCAAGATGTTCATACCTCTAGCATTTGAAGCATCTAATTGGCATCTCAATTTTTTTTCTACTTTGAAGGAGTTCCATTCGAAGTAGATCCTTTGATTTTCCAATAATGGCCTCCAAATTTTTGTTGGTAGTTGGAGAACCCAGTTTCTTGTGTTTCCGGCACGACCTAATTTTGTTCTCACATAAATGTTTGGAATATGATTTTCTCCATCACCAAATGTAGAAACTTCCTTTATCAAATTTTCCTCGGAAATATTATTTTCATCGTAAATTTTCATCGATTATAATAATATCGGAAATATTATTTTCATCGATTATTTTCGGATTTCTCTTTCTCACATTTTCCACCTTCAGTAATTCCAAAGTCTCCAAAATATCTTTTAGAAGTTTTATGTCATCTTGGAAGGGACTCTTAATGATGGCTCGATTTTATATTCTGTGAACTCGGGTTACTCTTGATTTATGACCATCTTTGAGCTTCCCTTTGCCTTGCTTTGCTTTGCTTGTAACTTACATTTTAACATCATCCACATTTCTAATTGTTTTCGCAACTTTACCCTTAATAACAAGGGAAGGATTATGCTTCGACGGTACTTCGAATCATTCGGTTCGTTAGTTCCAATTTCACGTCCCATTTGCGTGACAAACTATTGAAATATTGATAAATCGTTTTCGATTTTGTAGGTTAACACGAAGCCCATTCAGCATTTCTATGAACAAAAATATAAATTAGGTGATTAATAAGAATAAATACCTATTGATTTTGAAATCGACTGGTGAGAAACTCGCGAAGGCGTTTTCTGTGCTCGTATTATGTGTGTTGACTAGACAAATTCGGTGCTCACGCAACCCGCCATCTCTCTAGCAACAGTTGAAAGAAGAGTATTATTCTGTCGGCTGGGGCAGGATGAGTTTTTCGAACTGGAAACCGTCAAATTTTCTGTGTTTGATTTATTTTGAAGCCTGCAGTGATTGCAATTAACGATAATTAATTAATTCTTCATTAATTTTTTACGTTTTTTAGAACTATAATACTTCAAGTATTTTTTTTACATATTTAAGAGTTATTATTATTTTTTTCTTTTCAGAAAGCATTAACCCGTTATCAGGTCCCTGACATTGGCATGTACATACAGCTGTTTTCGGTGTTGTTGAATATCTGCCATTACCGTTATGTAGTATGGAATATCTGTCATTACCTCAACTATTCATGAAAATTATTTAAACAGTGAATTTTTTAAATATTTACCCATAGTTGTGGCTACTCTTCGTATTTTATCATAGGTACAAAACACCTAATCATATTCAATGAGTATTTTATCTATTTTTATTGAAGAACATATTAAGCATTTACCATGTACCAGAAACCAAAAATACACGTGTTTTGGTTACAAAGATTTGTAAAACCTTTTCTGAATTAAAAGTTTACGAAATACTTATTTTGAGCCCACTGTGCCGCGACGACGGTCGCGTATTTGGACCCAAGAGAAAGTTCTCATTCTTCACTCCCTTTGTGGTTGGCGTGCTCATTTAAATTGAATGTGAACTCGCCCGGTGCCGGAAATTGCATCCGCGACTGCTCCCTTTTCAAGACTGCACTTACTATTCAGAGGAGTAATTTCTTATCCCTTGAGATATCGAATCGGACTAATAAATTTTTTCTTAACATATTCAGGTTTATGTACACTCTCGTTTGTGTTCTTCGCAGGACGACTTGCGTATGCATTATATGTATTAAAGAACACGTGTAAAATACGATAATGAGGAAGTTACGAAACTCCTCCCGAATACTACGATACAATTAGTCCACGTAAGGATTTGGGTGAGTACAATGAGATGTGATTGAGAATATTGCACAATGTACTGCTCCATAATCTTTTTGAGAGGTGTTTGGATGGCGTGAGTTCGCGCATTCCCAAATTCCATCAAGACAAGGATTCTGAGTGAATGGAACAATGAGTGGTTGGCTGTTGAAGGGAATAAGTTCCGACTTATCAAATCCTCTGTTAAGTCATGGAGCAGTTGCTGTAGGACAGCCAGGCGCGACGAGGTCTTGCTGACCCGCCTGCGCGTAGGCCATTGTCCTCTCACTCATCGTATCTATTGCTACTTGATGACGAACCCGTTTGCGAGGAGTGTAGCTGTTCTCTGACAGTGCGTCACGAAACTAACTGTTTGCAGAAAATACACGAGAATACGGAGACAAATTGGTCTGGCTGCAGATTTACCAACAATTCTCGGAAATGAAACGGATGATATTAATAAACTATTGAATTTCATAAGCAGACCGGGGCTCCTCCCACAAGTTCTGGGGAGGGATTAAATTTGCATACTTCTTTCCTCTTCCCTTTTCATTTTTTATTCTACCTTTCCGTAGTTTGAAAATTATAATTTTCAGAATTTATTTCATTTTCGATATAATGTACTGGGCAACTGTTACCTTTTCTTTCCTCCCATCTTTATATTTAGATATTTGTTGAATTCAGTGTTGTTGTTTTTTAGTTGGTATGGTCGAGATATTTGGCGAGTCCCAGACACGGGGAAGAGTCACTACGTCTCTTCCCTATGGTGCGAAACTGTATTTTCCCCCACCTGCAAGGGCTCTAATGATCTTGACGTTGGCGAGCCCTAAAGCCACAAGGGGAAAAAAAAGTTCCCGCTGTGAGAACGGATCTCAATCTTCAATTAACGGCAATATAGAAAGTGTGTGGAAGAGAATCTACGGTGACGCTACCAATCAAACCGAAAAATTGCAAGAAGTCATCACGGGGGCATGGAGGATGGATTATGCATTTGTGAAGAAAGTAAGGAAACAATATAACGAGTGTTATGAGAATTAATCTTTATGACGAGGAAAGGGAGGATACCACACACACACACACACACACACACACACACACACACNATATATATATATATATATATATATATATATATATATATATATATATATATATGTGTGTGTGTGTGTGTGTGTGTGTGTGTGTGTATGTATGTATGTATGTATGTATGTATGTATGTATGTATGTATAGTAGTAATGGAATATCTGCGGATGGAAAATTCGATATATATGAAAATAACTCGCCATAGGAAATTTGAAAGGGTAGAAGATACATAAGAAAACTCACGTAATTCTGAGAAGGATGCGCCACCGATTGAAAATATCAAGAGCTGTTTTCAATTAACTTATTATGCTTTTTACCACAATTGTATAATGACGATTGTATAAATATGGAGTTAAAACATATATTAAAAAAGAACCGATGGTAAAATTAGGTTACGCTATACGTAAGCATGAAAAATTTTAAAAAATTACCTTGTAGATCAATTGCTGCATTTACTCTCATAATTCTTGTCTCTTGAAAATGTAGAGTTTATTAAAATTAAAATATTTGATGCAAATGATTTTTACTGGATAAATCGTTCAAAAAATTGAAGTCGTGGAAAAAATGAAAGTAAATTTAAAATAATAGAGCAAGATCAACCAATTGTTTACGACAGAACAATTGTCGTAGTTTGTAGTCTGAAGTTTTATTTGTTGACTATGGAGCTGTATTCATTGGAATGTTAAGTGACTGGCCTATCAAATTTCTTTCCAGTTCGATTTTTGCTTTTGAATACGTGTTATTGTAGAGACGCCGGAGAAAGTTGTTCTGTAGTGAGACACTCTTTGTACAAAGGGAATTGGAAGAGTTTAAGACCTTGTTTTCGAGCGTCATGGTGTAGCTTGATGTGTGCTCGAGTGTGGGTGGTCCTGACTTCGAATGCCGAAGACGCGCTACAGCGTCTCGTAAATCTACTTTACAACTTTCCTAACCTTTGCGAACCGCATCTTCGCCCTATTCGTATTTCTTTCTGTCACTCAGAACGACAACAGCAACAATGGGCTATTCTATCGTATTTTGGTTTGTCTTCTTGTTTCGAGATTAAATACGAAGGAGAGCATAGTTTCTCGAGGTAATATTTTATTCGTTGGAGTGGACTTTGTGAGTTTAGAAATATTTATATTAATTCAACATAAACATTTTTAAGCTTTATGAGGGTGTGTCCATCACTGATGCATATCCTCTTTTCCTACTTTTTATAAATCTCTGGAATAGTTGATATTGGCACATCATTCTATGTCTACATCTTCATTTTCTTTTTTTCACAAACATGAATATTTCCCATTAGGAACTACTTGTAGATTACGTGGATCTAATGCCATAGTCTGACAATGCACATGTGAATTTCTTTATTCATTCCAATTATACTCGTACTAGTACTAGGAACAAAGTGTAATTGTTAAAGAGTAGACATTTCTTTCAAAATATTTGCAAATTTTATCAAGAAAAAACTATGGGATTTCTTTGATATTTCTGAGACGTATTAGTAACATGCTGTATCCATTCGATAACGCTTGTTCACTCATAAAAACGAAACTTTTAGTTGAATTAAAAAGCACTTGAAATAAAGCTTTGTTTCTAGAATAATTATTTTATTACCATTACTTCCGGAATGTGACACATTTTCTCTAAACATGCGATTTCTCTAAAAATGTTTTTTACATAGCTAAGGCATTATGAAATAATTCGATATAAAAAAAGAGTTCTTTACACTGTCTGTAAACGATCAGAAATAATAAACCCTTCAATTTGTATAACAAATTTCGTAGAAAATGTTGCGTAATATATAGTCCTAGTCCGATGTTCATTTTTACATTGGTTTATTACGTAGAGGAGTGATTTCGTACATAAGAAAGTAGTCACAAAAATACTATATTCTCGGGGATCATTCAAAATTCTCATACTACAATTGCATGGAGATATGGAATGTCTAATGAGGTGCCTCTTTGACTTGCGTTTTCATTCCCACTGTCCCCGCTGATTTTCCTTCTTGTCTGCATCCACACTAGACGGTCGTGCATGGCGGCTAATTCCCGTGTAATCACCTTTGCTGTACGCTCCCAGCGGGTGGATACGTAACTTCTTGCCTCTCTCTTGTGCTGCCCTCGGCAACGCAGGCTCGAACCCCTGGCCTCTATAGAAGCTCATCGACTTGCAGATGAACACATTGTTCCATGGCGTTGGGGAGGCCGGTGACGTCAATTTTCAGGGCCTGGGACTGGCCTGGGACATTGGGAAGGGGTAGATAAGCGATGATTCTCCAGCGTACAGCGAGGCGAGGGGTTGGAGAATATCACGGACAATACCGGACTATACGAGAAGAGTGGTTGCATTTGTAATGTTGGGAAATATAACACCATCAGATTTTAGTATCTTGCGTTAACGTGTGGTAAAAGTACAGTCATTCTGTCTCATGAATGTGTCAGAAATTCTGTACGCTGTCCCTATTTTAATACCCGTATGTATAAAACTCTTTAGAATGAAGGCACTCACTAATGAAAGAATAATTTTGAAGGATGGCCTCTTGTATCTCGATCTAAAATTTTCCGTTTCAGTACAAAACCAAGTAACCAAACTAATTGAAGACAAGACCAATTCAATTTGTATGACTGGATATGAAGCCCGGAAATTTTGCGAAAGAGGACGTAAGACATTTTGAAAATGTTATAGTAAGACATTTTACAGTACATAGAAGTGTACAGTTTACAGTAATGACTAATATAATTTGTATAATTTATAGGGTCAAGTAAAGTACGCTTATTCTATTTCACGGAAATGATTCACAAGAAAAATATTTTCGTTGTACTCGACTCCAAAATCCATTCGATTACTGTTAATTCGAATAATTGAGAATACGGATAATTGCTCTTCGGAATTTATACTGTATTACGAAAAGATGTAACTTCTTTCTTTTTTTCTTTCAGTCGGTGTCTGTAACTTTAATTTTAAATTTTCCTTCCGATTATAAACTAGATTAATTCTGCTATAAACATTAGGAGCTACTTGTCAACGTCAAAATTGGAAATATTGCTGTTAAGGCGACAGTGATGACTAAAATAAGGAGTGAGAAACGTTGTTTATGGTTGGAGGTGTTTATGGTTGGAGGTATGATAACTCCGCTGATTGCACTGCTGAAACACTAACTGCGTGCTGTGTATTATGATTTCCGAACGCGCGCAACTACGTATTGCGGGTTGTATCAGTGCCGAGTTCGCGCTGGAGTGGGGACAAGACTGGTTGTTGCGTCGACTCACGATGTTTTTTGGCGTGACGCTTTACTTAAAACCTTCGAGGACCAGGTGACCTCACCTTCCCCAGGGATAGCAATCCACCTGATTTTTGACGCAATATCCCATTACTGAATATAATAATCGACTTCAAGAAAAATTGCTGCGACATTTATTAAAACGCTCGACTTAATGTCCTCCTTGTGCAATTAACCCTTACTGACCGTTTATTGAATAAAGAGAACCGTGTTTCTGGCACGAAGACCTTGACACACTTTAGTGATTCCCGAGGAACCTATCGTGGCCCAAATGATGGGTCCTTTAGTTCTCTATACATCTTATTGAAAATTATTTTGTTTATTAATTAAGATATTAATTACTTTATACCGATTTCAAAAATATCAGAATGTATGCGATATCGTTATAAATAAATATAATTTTTTTCAATCATTGAGTGAGTAATAGCGCCGCGGGTGGGCAAAGCAAGTTTGTGATAGGAAATACTCCGGTCACATCCCCAGGGAAACAGCTCTTCATTCAGTAAAGGAACTTTTAAGACGTAACGCCGATTTTCGGATCGGATTCTGTTGCTCCTCCAGGCATTCAGCAGTACTAAATCGGTGGGATAACCTCGATTAATACATAACAACTGAAGGAGATGATAGTTAATTATTTTTGTGACAAGTATTGACTACAAGAATGATGCTAATTATTATCACAAAATGATAATAGCAAAACTTTGGGAAGGAATTATATCACGGCTTACGGTAAGTATGAATAATGTAATGGTGACTGATATACGTTGAGAAATGCTAATTCTAAGGAGAATTGCAAGTTCCTAATTTGAGATACCATTATATGCGAAGATATGTTCCGATACGTGAATTGGTCGATTGACAAACATCCTTAATGTGATTCTATTTACCCTTGATACTGTATCTGTTTTTTTTCCGATAGGGAAATTCAACATGCTGCAACGAACGCTGTGATTTTACTACCGAAACTCCAAGGGCTGCGCGTCAAATGTGATGTTCATTCTGTTTCAACAATCCACCTTCTGACTATTATATCAGAGACGTGAACTCGGTCCGCATGGCCTCCTACGTGGAGTTTGTAATATGGTGTAGGATTTAGAGTGTTTAATGCATTAATCTGATCAATGCTTGAATTTCATTTGAATTGTTAATATTCCACATAATAATGCTAACGAGAACTGTATTGCATTTAATCTGTTGTTTACATCACAAAGTCAAATCAACTTCAATTAGCTTTGCGATTCACTAGAATATTTATGTTGTCTCCAACTACAATAATTATATATCCATTTTATAATATCATTATATCTTATCTACAAAGGTTTTCTCATAAAATAAAATAAAAAATCTTTTGATAAAAGTATTTCTTCATTCCAAGCTACATTGATATAACTACACAGTTTATTTTAACGTGCAGTTGAGAAACTTTTGAAAACCACCAGCTGTGGAATAAAATGATTGACTATTCTCCCTAAGGAACCTTTCAATTTTCCACCCATGGTAATATGTACTGTGGAATCTCTTTAATCTGACATAATCGGGATCTGAGGTGTGTCGGTTTAGGAATATTTACGGACTAGAAGGTTTTTGTCTGAATTATAGAGGTATATAATTTTTCCTATAAAAAACGTGTTTAGCAATGAATTTAAGAGAAGTATATTCATCATTTATTTTTTATGGAGTGTATTTATCACTTTTTAAGACTAAAAGCTTATTTATATAGACCAATTTTAAAAATTAAGTTGACTATTACAAATGAAAAACATCCATTAATATCCTAAATTCGTAACGAATTGTGGAAAGCGTCAAGGACTTGGCATTGAAATTGATTCAAAACATCGATTTTTTTTATTAAAGGAAATTGCCGGAGATGATGGATTACATAATATTCCGGATTAAAGAATGCCGTACTGAAGAGGTTTTACTATATTTGGAAGACATGAGAAACGTATGTTTCAAACATCAGACATGGATGATAATGTATTCATAGCGACGTCCGAAGAAATAAATCGCAGATCGCAAAACGCGTCATAACTGGCTCGCATATCCATGCGTGGCGTCTCCGGTGCGTCAGATGGATATCTAGTAAAGCCCCTGCAAAATCCTCCTGCGCCACCGAAGAATACAGACTGGATCTCTGGTAACTTCTCCCCGTAGACGCTTCTTGCTGCACGGTGCTGCTCCAGCTGCTGCCGCCGCGCCGCGCGAAATGTTTCTTTCATGGCTCTCGCGTCTCGAGCACCATTCTCCTTTCCGCCGTCGCTGTTGCTGTACGCCTTGATCTTTGTGACAGTGACGCCCACACCTCCGCAACTTTTGTTTGTGTGTGGACTGTGGACACCACTGGCTCCTTTGTTTGAAAATGTGAGTCAGGATTCTTTCACTTTATTTTGTATAGTCTCTCCTTTTCTCTCACATTATAGTCATGGTCCTCTTTGTTCTTCCTACTTAAATATACATTGTGCATGATATTGCGAGCAATACACGCATAAAACTTACCTCAATTTAATTTTTATTTCATCGAACTCTTCGATACCTTTAATATGCCAAAGAGTCACAGTTTGATTCCAATAAAATTTTCTACTTTACAATCTCTCTAGCATTTGCCTTAAGTACTATTTTCCTAGCTATGAAACTGATAAATCGTTTCTCAAAATCTACTACGTCTTGATTTGGTTTGTTATAATTTTTTTTCCTTGAGATTCTCGACGCGAGTGGTGTTTTTTTGTCAATTAACTGTTCAATGTGCCATTGAATTGTAACACGTCTAATAAAAAAATCAAATTTTCGTGATAAAAAGTAATTGAGATAAAAATTTGTGCTTAAGACACTATTTGTCATAAAATTAATCAGAAAATTATTCTGTAAAATCCCTGAAATATTTTAATACTTTCGCTTTCACGTATCCGTATTCCTTTTTTCCTCGTCAGATCATACTTCCCGTCCATCCCTATATATTCTGCTACTTCCCTTCTCTCCACACACCTGAACTTCTCCTTCCTTTTTCTTCCCGCAGTCAATCTTCACCCGCCGGATCTTTCCACCGCCTCTTCACCGGCGCCAGAGGGGAGGATGCGGTTTCGGCGCAGTGGTAGGGGGAAGACATTAGCAGCGTGGCGGAGGCGACAGTGCGGGTACGGGGAGGGCGTGTGCCAGTGGCATAGGGAGTGTAGGAGGCAGGGGTCACGGGGGACGGACGCGTGCTGGGAACGGGCGAGAGAGTACTGGCGATGGCGCGGTGTGGCGGCGGCGACGCCGACGCCGCGCGGCCGACGCTTCCCACCATCCATCACGGTGCGGACAGCTGCGCATCGCGAGGCGGAATTGAAACATCCCGCGGCCGCGCCTAATCAACCGCCTCCGCCACTGCTGCTGCACCGACTGCCTCCTCATTCCCCCGCCCTCACATTAGTAGGTCGGCCTAGGCCACAGCTCTTCTGGGCAGACACCGCGCCGTGTTGTGGGGTTAGGGTGACCTCTGACGTCAGTCTGGCGAAGGGGATCAGCGAGAGCAGACCACTGACTTTGATCCAAGATTCTGCATATAAAGGTTGCATGTACTGTTCGTTCGTGAAATGGATTTTTCTTGCATGTATTTAGAATATTTACGTGTGAATAAGTATATACTCGTTGGAGTGTCACCCTTAATGGGTAAAGCAAGATATAAGTTTAAAATGAAGATAACATTAAATATAATATATATTTTTGGGTTATATTAATTCTTGTGTTTTGAATAAGTTATCGATTCATGTAAAATTGAATAAGTAATATGGCTCCTCAGAAAGATTGAAACTCAAAATATAATATTTGAAAATAAAATGGTGATTGAAAACGTAGTTTTTATCATTTATTTAAGAAATTATGATTTGTTGTCGGCATGTTCTATTCCAAACTTTTTTGGTAACAATAGTTATTATTTTAAATTTTATCTTAAATGGTAAAAAGATTAAGAAATATATTTTGTTGTTAAGAAACACATATTTTCCATCTTCTCATTAATGCACCTGTAATATATTTTTGAAACAATTGTATGTATTTAACTCTTATATTGCCATCAATGAAAATCCAATCTTTTTATATTGCCTGAAAAATCTAATTTTTTTTTAAATCCTGGGAGTACTCTTTCTCTCGAGTGTTTCGATGATAATGGAATATTTTTATTATGCTCCTCGTGTTCGTCGTGAACGTGTGGTCATTGACTTGGTCATGTCTCAAGATCTTCTTAAGGCTTAGACTTCAAGACTTAAGTTAGAGGTGTTTTGTTGATGCAATGTGGATCTCATATACTTTCTCTTTCCTCGCCATTTGAGTCAGCCTCTCGTTGAAGTGAATTCAGCCAATTCCGTTCTTTTTTTTCTCTCGTTTTTCCCCTACTAGCATCCTTGCTTTCTTCGTCTGTTGTTCTTCGTAGCCTTTGAAGCTCTCCAGTTCCCTCATCCCCTGGACGTCCGTCGCTCTCTACTCGGGCCATCCAGACGCGTGGCGTCCGGCGACGAGTGCTCTGCGATATCTCTTATCTGTCGGATCGATCACTCCTCGACCCTCGAACTCTCGTTGAGTAGTGTCGAGGGTGGGATGCTCGTCTTCATCTCTCGATACTCGCTCGGGGACTAGAACGTTTGGGATCCCCTTATTTTCTCTCGACAATCGAGTGTGACGGACACGGAGATGACGGCTTGAGGTTGGCGGGTGGCGGAGAGATTCCTTGAGGACGCTTGTAATAATGCGCTTTGTTTGAACGGTGTCTGAGTTTCATTCTGTATCTACAAGAAAATAATATAAAATAAATATATTGAAATATATCAAGAATCATTCTAAAATCATTCTAGTTTATCGACAATGTGAGAAATATTGAAAACAATGGAACTTCAGTAAGAAGTTTCACAACAGGTCCCAAAGGTGTCCAATTGGTTCACGGAGGGTAGAGCTCCGCAATTACTTGGCCCCGGCACTATACCACTCATTAAATTTAAATATATTCGGAAGTTAATTAAGTGTTCGCTGTTTTCACATTTGATAAAATGAATCTCACGATTTTCCTTTTTCTACGCGCGGATATTAACTGATTTAATGAATTTCTGCTCTGTTTGGAAATATTTCATTACCATTATTTCTATGTGTCTCTTACATGAGCTTTTCTTCAATACCATGTAATGAGAATTATTAAAACGAAACGAAATTTACCTGTCATTCTCGGATTGGGTGACTTGGAAAGGGTATTAAAAGATAGATCTAAAATATGTTTTGTGAGGTAGGGAAAATAGATGTAAATATGAATACTACGAATATCTTTCAGAAATGAGACCAATTTATTCGGTAAATTCATACCTATTTATTTGTGACTTCAAGGAATGAACACATTATAATATAAATAAAGGAAAGGATTAAATACTGTTAAAAAATACACACCCATACTACCAATCCAAAAAACTTGAATAAGCTGTAGATATTAGCGGGGATCTAAGATTTACGATAAGTACAATAGTCGCAGAATTCACACAAATGAATCCGCGAGTCTTCAGCTAACTGTAATATTTTGTTTGACTTTGTTAATGTATACAGTAAATGAATTAAGAGGTAGCAAGTGTGAGCATGCGAATAATAGAATTTTCTCGTGTCACGTGTACTAGTGAAATTATCACAGTGGCAAGAGTGTTTGAGCACGCACCACGCCAGTGGGAGTCGCCATCTGGTGTGTAGTAGCCAGAGGCATTCGTGAAACGGACCATTTTGAGTTAAGGATTCGACCCGCGGGCCTCGGCCCAAGTTGGCGACGACGACACTTTGCGGAGGCAGCCATCGTGGATTCACAGCCCCCGAGGCGCTTGGAGAGACCTCCACCTCTTCCGACTGCACCACGATAGCCTCGCATCACTTTCCGCGCCATCTAACCCACACCTCATCCTCCTCCTCTTCCTCCACGCTGTCGTCTCGCAACTCCTCCTCCAGACCAACACTCTGCCTCGTTACGTTGCCATTAGCCCTACCCTACGACCACTAGCCCATCCCTTTCCATTCGCCAGCCCTCCGGCTTTGTAACTATGCCTCTGTTCCACGAACATTACCTCCGCATCACACTCTTGCTATGTCTGTTTTGCTGTGTGGTGTCTTCTCCACTCGCAAGTACGCAGCGGCGCGGCGTTCACGTTGTTCTCGCGCTCTTCTTTACCATTACGCTTATTCCCCCGTCTCCATCCCTCCTCAAGACTTGTACTCTCCTCCCACTTGGAGACCCGTGTTGTGCCCTGCCCGGCGCTTCGCACGCCCTCCGCTCTGCCGTCAGCGGCTACGCTCCGCCACGTTCGCCTCCTGGCCCTCCCCCCCCACCCCCGG
The DNA here is from genome assembly GCA_002313205.1 of Laupala kohalensis. NCBI lineage: Eukaryota > Metazoa > Arthropoda > Insecta > Orthoptera > Trigonidiidae > Laupala > Laupala kohalensis. Next base: position 1,314,336 of record NNCF01126186.1, read on the forward strand.
GGGGGGGACATCAAGTATTTAGCTCCAAACCCTCTTCCCTGTACTCTCCCATCCGCCCTTCGGCCTCATCGTTCGAGAAGTTGCCCGGGTGGAGATGGTAGTGGTGGTCGGAGCAAAACGACGCTCACCCGGCACCCTCCCCCGAGATCGTTATGCCTGATCAGCGCTTCGTCGCTGTCTTCCACTCCACGGCCTTCTTAATTGACCTTCGTCGGAGCGCGATCTCGGACCGACAACGCGGTGTGTGAATTCGCGGTTGAGGATGGGGGTAGGCGCACCTTCTATAAGAAAGAATTGAATAACTGGAGTTGCTTCTTAAAATAAAATCATTTTTTGATACTTTTCAGTACATTAAAATATTATCATTTCATCAGTTTTCTTCGGTTAATAATACTCCTCCTATGGTTCTATAAATAATATTTATAATTTCCTCATGCCCGTATTTGCTGCATAGTATGGAACATTAATAATAAACCACAGTCTGCAACATTTGTATGTATATCTGCTTGAATTCGTTTTTTAATCACCAAACTCCTGTGTTTCGTATTGACTATTTAGTGAGATTGAAATTTAAAAAATATTTCTTTCGAGAAATCACATAAATCAAACCGAGAAGTACCGTGGGAAATTTTCATTATATTAATTATGACGAACGTGCAGGGGTAAAGTGGTGCATATCTCTTTGTAGCCTCCGTTAAAATGAAGAGGGTGTAGTAGCCGCATATCAACTGAATTAAAAATACGAATTTGTTGAGTAGACGATTCAGCTCTCTGTTATGATCTCTGAAATCACATGAACGTTGTCAAGTTTCATTTGCATGTGGAAATAATGACGTGATATCGACACTTTGACGCGCTGTATTCACAGAATAACGATTGCGCGATACACAATCAAATGGCACGAGGTCTTTACAAAATGCAAATGCATCGTCATATGAAACGAAACGTTAAAATTTTCTGTTTTTATGTGTGATTTATTTTTTTGACGTTTGGTCATGTCTTATGTGACATGTATATTACATGGTTGCCAATGAGATTGACGGTAAATTGTGATGTAAATGTATAGATTCCAGATAAACATAAATTTACAAAAATATATGAATAATTTACATGAATTACAAGTCAATTTTAGAATGATAATAGTTGAACTGTATACAATGTAAGAATTTACGAAGTATTACGACATAGTATTTAGGCTGCGATTGGTCAGAAACATGAAATGGATCAAAATAAAATGTCTTGCCGTTTAACATTAAATGTCATATTTTCGGAGAGAGGGTCCAATAATATGTATGAACAATTGTCTTTTTGAACATCAATGTGAAATTAGTCAAACAAAAATTGTTGTTATTGTTATGGAATTAGTAACTAAAGAGGATTTTTATGTACGTATTTATTTCAAAATTGAGCATTTCTCCTATACATTAGAACATTGATTTTTGTAATATTTCTGCTATTACATTTCGTATGCTCCCCTTTCATTTAATAAGTTCATATAAGAGTTGTTTTCGGAGAGTAGATTTTTCTTTAAAATGTGTGTGCAATTGCAATGCATCGCTTTATGACGCGAAAGTGTGACCATAACATTTCATTTGCAATCCTCGGGTCCGTAACAGCCATATCGGTTCTAATAACGAGATGGAAAGTGACTTAGTTACGAGATTCATTATTGTCTTATTTCCATGCAACGCACTGATGAACACCATCAATTCGGGAACACCGCACATGGGCTTGCAGAACGTATCCGCGTAACCCCTCTCCCGAACAATGAGGAAATTTGCCTAAGAAAGGAATCTCCCGCGACCGCCGCAGGGTATCCCCGTAGAGCTTATTAAAACGTCATCTGCATCACCGCCATATTTGATATCGAGCGAAGACAATCGATCGTTAGATTTCCCATTAACCACATTATAATTAATCGGCAACTAGGTATCATAGGAAAGTACCGTCTAGGTGAGGTTCGAGTGCAATTAGTCGTTGTAGTGAGTGATATACCAATCGCGGTACGAAACTTCACGGGAAGGAAATAGGAAATAATCCTGATGAACAAATTAACATTTCAATAGCGTTTCCTCATTAGCTCGTAGATTGATAGTTGATGGTGGGTCATTCTGTAATTAAGGTATAAACATGATCTACCTCTACAAGCTCCAAATAGTCGAGGTTAAGGGAGATATAATTATTTACAGAGGTAGTCTTTTCTCTTTTTATTTGATATTATTATTTTTAGTGATTCACTTTCTATGCAATTCTGAAGTAGCATCTTTTTTCTGAAGATTATCAAAGTTTTAAGAACGGTTTTGAAAACTAATGAATATGCATTTTTATTGAATACGTGGTGATACTACATAATTATTATTGCTTCTCAAAATAAATTGTTGAAAAAAAATCATGAATCCAAAAAATTAATTGCTATAAATTACGCGTATCTACATTATCGAGTTTAAGTCATGGCTGTAATGACTTTTTTCTTCTTTCTTTGTGGGATATTCTATGAGACTTAAATCAGGATTATTAAAGTTCCTGCGTCTATATGCACGTATAGTAATAGTTATTTAAGGCGTCATCCCTTCTGTTCTGTGTGATTTGGAAACGGTATGGGAGGAAATTTCAAAACAATCCTTAAACCCTTTTAGTTCTATGTTCATTTTCTTTGATTTATACGAAAAGAAGACCGAAAAAGTACTGATGAGATCATTCTTTTTCTGCTCATTATAGCATTGCGCGGAACAGAGTAAACAAGTTATTTATCTGAATTCTTTCCTTAAATGAATGAAAACTATGTACACGCGAGTAGTTGTAATAATAAGGAAGTCCCTCACGCCTCTAATAATCCGATATATTAACCTACGTGTATGCAATTGTCATGGGTAGCACCCCTCTGACTGCTAACACAAGCACAGTCCCAAACTGGCCCTCACCCGAGTGGCCTGTAATACCCTCTCTTTCCCCTCCCACACGCCGACCCTTCCGGCTGTCCACCCGCCCTTGCCCGACCAAGCGCCCCAGTGTGCCCAGGATTATGAGATAGGAACCTGCTAAATTGAAGGGCGGGCCTCCGTGTGAATCGTGCCCTGTTCTCGCCGCCAGAAGGGCCGTGTCCCTGACAGCCCAATCGTGCCCCCGACTGCCCTTTCCCTTTCGTCCTTTTCCATCTTGGAGGGTTATACCACCAACCAGTTATCTTCACCCCACCTTCCGATCGAGCACCATATGACTTCTACATACCTCGCCGAATTAATAGTCGAATGATTAAAAACAAGGCCGGGAAATTTGCGGAGGCACTTATCCTTTGATGTTGGAGTGGAGGGGGAAGCATTTCGAAGAGAGAATCATTCGCAATTGGCTTAACAGCGGGGGATTTGGAGGAAGGGGGCTGGACGTTCTCCACGCTGCGGTCGCGGTTGACGCTCAACTTCTGATGTCGCTTGTGATGGAGACTCCAATATAACTTTGAGAAATACCCCCTTTTATTCCCTTCCTTTTTGCTCGGAGTGATGAGAGGATGTAAGTTAAATGAAAACGGCGAAAAAAAAACTGTTGGATTTCCCCGAATTTTTGCTACATTAAAGTGGAATAGCACCCTCGTAGTCTGAGCACTGTTGAAGATTTTAATGTAACGCTATCCCTTGGAAGGAACTTAAATTTGGACGTTATTCTTGTTCGTTGTACTGTAATGAAATATAACTTGTACCTTTGTACGTAATATGAGTCAATAAAAGTACATGTGAAAACAATTGTGAATAAATATCACACAACTGTGGGTGAAAATAAACTTAAAGATAAGTTCGAACTCTAGTGAATAAATATATTAAAGACAGGGAAATAAATTTTATTTAACTTTAACGAGTCGCTTCCCTCGACGTGGAGCTGGTTGTGTTAAATAACATATGAAACAATGTGGATATTGTTGTACAGCTATGGAGTATGTTGTACAGCTATGATATGGAGTATGTTGTACAGCTATGATATGTTGTACAGCTATGATATGGAGCTGTGGTACAACAATATGGAGCTGATTGCATTAAATGAATAATGCATTGAAGTAGTTTATTGTCCTTCACGTGGTTATACACAGCTTGTAACTGTTTTTGTTGTTGTTGTTGTTGTTGTTGTAATTTAACTAAAATTCAAAAAATCAAAGTACTAAATTATCTGAATACTGCAAGATGATTTCAGTGATCTATTATTGAAGTGAAAACGAATATGAAATAAACGATTTTTCACGAAACTTTTATGTTCTTTATTATATTACTTTATATTATTTTATATTATTTCCAGACGTAATCGTTTTGAATTCTTTCAAATCAAAGTCAGTAATAGTCAATAACAAATACGAGTCTCGTTTTTCAGTGCCTGTGCATAAACGTTTACCAGAAAAATCTTTGATGCAGAAATTTTATGTTCCATAATTTCAAAATCTCGTATTACTTTATTGAAGTATTCCAATCTCGCAACTCCTGAGCCTAACTTCAATTACCTATTTCCTTTAATATCTTTTCCCCCGCTGTGTACCAGAGTACCGGAGAATTTTTACTGTAGACAATTCCACCAGTGTGTGATGGTCGGGTTAGCTCATAAAGCAAAGCAGTGAGGCTATGACGTAATCTTGTGGCGCGTCGAACTTTCCACCAAGGAGCTTGTCGTCTAGAGGAGCGCGTAATGCTGAACTAAGTAGCATTAACCAGAGAGAGCTCCATGCATTATGCACCGTCGTTGGCTTGGACGGGCCTTGTAGAGAGTGAGGAAGTGAGGACTGTGGGTGAGTTTGGACGCATACGCAGATTCATCTGGTGGCAGCGGTGGAGGTGGTAGACGAGCCGTGTTATTTTGCACTGAAATTGCTTCATTTTAGGCGTTAGCACCGATTAAACAAAAAATGTTCGGAAAAATTTGTGTAAAATTTAAAACTATCTTAAATAAAAGTTCTCATCACTCGTAATAACCCTGCTCAATTATAGTCATACTAACTGATTACCCGGCGCTGCCCGACATTTTTCTCAGACAAATCATCTTTTACTGAGGAAAAAATAAAATCTATATTGTAATATCAAAATGTTCTTATTTAATGGTTTAAAAAATACGTAGAGAATCCTAATTTTTCAAATTCATAATAATACAAATTTAATACAAAACTTGACTGTATACACTACATCATCTCGCAGGAGCCGCGCCGGTCGAATTATCGCTTCCGAGTCATGACGCGGTCGCACCATTTCATTAAAATTCTTGTAAAATCTAAACTATTGGTCGAAATTTTACAATTTAAAGACTTTTTTATCTTTGTTAAATACGCAAAACAAATAATCCATTACACTTGATGATGAATGATTTTTCCTTCTTAAATTGCTCTCTTAAATTGAAGTATTTTAATACTTCTATTTTTTTAAAAGTTTTATCGAAGATCTACTTTAATTTTTGTAGATAGAAGTATGCTAATGCGGACTTTTTTGTAGAACTCTGTGAGGCAAACAATATTACCATTAATAGTTGTCCCCTATCTCGAACCGTTTAGGCAGCGTAAGCAAATATAACTCTCTTTTTTTTCGATTTCATCGACATTTATTGTAAAAACCATTTATATCTTTCTTATCACACATTTTAAAAGTAAGAGAAAACCTATGTTCATCCTGGGCATCTAAACTATTTCCTTGTCAAAGGGGGTAGCGGGATAAGGTAGGTGTGGCGTTCCCCATGGGTGCCGACTAAACCAATGTTATGGCCGTACTCTATGTGTAAAAAGAAGCATGTTTGGCTTGGTTTTTGGGTCACCAATTCGCCAAACTGAGACACAATGTCTAAAATGATGTTTTTTGACATACCTTTAATAAATATTTTTTGTGTAAAAAAAACACAATGTATCTCAATTTTAAGTAACAAACGCTATTTGTAAACAGCATAGCAATAATTTCAATATTTTTTCAGAACTACGACGGCACTTAAAATCACCTTAAAATAAAAAATAAATAAAAAAACAATTTTTTAGAAAAAGTGATCGTTTCATGTGGTTTGATCTATCGTGAAAAATTGCGACACGTACAAAATTTAGAGAATTTTATAAGCTTTTGGGTGGACCAAAAATCATTTAAATATCTTGTTTCTTTCAGCCGACAATCAATTTTTAATAAAACATTGCACATGTAATAATTGGATATTTGGAGTTCAAAACTCACAATAATTAATAATAATAATAATTATTATTATTAATATTATTTTTACGTGCTTATATGTATTTTCTCCATTAAAATCCGTGAATATATTGATATATGCTAGTCATTTGTTGTCGATACATTGCATATTATAGATTTTTCATACTTTAGAAATGTATATGGCACACTGCTACATTCCAATATCATTGGAATATTACATAATTAAATATACAATATTATATATTGCATAAATAAGTAGAAGAATAAAACTGGAATCGCAAAAAGAAGCCATTTCAACGTTTGGTGACGATGACTTGGTGACAAGCGATCATGCTGACACCGTAGCCACGATGGGCACCAATCAGCTTTTATTGTTACATACAACATTCACTTTTCCTTTCAATTTAATGCAAAAATGTCCTGTAATAATTCAATATTGAGGAGTCACATTGTGTCTAGACAAAGTGCAAAAAAATATGTAGTATAAACATTGTGTTTCATACATTTGGGGATGGGGTTACGAAATTATTTAAGCGTTCAAATTAATGCTTGGAAATTAAATTCACGCAGATACAACCACAATTGGACATTTTGTGTCCGTGTGGGGGATAATGTTAATTTCTATGTCACCTTACTCAGATATGTCCAGATTGTTCGCTACTGTGAATTTGTTTCTATCTTAATGGAATGACATACAAACGATCCGGACCATTGCTATTGTGAATATTACATTTGAAGAGAAGAGGTAAAAAGATTTATTCTTATCGCCAAATGTTTATTTGTACTAACTGGTTACTTTCAAAAGTAAAGATTAATAAAAATTCGTGTGACCCCATTTTATTGTGTTATATGTATTTGCAACTATAACTCTCAAATAATGTACGTGCTACTATTTTTCAGTGAAGTAGAATCTCTTTCAAATAAACACACATGGTTGTTTGTAAGTTTTCGGTAAGAATAAACAAGAGAGCAAGCATTGGTTGAAAATGAATGTTTTAACAGAATATATTCACAAACGATAGCATACTTTTCTTTCTTTGGCATACCTAAGAAAATGAGAAAATAATATCTCGGTTTTGGTGCAATTTTTAGGAATATTATGTATCCTTTACATTATAAAATCTTAAGAATGTTTGTTATAAAAATATCACATGACATAAGGAATCGATTTATGATCATTTTCTGTATAAACAGAAATAGTTTATATGTCTGCAGCGTGGATGCTCTCCAGGGTAAATAATTTTGATTTAGGACTAATATAAAATTAAGCCAAAATTTAAAAAGAATCATTTTTTCTTTTTCGTTTTTCTAGCTGTTGTCTTGGTAGTGGTATTTATAAAACAGAACCGAACTACTGACAAACTAAAAGTGATATCAAATTTCCCGACCAATATTCTGAAACTGTTACTTCCAAAACAAAATGTTTGTGAGGAAATGGAGGCTATAGTAATTTGGTATGTGGCATTCGCAGCCTTTGCTTGGCTAATCACCGACGGACGGAAGGATATCGGTAGCGGTTTAGAACGGGATCCCAGTCCTCGTAGACCCCGTCAAGGGGAGTTGCGGCTACAGCATCTGGTTCTGACGTCGCTGACCGCATGGCTTAGACGCCGCCTTCGTCCCGTCCTAGCGAGTACTCGGTTGCGGTCTCTGGGCCTGTGATCACTCCACTGCTGTCGACTTCCTCCCGCAGCGACGCGCCCCCACTTCCATATCGCCAGTGACGTTGTACTTTCCCATGTGAAACGTCATCTCACAGGTTACGTACGAACAACCAATGTTCACAGATATTGAATCCTTTGCTCTCGTGTCGAGAGAAAATCAAGGTTATGCGTTTATTTCTTCCATGTACGATCACCTACTCCAGACACGAGTCGATTCGGTATCATAAGTTCCCCGGTAATCCGATATCTCTCCTTCCCAATTCCTTCACCCAAGTCATGGCTAGGTGAAAGAACGTCATAAGAAATAAAATAACATGCACGTGGAGAATATATGGGATAACTAAGGCAAGATAAAAATGATGATGAGACGAGAATCAATGCCCGGATCTCCTACTAGCAGGAGACCGTGGATTTGATTCCCAGTTTGTCACTTTTTTATCTTTCCATGATTACCATAGGAAATTAACGAAAACGAGATATTAGTTCGAAAAACCCTTCGAACATAATAAAAAACCCTGAAGAAAATACTTGTTCACCTTACAGAAGTTAAAATCCTTGCGAACATGAGGGAATGTCACTATTTCTAAACATCTAGTCTGCCTTGCTCCCAGATCCACTCCGCCTGGTATAATGTGCCGACGTGTGAAGAAGATAAAGAAAAGGCACTTGCTCTTGTGGAGAAGATGAGCAAAGTGTGCGCCATGTCATCTGGCATTGTTACATTTTTGAAAATGAAAGTGGGGGAACATTTGAGAAAACTATTAGAACTTGGAGAAAATGGATTTGCAAGAGTAAAGAAATTTAATAAATTTAGATGAAAAAATTTAATTCTTCGATGAGTATGCTAGAAGTAAATAAATTGATAAATATTACGGAGCAAAATTTAATAGTAGATCATGGGACTACCTTCAATGTGTTAAATAATCACTGCAGATAAACGACACTGCCTCAAATTATCCAAAACAAAAAGATTTGAAAATAATATTGAGAGAATTATTGCAAATGTTTCAGAACAATTTACAACCGTCAGTTAACTAATTCTTGTTAAAAAGAGGTATTGTATTTAAATCGAATGGAAGACAATTTAGTTTTTCTTTTCGTTTTACTACAGCATCAGGCAGCCAGGTGCATACAAATTCCTCTACTGAACCTCTTCTCGTAGTTTGAGCCGTCAGTACCGCGATCTTCCTACAATCAGCGTCAATGCCGTGCTGCCTCATCGAGCCACACGTCAAACAGGGTGACGGACGCCGGCCCAGCTCTTGACGTGTGCCTGGTGCTACGGTGGGGGTTGGGGATTGTGGCCACGTCATGGTTGGGTGTAACATAGAACTCATCCTCGGATGAAGGGATATTTTAGACTGAAAGTGTTTTGATTGACAGAGTAAAGCCTCTGCAATTATTGTAAAGTGATTTTCATGCAAGCTTTCACGGTGTGAACTTCTGATTGTATTTGTGCGTCTACGTATTGAAAAATGTGCGCTTCTCTCCAAAAATGTGTTTCATCGTGGGATTTAATGGATATTAAATGCAGTGTAGTATTTGTCAGATTTTGGAGTAAATTAATATAATTTGGAGTACCTTGCTTCTCAATGCCAATGATTTTGGAACCATAATTTTCTGAACCATTGTTGTGCAGTAAAGCGTTCAAATACCCGAAGTGACGTCGTGAAAAAGAAAATTAACCTGACGATGATCATATTAGTCTTCAAATAATTAGAGACTTGGCTGCTACAAAGAGGATGTTAACTAAGAAGCAGACGAGTATTAAAACTTTCTATGTTTTACAGAATTAATTTAGCTGAATATTGGTACATATGTTCATACGTGCAACGTTACTTTTCTGTACGAAAGTGGTTGACTGTATTGCTTTATTCTTCTTTTAAGTAAATGTTGATAATCCGAAATTTTCATTATCCGACAACACTCGGTCGGATAATCAGCTCTACTGCATTTCAATTTTGAATAATGCTACAGGAGTATATGAGCCATGGATCACCAAAGACGTTGGACATGACGTCAACATGTACCTCATGGCATCACATTTATAGCGCCTCCCATTTACATTATAAATTCTGGCTGCAGACACATTATTATTCAATACACGTCTGATAACTTAATGCTAATCGGACCCGCCCTCACATTCCGTTTGGTAGACAGAGGAGACCCGTGCAATCGATTAACCTACGCGATGGAGAGTGGAGATGTGGATGGTCTCGCGATGCTCCAACGTCTCCCCGTGCGGCGATCTCCAGTGTTATCGCTCGCGAACGCAGGTGGGCGTGTCGACGGAGTCGTGTTGCACGACCGATAAGGGAAGCCAGTCCGCTGCCCATCGAATGCGGTGTCGGACAGCACTGCAAAGCGCCGATGCTGTGGGAGCAGCCGCGATATCATCTCTGGGAGGTCGATGATGAATGATGGTTTTAACACAGTCGTCCCTAAACTGCGGGGCATAATAATCGGCTGCGTTAGCCGCGCGCTATTTACATATTTGCTCCATTTGTCACGCGATACGCTGTACGACCGCGCGTCTATCCGCTGATGTGTCGCCCCCTGAGTACTGAACTCTGGACGACCTTTTGCCCTGTTCATCTAATTGCGTGCTGTTTCAATGCGAATTATATTTATAATTCAATTTGTTGAAAACAAATGGGTTTAAATTCTATTGCACATTACGAATGTTTTCTTTGTCACATAAATTGATGAACCGATTTGAAATAGGCGTTAATGATTTGAAGCGTTTGATTTTATACCAAGATATTAATTGTATAAAAAGGAAAATGAGTTAAAAATTTCACTACGTATGTTTGGTACTTAGATGGTTTTGAGGTATTTGCTTTTTATTTTTAGATATTTTTTTAACATTTGTTATTTTCTCGCACCAAATCATAAGTAGTAGGAGTAGAATTAAAAACAGTATATAATTATCTCTTATTAATAGTAGAATTAAAAAGGGATCATCATTCCAAGAGGTGTAGAAAATTAAAACTTTAAAATGAATTCCTTTCAAATGTTTTAACGAGGTAAAATTTTTGGTGTTCAAGAAGAAAAGTATGAATTATAAAACTCACTAAAGACAGTTGTTCGTGTGACTGAAGAAGAATACTATGGACTGTTCCTATTTTTATGGTGTGGAAATGGTTCTTCCATATCAGTATCAAATTTAAAATGTAATAATTAATTTTTAAAACATACTAAATGTTACAAATAATGATTGTACGAGTACACATTAAGTCGGGGCAAATAATATTCTAGCTCTCTATCTAATGCAACCTCTAGACGTATTTTTTCTGACTTTTTGTTTTGTTTTGAAGAAGTCTACCATACAGTCTAGTCATCAAAATTATCACGAAAATATAAGTGGAAGTTTCCTGCCAAAGATTTGAATTATCTAACTGTCACATCCTAACCAAATACTACTGCAGACCTGTCCAGTCAATAAATTCGAGTTCTTTGATGAAGATCAAACATCATAAAAAGTTTGGGACTAATAGCCACATAAAGTTGCGTAAGTATGGTATTGATTCCGACTGTTGGGTATTCCCTATTTCAATCACTCTGTTTACAGATAATTAATTGCTATTCAAATCATAATAAAACGATGGGATTTTTATGGACTTGGGCATGTATGAGTGGAGAATAAGTAGTTGTAGTCTCTGGACAGGTCCTCATAAGCCTTACTCAAAATGACGTACACTTTGTGTAATGTCGTGAACAATTTGAAAATAAAGAGACTTCAAATTTTTCTAAAATCAGAACTTGAATTTGTATGTTTTGCTTAATTTTTTGCTACTTTCTGTGATTTGAGGATAGGTTTCTAACCTCGCCGGACGGTTTAGTTTTAATTTAATGCTACATGTAGATGCATATTTTCGTTTGAACTCTATAATTTTGATGTTAAATCAACGTAACAATCATAATTTACGTGTTTATTATTTAAATACTGTATGAACGGGCTATGTGGTATATTATTCAACCGACCCAATTTAGGGTCATGTGATGAGTTAACACTTTTTAGTAAGAAGTAGATACATATCTAATTTGTTTTAAAGTGCATATTTTGAATGTTTTAGTGTATTTAATTGGATTTTAGTGTTTTTTTCAGACTTTTTATCCGAATATTTTGGAACTATATTTGACTTTGTGGATAAAGCATCATTACATTAGTGCGATTCCGATAAGAAAGAAACTAAATTTGATAATAGTGTATACTGTTTAGTTTTGGTGCTAAATGTTTGGATTAGGTTCCAGTTAATAAAGTTGAGATATCCTTTTAAAAATGATGAAATAATATTTTTTCACCTCGCATCTATGATGTTACTGCAATGGTGTCAGAGGGGTAAACTGATCAGTTATATTGAAAAATTACGATGGAGGTCAAGAAATGCAATAGGGAAAACAATGACTATGACTCTCCTTATAGAGTTTCTCTATGAACCGCATCGTTAACCTGATCTATACCCCTCCTCCCTTGCTGCCGTTGTGGTATGTTGGACGCTGGTGTTTCCCCTCCCCTCCTCAACCCCGAACGTTGGTCTCTGCATAGGCTTCCACTCGTGTCCATGTCCGCTATGTGTACGCTGTGATGTTCGACAAGCAGCGGCATCGAGCCAAGACTCTTTTATGCTGACGCGCTGTCGTTTGTTCTTGTCATGAATTCTCTCCAATCGATCGAGTATACTCTTTACTCGGATTGCTGGACTCCTGTTAATAACCCGATCCTGCCAATAATTATTGAAATTACTCGACCATATGGCATTTTAATCTAATGTGTAAATTCTTATACGTGTGATTTTATGTATTTGTATGGGTGACATGATATATTTATCGAATTTGGTGACAGTGTCTGAAATTGCTTAGACAGGGATAGGAAACCGAGCCTGTGCGGACAGTAGAACACGTCGTGCTCAGGTAGAGTACGTTATGCTTGCTGCCTGTGGAGACTAGTAGACGCCAGGATTGGCCAGAAGGCTATCATTGCGGGTCAGAAGAGATGGTACGGAAAATTTATGAGCGAGTGAACCTCTGACTTGCGGTGAACGGGGATTTTGCGCACTATGTTTATTATGTGAAACATTTAGTATCGAGGAAATGTGGTTAAACGGCATTACCAAGTGTTTACGGAAAATCGTAAATAAAAATTATTCATTTTTAGGATGAGGTCAATTCTTGAGTTCAGGTCAAAGTTAAACATTTATTTAATCACTTGCACCAAGGTTTCAAACAATATTGTGTTCAACATCAGGGTTACAATTGTGATACATAAATTGTACTATCCAGTTTTGTTCAAATCAAATCACGAAACAATACATAAACACAAACATACGTATATACATTTTTATTTGCATTTTTCTGTATTATAACTTTTGATAGCCTACAATGATTTTGTATTTCTATATACTGATTTTGGTTATAATCAAAACTGCAATATATTGCTTTGTCTTCAGAAATTTTCTTTAATGCTACCACTGCATCGTGGGGCTTATAAAAGCGTATCGACGAAGGCACTGTTAGTACTACTGTGTATACTACCAATTGACCTCAAGATCGATAAGCATTACTTAAGATACAATGCGCGCAAACAGGGAGAAGTGTACATAGTAGAGAAACACATAAAGGATGGAAGGGGAAAATTATTCGAGAATTGACCGACTCCCGGAACATAAGGTGGCAGAAGGCAGTGGAAGGGCGACATACGCACAGATTTATTAAAAAAATGTGCATTACAGCTACAACAACCGAAAATGGTTTCGACCTACACCACATATGATGGAGATTTTAACAAACCATGGCGATTTTAAAACACATTGGCACAAGCGAAAAATTACCGATGATGGAATATGTGCATGCGGGAGAGCAAATGATACAGCAAATTTTACACGATTGCATTTTTTTTGTACAAGATCGTGCACTTTGGATAAGACAGTTGGCGCAACAAGGAATACACGACACAAAAGACTGGACAAAATACATTAAAACAAAGGACATATATCACTTTGAAGAATGCATCACAAAGATAATGTTAATGCGAAAAGCAATAAAAATATCGCACTTGATAGCAGAATGTTCCACATCACAACGGAAACGGCAGTAGTGCAGCAATTCGGACAGGAGCAGCCTAGAGAAGAGAAAATAAGTAGGAAGAGGCGCAAGACTCAGATAGTGGCCGGAAGGCCGAGGAACTGGGTAACTAATCAATAAGAAAAGAAGAAAGAAATGCTACCACAAACTCGTTAGTTTCAATCCTCAGAAGCCGATGAAGAGCGTGGTCGTAGAGACTAAAAAGGAATTCGTGAACCACTACATGCTATCCGATGGCAGAAGTCGTTATTGTTATTTGGATCTTTAGGCACGCGGAGGAACACAACTTCGTTGGCGTGTTTCATCTCTTGACACCACAGGTCTAGACGAGCCACTTTGTCATTTACAATTTTTATCCTTCACTCGCAAAAGGCATTTCATGCGTTTTTGATGAAAACACAACATGTTCATTGTGTGTGGGTTTCTCGAAGCCAAGATTACGCGAAAATGTTGAAGAGCTGTTATCTACTTATCAAACATAAGAGAAATTATGTAAAACGTAAGGGAAGAGACCAATTCTTATTCAGGGCAACGATATATCGGGTCAACTAGTATTTCTTTATAAAATAATTCTTTTTTTTTCTGTATGACATCGTAGTTGAATGGATCCTGAAAACTCAACATGCCATATTTTTTCGTTAAGTTATATAATATTTGCAGTAGTTGTGACCAAAATTTTTGGCAGAAAATTTGTCAACATAAAGATGCAAACCATTTGTACATTGATTTATGTGCCAAAACGGCAATAAAAATAAGTGGTGGATTGCACCTTAGAGGATGTGTAATGTTTTTATATTTTTTAAGTATTATATTTTTTAAGATCATTACATTTATTTTCTTCAGATGATACGGTATTTGTTTATAACAAATTTTATGGCAGTGTCACTACATTTTTTTCTATTTATTTTGTGCAGGTGAGTGCTGAACTGCGAGGCGTGGAGAGAAGAAAATCTGCTGGTAAGTGTGTGAAATGATTTTGACCTTAATATGCGATGGATTCATTTGCTATCAAAATCGAACTAATCTGATCTCACTCGAAATCTCACGGACAGTTACTACTAACGTTGCACACTTTAGCTATCGTACATAACAGCTCGTCGTGTCTCGTAACAATTAGCGGAAACATCGTGAACATATGACACGGTGAATCCTCCCTAATAGCTGTCATCTACACACAAACGTTTCTGAACCCAGAGGCGTCGCATCTCAACTTGCATATTGATTGTATGCATTTGGTATTTCCATCTCTGTGTTAATTATGACAGCATGCTTTACGTATTGTTGTTAATATCTTTGACATGAAATTGTTGAATACCGTCTAGTGTTGAGAGAAAAATAATAACCGAAACTTTAAAGCAACATGAAATGAACAAGACTTTTGTTCATTTTTCGTGAGTAATTTTCTTATATAAGCGGAAATATGTGGTCTCATTGCAAGTCTGCTCGCGTGAAAAGGACCAAATGCTGTTACCTGCGAACTATATCAAAATCTGTGAGATGGTTGGGAACAGTTAATGGACTACGTCATAGTCATGAACATATCTATTCTAATTTATAATGACAGAAATTGATATGGTCAATATTTGTGAAAATTAATATTACTTGAAACCGAGAAAATGTAGAGAATTTTTAAAGAATTTACAACCAAAATTGGAGATGCAAGACTGGAGTGATGTGATGGAGAGAAATATGAAGGGAAAGTGTTGAGAATTAGAATCCCGGAGTGACTTTGACAGTGTGATTTGTGGCTTTATTTCAGATCGAAATAAATAAATATCTATACAAATATTCTTATGATTTACGACTCTGCAACGAAATCTCACCAGGCCATTTAGTGATTCTTAGCGCGGAAGAATGACGTAACACTGCAATATTTGTTGAGTATTTGTGGTGGCGTGAATTTTGGGACAATTTAAATCTAAAAAAAACAAGACATCTGTGCTTTAAATATATTAACTATCTTTCAACAATTTGGTTAATTTTGATTACTAATGCATAAATGTTTACCGAACTCCTCTTGTTTGGCCAAATACGTTCTCTTCTCAATGACAAAATAGCATGCAATTATTCAAGTAAAAAGTGCAAGTTGGCGCATCTTATTGATTCCTGTTATTCATTTATGTTATTATGTTCCAAATCTTATTGCTTCTTCGGAAGTCAGTTTTCTAAATCAACGGAATATAAAAACTTGAATTAAAAAATTAATTTTAAAGATTTATTTTATTAATTAGTATTTTTGACTTTCTAAAATATTAATGATTTTTAGGATGGATTGTGCGCTTTCATCACTCAAGAAAACACCTATTTCCAACTCGCGAACTTCAAACATATTCTTTGAAATGAATACCTTAGAGTAATAAATTATACAATTCTCAGATAGAACATGTCGCAAGATTCACACATTTTGTTGTAGCTCTGATGAAGGCAAAAATAAACAAGGCCGAAGCGTTAGTGTTGTAAGTAGGTGTTTTCTTGAGTGACCAAAATGCAAAACTCATCCAAAATATTGTTAAAAAATACGTGTATGATAAATAGAATTTGGACTATTTTGTACGCAACACAACTAAAAATTAAAAGAAATAACCACAAAAATATAAAAGAGGTTTGTCGAGTCGCGATCTTTTCACACCATGTTTTCCGAAGAGCATATATCGTTATGCTTACGACCAGTGGCGGATCTAGACCGTACTAAGGGGGGGGGAGCTAATTTCTATAAATATTATTCAACATTATTATCAACGTTACTATAAATTTAATTGTAATGATTATTATAAATATTATTGTAAAGATTATTATAAATATTATGATTAATATTATAGATATTTTGTATTTTAATATAATACACCAATCCATCAAATAGATAATTAACAATTCATTAAATAATGACCAAATTTATTAATTGTTTAAGATGGCAAAGTTTAAATGATAAAGATACATTTTATCAATTTCACTATTATCTATTGAAAGTTCAGGTCCAATGGGGGTCTGTAGCTCCCTTAAACCCCTCCGCCCCGCGTAGATCAGCCACTGCGTACGACCTCAACATCTTTATACCCTTGTTATTTCGCAGTCCGTGCCACCAACGCCATTGTCGTTCGATTGTCCCAGTAAATCACGCGACGAGACCACACCGGTGCAGTTTGTGCTGAGCGTCAAATGAGGTGCCGTGAGAATGAAGTGCAATGCGCGATTTCACGTCCACATTCCCGAACAACCCGTCTGAACGACCGCCCATGCGACTCGGCGTGTAGTATAGCATGCAGGAATAACCGATGAGCTTGCCCTAGCATTGTGATTGGTGAGCTTAGAGAGTATGTAGTGCATGAAACTGAAACATTGTGACATACGGCTCTAGCGAGACTTATTACGAGAAGAATTGTTATTGGGTTCCGTTATTTGTTCAGTTGTATTTCACTTAAGCTTTGTCCGGAATGCATGCCGATTTATAACGAACGAGTTACTTGGATTTTCGTATGTGAAATCTTAATAGTTTTACTAATTGCTTATTTCAAAAAATCTTTCTATACTATTCATGTTAGAACAACTCTAAGAAACAGAATTTCTTTAAAATCCTTTGTGATTAGAAATTATTTTAAAATTTTGAAAAAGAATAGCAGCATACTAGCAAGTTTACTTTATGTTGGAAGAAAGAAGCAATTTTATCTTGGCAGTTGTGTTACAGTTTAATAACTAATTTATTTTACTTCTCTTATTTCACGAATCACAGGTGGTAATGACTGCATTCTTACTCATTACAATTATACTCATAAGTATTATTATAAATTTAATGTCAAAAATGTCGTTTACAGACTGCGTATTATCAGGTGAAGAACAATAAACTAATTTACTCTCCAGAAGCAAGCAAGGTACCATCCCATCTATTCTGATCAAGGACCCTGATCTATTTATCTCAAGGCATAGATCTATTCTGATCAAGACAGAGGAGTATTTAACATTTCAGCACACTCCTAAGATAAGAATGGAAGTAGTTAAGTACGTGTTGTAATATTAATAGAATACCGACAATTTTGTATTTAATAGAACAAAATTATTTCACATGTACTATGTATTATTCGGAAAATATTGTTTATAAATCGTTACTGTTAAAATAACTCTAAATTCGAGATTGATTATTTCAAAAGGCAAGAGTCTAGAGAGCCTGAAAAAATAAATCCGAAAATCCGCTTCTACCTGAAGGAAAAACTGAGGAATACCTGAGCAAGGATGGGGATCTCATAACTATAACTATTCATTATACTATACTTATGATAAATTAACATAATAAAGGAAGAACTATGATTTAATCAATTGAGGAACTAAAAGACAGTTCCTTTGGTATCCTCTTGAGCTGCATTCGCTTCGCACGTGCACTGATGTTCGTGAGCTGAGAGGTCTCCTCTTAATAAGGTTACGTCGTGGAGAACAAACAGACGTGGGCGTGTGGCGCAGCAGAGAGGCTGGCGAGAGGTCGTGCACTGTGAGATTGATTGCGCTCGCACCTGGTTCCTCTTGGTTCCCGGAACGGGTCCTCTACATCGTTCACGCCCACCTGCCCGCCTCATCTAAAGGCGCATACAAAAAGAAATGTTACACCTTCGATGATATTGATGGAGTGAATAGGAGTATCACTTTGTAATATTTCAATTATGGTGTCTAACCTACTTCTATTAATGTTGTCAGGGCTCTAATGACCTTGCCGTTGACGAGCTCTAAAACCCCACAAACAAAATTATTAATATTTATTTCATAATCAAAATAGTTTGGGTTTAATTTGTTACGTCTGACGACGACTTAGAACTCAAGTCGAAACGTTGTGTACTTACTGGCACAAAATGTATGGTATTCGTTCATCGTAAGATCTTAAGTCTTAAATTATTTATTTGTGGTGACTATCATTTTGAAGTGTTAGTTCGTATTAGTTAAGTTCTTTCTGACACACGATACATACCTAACGTACTATAACTATAGTAGCAATTTTGAATTAATAGTTACCTTGCAGAAAACTTGAAATTACTTACTTTCAACTAAATATCTATCAAAATGGTTCTTATTTAACTCGAACTTTAAATCAATATATTCATGCATCATAAGAGTGTTCAGGTTTGTACTTTCTCACAAATGTAAGTTGAATATTTGTAACAATGTACTGAAGTTTAGTGATGAGATACACCAGATAATTTTTATATATGTTTTTGTAAAAAATATAAAATACATCTGAAGAGGGGGAACATACATCCCCGAAACGTTATATAAAAGTATGAACGATTAAATTGTTTGTACGTTATTAATACATGTTGTCGTAAATAAGGGCACTGCCAACTGATATATCAAGTGAAAGACAACATTACTCTTATCTAACTTATCGAATGTAATTTTAGTTTGAAAATTACATTACGGTGAAAAGTGCACTGGTAAATTCCTATTTTCAAGAAAACGTTTTGTACACTGCTAAAGAATCGACTTTTTTTTATCTCATGCTCTCAAATATTTAAGAAAAAATGAAAGGAATATCCATATGATATACAACATTACTGACTTGATCTTGGTGTCTGCAGTTCTTTTATTTAATTTATGTTCTCATATTTTTTAATCGTTTATCTCGTAAATTGACCTTGATGCGATATTTCGCAACACGAAGTGTTCGATTATCTAACAGCAGTTTTAACCTAAAATTAATAGCAGGCATTAACCCTAATTGCCATCCGCCAGTAGTGAATATAAATCTTCCGTGTAAAATAATTGTACCATGCTTCACTCTTGGTGCTTCTTTCATTTATTGCCACTTTGGACCTTGAACAACGAAAGCCGAAGTTAGTAATGACGCACATCGATGTCAGAATGGAAGCGAATGGCGATTAATATACACGGCTAATCGACTGTTTGCATGATATGTCTGGTTCTCTCCTCTTCTATATTTAACCGCGTCCGTGTTTGATCCGTAGACATTAATGAAGGAAATTACGTCCATCTGCCATTATTTTGGCGTTAAGTGATTCAGAATCTGTCGTGGCTATTCTGAAAACGATCATGTGTTTTCTTTTGACAGCGTTTCATGCAAATTCCTTGTTTAGTTAACTTGCTCTTTTCTTTACCTGGCGAGTATAAAGTGAGGTTTTTTTTTTAAATTTACGCATGTTTTCTGTGTATATTCTTAGAATTCGAATGAAAATTTTTAAATAAGAAAGGAAAACCGTATTCAACATTTCCATCCATCCACGTACAAATTGATTGATTTATGGAAGAAATAAGTATCCTTGTACGTCCACGCAAGCCTTTGTGGGACAAGAAAACCGATGACTGAGTGCTACATCTTGTCTAGCCTCGCATAGAGCCTATTGTCCAGTCCGCGTCAAGCCATTCTGACGTGGCAATTTGAGCGTGCTCTAAGTGCATCTCCCACGTCGTGGACACGAAACGTGCGAACAGCGTGGCCTATATGGACAACCGCCTCTCTTTACTGAAGCAGATCCATTCACGTGCCAACCCATCTGTTCAGTGTGTCACACTCGTGCTTTTCCTCTACTTGTACACTCTTCGCCTTTCTTTTTAGCCTTTCCGCCGCTGTGGGTCTTTGGTCTGCTACGTTATGGTTTGTTATTCGGAATTATCTTAGATCGCAGCCATCTTTAAATCTTGGTATCGGAATTGATGGTATGATCCCTTGCTTGCTTCCGGAATGTAAATTAGTTTATTGTCCTCTACGTAGTCATACGAAGTTTGTAACTGCTTTTTTGACTATACATGTATTATCATTATTTTTTGGTAGGATTTACGAAATACATCAAGGAACGTGTAGTGTTTTAATTTTTAGTTTTTCGCATTGGTGATAAAATTATTGTACCTAATTTTCTATATAAAATACTTTGAGATATCACTGTAATTTCATTTATGGCCTCGTGTTTTCCACTGCGCGTGGATTCTTGTGTGAGACGGTGTGAAACTTTGTTTTTACCTCTATTTATGTTCGGTACTTTTAAACGAGATTGAACTACCACACTGGATAATTTACATATATTTGGCATCATTTTTACGCAATTCAGAAAATATTCATATTTCCTTACAGATCATACTTCCAGTGATTAATAGGAATCTGTGTATAAAATTCGAAATTAATGTGAAACACACGAAACCACTCATTTTTAAGATGGCAGATTCCTTGTTTTTTTAAATGCTGGGACTGTCAGTAATAAATATGATTGAAACCTTGCATCAAAACACCATAATTATATAATGGGGGAAAAATTTAAATTCTTATTTCCAATGGTAGGAATAACTTCGGTAATTACTCTAAATTATTTCTTTTAGTAATAACGCGTCTTAACGAATAATTTCGAAATTTAAATTTATCCCACGTTCCAAACAGTAATTTGAAGTAAATAATTACTGGTTCTGTTTTTCTCCGCGATTTGGTAAACTCAAACTATTAATATCAAATCTGTAAACGAACTCTTCGGTTTATATAGTTTCTTCTTATAATTTCGTTATTTGTTAGTTTTGACATCTACACTTTTGTTATTACTTCTCCACTGTGTTAAACGCGTTAAAGATATTTGCAATCTAGTGGTGAATAAGTGCAAACTTAATTATCGTGCTCTTGTGCACTGTTACCGTATCACCACTGCCCGTTCATTAAGGGTGATCGTCATCAGTGGGATTTTGTGCGCTTCTTCACAAGTTTTTGTGTTTTTTTTGTTCTCTTCTTTTAGAACAATACGTATCACACTTTACTCTGCACCTTAAAAATATCTTTAAAAATTACTTCAGATTTAGATCAATTCAACAATTTTTTATTTCAGAATATTTCTTTTATAGACACTTCTTTGAATTTAACCTTTTAACATTATGTTGAGAGAATTTGTAAGAGTTTTTAACATTATGTGTGTAATTAAGAATTGTGAAGCTAGTTCAACTGCTAAAAATTGTAAGGCTTTCCTATATGTGCTAGAAATTACGTACTTGTAAATGGGAGAAAGATCTAAACATTGTTAGAATGTATTGTTTTCCATTCGCTTATTGTAGAGAGTTACTAAACTCCCAATATTTGTACGAACGATAATTAATTCCAAAAGTGTGGGATATGACTGATTATTAAAAATCTCTCACAAAATAATTTTCCGTACAATAATCTTGGGTTCTTCAATCCGAATATTAAATGAATCTGACCTCTTGGAGTGATTTGACCTGTGAGTGCGATTGCAGAGAATTTCATTTCACTTAATTCTTCCTTGCGAGCCCTCCACTTCTTCAATTGGAATTCCCTCAAGAAAATCAAATTAAATAGGAGTGCTTTGGAATCTTTTTGCGGCTGGATAATCTCTTTATTGCGGCCATCGCTTGTACCTTAAAAGCATTGAGAAGAAGTGGAAGGTAAGTAAAAATTCATCTTCGTATTTTTGCGTGTTACATTCTCCGCGGAAAAATTTCTTTTAAACTTTCGTTGGTTTTTATTTTTGTTGGATTAATAAGCGTACATAAATAATAATAATATAAAAGTTTAGCCATGCGTTTACAATCACGTGAAGTATATGTATTGCATATGACAGTGATTTTTTTACACTATATAAACTCTTTTTAAACGTGATATGAGATATGTACATATTTCTTCCGTGTACCCTACACGTGGAGAAGATATGTGATAACTTTCGGTCAGGTGAAAATGGCGACGAACCGGGAATCGAACCCGGGACCCCTGATTCGATAGAAGGGGTGTTAACCATTACACCACCCGTTCGCCTTTCACAACTGTACACCATTTCCATCCAGATTTAAACCGGTAATAAAAGTGTACACAGCATAGTGTGACTTATCTCCTGAATGGGGATGTGTCTCAGAACTTCCGGGGTTTAGGTCTGGGTGGAAATGGTGTACAGTCGTAGAAGGCGAGCGGGTGGTGTAGTGGTTAACACCCCTGCGATCAAAGCAGGTGTCCTGGGTTCGATTTCCGGCTCGTCGCCATTTTCACCTGACCGAAAGTGATATGAGATGATTAATAACTCATTTCTATCATTAGGTCATTGTTAAGCTCTCATAAAATTTGAATCTATTTTGAGATAATTGTGTATGGTCGAGAATTATCTTTTGTCACAGCGACTTTCACAGAGTTGCAAACACAGTATTAGTGAGAGAAAAATGAAAATAGAAGGTTCTGATCAGTACACACACACACAAAAAGAGAAATGGTAAGTGAAGGTTTATGACCAAGTGATAGTTCTGTCTAATCTACATTGTAATGTCTCC
Organism: Laupala kohalensis; assembly: GCA_002313205.1. Classification (NCBI taxonomy): domain Eukaryota; kingdom Metazoa; phylum Arthropoda; class Insecta; order Orthoptera; family Trigonidiidae; genus Laupala; species Laupala kohalensis. The sequence continues at coordinate 1,337,470 of NNCF01126186.1, forward strand.
TAAATTAAATTACTTGAAGATCATATTTTCAGTTAAAATTATGTGCATAAAATTAAATAAATATTTACAACCTTAAACATGCGAATGCTATATATTTCGTGATTGAAAGTTCACAGTGTTTCGAGAGGTCGTTAGTATTTGATTATTTATTTAATTTGATTACATAATGGGTATTAATTTTCTGTAGAATATGCATAAAATTCATAACTCTTCTGGGGAATATTTAAATTCCTGGCATATTACATGCGATCCTAATGTACATTCAACCTTCTGCTCATTACTGAATGCACTGAAATACAACGTAAGTCTTTCAGAATCGGCAACATATGTTGCGTACGTGTTTGGCGGGTAGCCTATTCTTTTTTCCTTTTTTCCACTTGCGAGATAACGCAGTATTTCCTCTAGACATTTTTCATTTCGTGCGGTAATTTTTGAACATGTCTTGTTCAAGAATTAAAATTTAACTGGTTGATTTCTGTCGTTGATTAATTGCTAAATAAAAAGAAAAGTTGCATCCATTTGTTAGAATTACTCTGAGATGTGAATCCCTCAATGCTGGAAGTACGTTCTAGCATTTTGGGGTTCATGTTCTTGAACGTGAGTTAGAGAGGAAGTTTCCCGTGGGCGTCGGTCGCTAGTGGCGATGGCGTCTCCTGTAGGATTTGTCTGACCGCACACCCGAGCCGGGGATTTGGGGTTAGTGACCCAGAGCTGTCTAGGCTTTGGTGGAAAACCCAGGGGAACCAACTTATACGTGATGATAGCTCTCCAGCATAACCACTTCATCAGGTTAGCTTCTCTGCTAGTGTTTCGATGTATAATGAATTGAATTGCTTGGAATATTAGAGAGGGAGAAAATATGTGCAAGAGTTTGAACACCTGAACATAACTGAATTGATCATGAACTCAGAGGATTCTAAATGTTTCCGGTATAAAAATAATTTCGTCAGATGCTTATTTTCTGGTAAAGTTCTTCGAGATCATTCTGCATTTATTTATCCCTGGGCCTTGAAAATCGTTTCCGTTGGTCTCTTTCACTACTTTTGTTACATTTTCTGCCAATGCTGACATATTGTCTCACAAGAGATGTTTCATACGAAACGAAGGATTTGTTCTGTATCTTCTTTACGTCTACTCGATTTTTGACTTGAGAAAATCAATTAGTCACTTTCTTGGAACGAAAAGTAATATATTATTGTTCATCTAATACTTTAATATTTGCAGTGTTACCTAAAGCTATTGAATAACATCATTCTTACTTTCTCTCTCTCTCATAACTTTATTACATAAGATACGTCTTCTATAATTGGACATAATTCCGGTAGCTGAACAGAACTTACGCATTATTTTAAAAAAAATGTTCAAAAAAGAAACGAGTAGTATGAGGAAATGAGAAAATTTTAGAAACGAACTTCACCAATGCTATTCATAGCGGTGGGATTTTTCCCTATGGAAAATTACCTCTTTAGCGTACTTCGGTGTTAAGAAAAGAAGAAAAAAATCCCTCATCCGCTTCAACAGCCGCAGTGGGGGATTTGAAGGTAGTGAAAGGCACGGCGCTCTCGCTTATTGAACTACATTTTCATTCATTAAGAGCACTGAAATCGCGAGGAGAATTGCCAGTTTATTTCTCTGCGCTCGGTATTAACGGTGTTCCCTATGCACTCTGTCCCGTGTATGACCTGCCTGTAATTGCGCGATATTAAGATTTTACTGGCCGTCGTCTGGTTCCTCGCTATCAAGCCCAGAATGTGCTGCTCCACTCCGCCTGTACAATCCGATAGGACGTGGAAACGATGTTGATGCTGGGAATGAATGGGTACCATGTAAAAAAGAACAATTAGTCCGCTGCCACCAGTACAGACAGTGCACTCGGTACTGTCGTTCGATTCGTGACCGGAAATCGGGCGGTGCAGAGAGCGTATTTTGCATTGGCGTTGCGTTGATTTTTTTTCCTCTCTCTCTCCGCTTGTCATTTGTAATTTACAGTTTGTGAGGCCACGGTTGGAAATGAGTTTGAGACATTTTGACTTCGTGGTATTTACGAAATAAATGTAGCTATGTTTCCCAAAGTGGTTTTTTTATTGAACGATAAATGTTTCAGAGATGCATTCACGGTGTATTTCTTTTATAGTTACACAGTTATATTTTAAAACTCTTTTGTGGCGACCGAGTGAAATATTCTCTAGCTATTAATTCATGTTATTATTTGTTTAACAAACGTTTCTTTCACGTAATTTAGTGCGTGTTTTGCTTTATATTGATTTCCACTAACATTAAAAATAACAAAACTTCACAGTTCTTCGGCAAGAGAAATGTGCTGGTCTATTAAATCACAAACTGTCACCCCTGTTTCATTTACTTACGGTCCCGGATATTTGATTAAAGTATTTGCTCCTCTAAAACGATGGAGGCGAAAGAACGTAAGTACCTGTCCAAAGTAGCGGTACTGGTAACCCCCAGGACCAATTAAGGGCCACACTTTCGTAATCCAAGACAGCATCACGTCCTCAACACTAAGGGGAAGGTCTGGTGGAAGGGGAGAAAGAATCATATTTCCCGCTCTAAGGTGAAATGCGGATTTCTCAGGAACGTAGTTATTTCAAGATAGTGTTTGTCAAATTTGTAAAAAACCAACAACAAACAAACAAAAAAACATCGTGCAATGTGGTACGTTCTCTGTACAACCAATACTACATCAATTCTGATACAACTGCTATTCGTCAAAGTTTAGATAAAAATATTGAGACACAATATTAGTCTGCTAAGCGGAATACATAGAATATTCGAATTTCTGCTATTCTTGACAAATTGAAATTTTAGGAATTTCAAAAGAAGGTAACAAATATTCGTTCGTTACTATTTTTTGTAAGAAAACGTATCAATTGATTTAAATAAATACGTAATTTTATTCAAACCACATATTCATAGCCAACATTTTTTAAATGTGAAATAAAATACGTAATACGTATAATGTATTAGATGTTTGATTTTCCATATAACTTTCTCTTAACTACCCTATTGGATTTAACACTATTTGAAAAAGAAAACGTTCATCTTCGAGGAGACGAATTTAACTAAGTTTATTGTTGCAAGTAAAACTAATCTATGTTAAGAGCTTAGTGCTTTAGAAGAATGACATTAATTGTTCCCTTCATGTCACGATGGTAGGCGTCTCATGTAACTGTCACAGAACCCCGAAGATGAATTATATCAGCCTAAACGTTCCCTGTGTCCCTAACGAAATTTCTTTCCTCTCACCCTTTCTCTTTTAAGGGTTGGAGGCCTTTCATCGCCATGTCTTGGAGACTTACTCTTTAGCGCGTCTCGAAACCAACTTGGTTACTTTTAATGGGTGGTTGCAGTATTTAGGTTACTGTTTAATTTTTTAAGGTCGAAAAACCGACTCGGGCGTCGTGTAGAAAAAGAGAGAAGAGAGTATTACAAAAGTTGGGCACTTTCTCGAGGAATATCGTTGCACTTTCTTGGAAGGAAGGAGAGTAAAGGATTTTCGGAGAACCCGAGGCTAGGGCAGAAACAACTTCCTACTATTTGTTCACTTTCATTTCGTTCGTTGCGTAATAGAACTCATTCTCTTTTCTTTTTCTATTTAGTAGCACTCTCGTGATAAGGCTTCATTTTTGTCTTTTCTTCGTCGCATTTTTTACACGTTGATAGTAATTCCTATTTCTAATCCTACGTTTCTTTAGTTTAATTTCGAGCATCGACATTTTCTGTTTATTAATCATTTATTCTAATTTTTTTAAAAATCTTACTCGTTTTGACTGGCAATTTTTCACAATAAACGACTTGAGGAGATAATATTGTGAATTAATTATTAATTGCATTTCAGAAAAGAGCGAAAGAAATACTGACAACCTGTACAACAATTTTCGATAAGGATTTCGACTTCAGGATATTTTAAGCAAACAGCTTCTGAATGAATAATTAGATTCACGAAAATTTATGGTAGGAATGTCCAAAATTAATTCATATGTTTGATATTTCAAAATAAGTTATATTTTTTTTACTTTATTTCTTCTTTTCCCTCGTGTTTTTCTTCTCGTTTCCCTTCCACCTCATTTCCTCTGCACATTCACTTCTCTCTCTCTCCCCTTCGCGTCTGAGGCTGCTCGTGTGTCGGTCACCAACGAAGCCACTCGCATCTTGGAGTGGCGAGGTCTCCCTCGCGCGTGTATATTCTCGGAGCTTTTGTGCGCCGTGTCAGCTGACAGTGGCGGGTGAGAACGCTACGCTCCCTATTCTCTGCGAGCTGTGTACTTTTAAAGCCAGTGCCGCCGCGCGTCCCGTGTTTATCGGCACCCGACCTCCCCCCACCCCAAACGGAGCGAGCGGTCGCGCGAGGCGAGAGTTCAGTTCGACTCTTCCTTTGACGGAAGTCTGCGGCGCTGAAGAATCGTTCTTGTTGGGGACGGCGTAGAGCGCGGGTGGTTAGGGAGGATGGTGAGGGAAGGGCTGTGAATCGGGGAGAGGGATGGTACTGAAGGGAAGGTGGATGCGGAGGGGAAGACGCATCATTTCCGCGAGGACGTTGCTTCGTGCGAGTGTGGATATATCGCTGGGGACTTTTGAGAGGGACGTCGTGGGCGTCGATTCGTCCGAGTACCATTTGCATGCCTCCACTTTGAACACTTCGGCGAGAGACTCGCTGCCTCTTGCATTGCTATAGAGCAGCGTTAGATGAGTGTGTGCGAGCAAACATGTGTACACGATCAAAGAGACCGGGCCAAATAGTCTTCGCAGGAATGTGTTATGTTTCTCTTCAACAGCTTCCGAAAAATTCTTCCTCTAACATTACTATAGTTTTTTAGTGAAGTGTTCTAAATCAAAAAGAGGCATTCCGCGAATAGAAATGGTGTGTTTGATCATCCCAAAACTGACTAGTTCTACACGCATTAAAATAAAATATTTTCAATATATACCAAAATAAAATAGCTATTCAAAACAAATCTTCTGGAGTTTGGAAACAAAAAAATAAAATTTATTTATTTAAAACTTATCTTTCAATGTATTTAAATGGTATCGTATTTGACAGAAAATTGTTCTAACAAATGAAAATAAATGATTGGTCTTCCGTCTTTTCTGCTTTAACTGAAGCATGCTGATAGCTCATCATGGTCTCCAGTACCTTCCCTTTTGAGATCAGGATAAGGAAGAGGATCCACATGCATGCATGCATGCATGTATGTATCAATTCGTTTTCTTGTCGTTCGAATGCACTCATAATATTTCTCTGTGAGACATTTGACTTGCCCCTACATGGAGAGAGAAGTTATCTATTTTGTGTGGCAAAATTTTCGTATTTTTTTAATTATTAACATATTTTTATCTACTTCGAGCTTTCTTCTTGCCAGTATGTTTATCATATCATTAAAATTTTGAAACCAATTAATAAACATATGTAGAACCCTCAATCAAGGGCACAAAATTCTCAAATAAATATTTCTTAACTTAATTTATTATTTGATGAAATTTTGCACTCAGTGCAGTCCAGCTATTGTCGGCTCCTATTTTCTCATACATAAAAAGTGACAAAACCTGATTCGACCCTTTTTGAAACATTCTAGTAGATTACTTTTGTCTTGAATATCGCGTCGATACTTGGAAAAGCTAATGTGACAAATACCTGGAAGCTGGAAGCGGCTGAACAGTTACCTGACTCTCGTGCAGCACTCCCCTTGTGTCAGCGTCTCGCGCCCCTTACTCAGTTTACACCTCTCGTCGAGTGTCCTCTTGCACGAAGGGGAGCACGTGCGATGGGCCTGACTCCGTATGTGAGACGGAGATGAGGAGATATAGAAGAGAGAAGACTGAGATCAGTTAAGCTGTGAGGGTTGTATCGCAGGCAAAGATGAGAGATGATAACTTGGCAATAATAATGGAGTACAATACAAATGTAGTGGTTGGGAAAGCAATAGTAATGGAGTACAATACAAATACATATGATGTACCTATTGTGATAAATATAGAGCAAATAGTGAAATGTGTTTTGAGGAACCCACATAGAATCAAAATGGTGTAAAATTTTCGAAAGTTGAATAAGAGACTGTTTTTGAGAGTTGGAAATATTTGATCCCATGGAGTGGCTGTGGTATTAATGTGCCGTGACAAGAGGGATGAAAGATCTGGTGGAAGAGAGAAGATTGTGTTTTGCCTTAAATTGGGATGATAACACGGTGAGCACAGACGGTGGCGATGAAATAACTATTGAAGGATAAACAAATATGGCACACCTCACCTTCAAATGTAGAGTCGATGTGTTTCATTTTGTGTTTGAAAGAATGTAAGTCTCTCTCTAGATATAGACATGGTCGTAAATGGACTGATGCGCATTCAGTACCTCTTTATTTAAGAAGACTGAGATTCGTTTACCTCGAACGAACATACTCAGACATGTCTGGTTTTACGTGTCTGTAATAATGTTACTGTTTCCAAACAATATTTTTGTATCAATAATTATATTCTATTAAATTTCTTTTTTGTTCTCATTTTAAAATTGTCGGTTCTGCCTTCCTTGTAAAATAACGTACTAATTTATGATACATCTCGAACGCGCACGAAAATTAACAGTTTTCGTTGCAACTTTTTATCGTAAATAGTGACCCAGCTGAAAGTACATATTCATAGATAAGAATTTATGTACCAGACGTTATTAAGGTGAATCAGTCGACTTGGTTCGCAAACTCACAGGAACAAAAGCAAGACAAGGAGATAAGTGGCATGTCGAGACAAACGTCGTAAATGGTTTGACCTAAACCCGCACATTGTACAACACATAACGGGACATTGTGAATTCAAAGAGAATAGGTAAGACATGATATACGTGTGTGGCAGAAGCACCGAAATGCCGAATACACATAAGATGGTAATGTGTACATTATGACCTGAGAGAGCACGATTTCTTACAGGGAAATTAAGAAAGAAGGATATTGGACTTCACGAAGTCATTGCGGGTAAGAACATTCACAAAATTTGTGAGTGATAATGACGGAAATTGCGGCGCGAAAAAAAGATCGTTGACAATAGTAGATGATGTTGCTAGGGAGGTTCGACAGTTTACACGTGAAAAAAATTAATAAAGCAACCCCTGATGACATTGTTGGAGACTTGCTAAGTAATAAAATAAATGATAAAAATAACATCGGACTTTCAATTGCTTGACATTTTGAGTGGTGTCAGTATTCTCGCGGATGTGCGACATGAGTAAAAAATTGAGTAGATGGATGTGAACTTCTGTTTATTAACTGGGACATTCCGGTTTCACTTTCTATCACGATGCACCATTTTCATTTGAAGGTTGTCCTTCTTACTCCGCGTTTCATTACAACCTCTTCATCCCCTTGAGAAACGAAATCTCCTACAAAACTTAAGCTGACGGAAAGTGATGATAGCGGTGGTTCAATTTGACCCGGAAAGCGAGTTTCTGCCTGTCGCTTTCGTCCGCTTCGCCATCTGCGGCACGCGCCAAGGACTGCTCTCTCGCTTGGAACTGGGTTAATCCCCGGCGGCGACCTTGCCTGCGGTGACGGCGTGTTGCGGGGGCGACGAGTGGACGCCCCTGAAACGCCGCGTCAAGGCCCGTTGGATCAATGAGCGGGGTTGAAGCCTCCGCGCTTGCCACAGCCGCATCGCGCGCCGCCTCCGTCGCCGCCGCTGTCGCGATGGTCCAGTAGATGCAGCTTCCAAGAGCGCCGCCGCTCCTGTCATCTGTTGTTGACGCCGCGAACTAGTGGGAGCGCTTGAGTCGGGCGGACGGTGCTGCCGGCGGCGGCGTGTGTTGCAACTGAACGCGTTGCGGTGGCGCGGCGCCGAGTGGAATCGCGAGGGTTGCTGGTTGCGTAGGGTGCCGCCGCGGAAGTCGGGAGTCCCTCGAGGCTGGCGACTGAGAGCGGAGTCCTTTTCTTATTGCCTCCGTAATTGAAAGCGTGCCCGCGAGCAGCCGTGGCGTAGGGGCGTTTTCGCTTCTTGTTTCGCTTCTAACGATAAGATCCCGGTAGCGACGGAAGCTGTTCGTAGTTGCTCTCCTGTGCCAGTAGGCGCTGATGAAAATAAGATAATAATGGAAAAAGGGGTGCGTGGGTTTATTCATCATATTAATTTTTTTCTTTGACGTACTGTCTCAGGCTGATTACTGAAATAATTCCGTCACAATATGAAATCATTAATTGACAATAACGATTCTGGTAGAAGGATACGTTATTTTTTCTAGTGTTATGTTTTAATCACAAAACATACAACGTATACCAATGTTGATTTTGGATGAAATATTCTTTTGATGAATCTATTGGTATGCAATCCTTTACATAACTGTTGAATTACACATTCATTCCGTCTCACCACGGGATCAAATTAAGGGAGAAGGTGCATTTGCATTGCACATTACACACATTTTACAGCGATTTTTTTATTGTAGTGTCTGTAAATGGGAAATGTAGCGTGCTATTGAAACTTATCTACATGGAGCGATAGGAGGTAGAGTTGGGTGGTAGGCTGTTGTTAGTAGGTGGGCCGCGTAGCTGGGTTTACCAACAACTTGGCCCACGTGGAGGGGTTAGTAGGGGTTGCTAGTAGTAGTTAGAGTACTTAATGGTATTCGCAGTGGCTGCATATCTTTCGAGAACGTTGTTGAATATTACGACAGACTCAGTGATACACAAGATGTCATCACGACGTAGTTACAGCTATTGATACTAGGAGGAGGTGGATGGAAGAAGGAGGGTCCAGTAGACACAGCTATGAGAACTGGGACATTTTTTCTGATCCCGCCAGGAATTGAACTTGATTTGAAACGTATGTTATATTTCTGTACACACCATCGACTATTATCAGCCGTCCCTTTCAGGGCATGAGTCTCCTCCCCCGTCTGCCCTGCCTCTCCTTGATACTGCCAATCTTCCCGAGGCGGCGTTCCATAGCGCGTCATTCGCCTCAGGAGCACGTGTCTGCGTGTCTCGTAAACGCAGCTGTTAAACTTCTTTACGAGCGCGGCTCTCTTCTTATGAATGGGCAGCGTCGAGTGACTCGCAATGGTGGGCAACGCTACGAGGTTTTGCGAAGAAAGGTGATATGAGTGGGTAAAATGATCACGTACTTCTGTGAATGGTGCGAAGTCGTTATCTTGTACGTGTAATGGTTTCAAAAACAACAAAATAATTTATATGTGTGTAATCGCTATGTCTTATTTCTCATCGGCTACTTTTTGTAAAGACATCTGGTTTTTCGTTCATATTTCACCAACAGTCAACATTGAGATAGCATTACAAAGATTATTTTCTGGTATTTGGACTCAGCGTATCCTTGTATTTTAACCATTAACTATTTCCTTTCTTTTTAAAATAATTTTGAATTTCCATCAGCTCTCCCAGGTAGCATTGTCAGCCGCATGGAAGCATTGTAAGAAAATATGAATTAACAAACACTAACCCTTACACGAGTATTTATTGTTCATGTGGATACTGATATGATCGAAGGTCGGTACTTTCGAAAAAGAATTGGTTATTTAACTGAGGCAAGTGTCTTCTGCCAAGCATTGCACTGAAAGTCTGAAGACAATCCATTTGGTATATTAAACTCTCTTCATATTTTCCCTTCTAGGTATGCTAATTACTCGCATGATACATGTTAATGATACATTAAAATTTTATTTTAACAACTAAGTGAATTACTCCTCATATTTGAAATAGATGTTAATAAATTTTTTCTTCCAAATTGTTTCTTCCAAAAAGTCATTTACATTTTTCGGTCTAGATTGTGTAATGGAGGTAAAGATTACCGGAACAGCTTTCCCTTCAAATTCGGTGTATGAGAAATGAAGTTTGGTGTCCGTGCGAGATTTTATATCTCGTTTCACGAAGACTCCTGCCAGCTCATAAAAAAATTCGGTTCGAAATTATGTACCCTGTAACTTCTTATAACAGCAATAGCCTGTTTCGGTGTTTTATTTCGTTGCTTTAATGGGAAAGAGAGACGGTACGGATAATTTTAGACCACGATTACGCTTTGAAGAATAAAAATGTTTCGGTGCACGATGATAAAAATGTAAAAATGCGCGATGATAAAAAATGAAGGAAAATGTGGAGAAAAACGTTTTAAGTGAAGTGTCCTTCATGTTTCAAAAATGAATTTTTAATTAATTGCTCAATTATTTATATTATCGGAATGTTCTTGTTTTTCGATTGTTCAACTCTTTTTTAGATACATTAAAAACCGAAATTTGAAATATATTCCGAACAAGAAAGGAAATAAAATAAATATTTATTCATCATTGTCAAAATATTAATGTTATATTGGACTGAAACAAAAAAAGAAAATTTTTGGAATGATGTTCTTTCGCTCCATCCACATCTTGAAATCTTGCTGGTACGTGTGAAGGCATTTTGTTGCTTCTTCATGCCGAGCGGCGGCGCGACTGTTGAGTCTCGACATAGAACTTCCAACGTCCGCCGCCCGAGGGCTCTGCGTGTCCGCAACGCCAGGGAATCCCTCTCGAAAGCCGAAATATGATTCTCTGCGATCACAATTCCTGAGTCCTGCCGTAGGGTTCTTGAATCTCTCTCGAAAGACTGAACTCTCTTCGCACAATGACTCACTCTCTTAGAAATATATTAAATTGACTATTATTAAAATAATGTTTTATTAAAATACATATGCACTAGTTACAATGAATTTGAATACAATTCATATTTTTAGGCTTTATTTAATATAAATAATTATTATTGTTTTTAAACTAACATAGATGTGGTAAGCATACTGTAAAACAATTGCGTGAAAATTCGTAAATAGTATAAATATTGTTTAGAATATGGAATAATCATTAGCAATCGTAATATTTTTCTATATGGTACGTTCACTTTTGTGTAATAGTTTTTATTTTTTAAGAAATTTTTAATGGTCAATATGAATTGAAACATTTCCGATTGCAATTATAGTCTGACAAGTATATATGAATAATATCCTTATTTTGGTCATATGCCTGGTCATTTGCCGCAAGATCTCAGAAAACCCATCCGCATTTATCAACGCCAGTGATAAATGCAAGTGTGACAGGAATGATGAAAAGTGAAGGGAAAGCTAGCATCGTGGGAACTACCGCAGGGAGAACAACCTCGGAAAAGCAAAGCCGACGGAAGAGGCAGCGATGGCGGTATTGCCTCGGGAAGTGATTTATGTGTGTGCGCAAACACGGGCGGCGGCATCAAAGATTGAGGCAATCGTTCAAACATATCCATTGATAGCCTACTTCGGAAGTAAACATATTGGCGATTCCAGCTGTAATGACCCAACCCGAACTCGCTCTTTATAGAAAAGGGAAGAAGAGGAGAACTTTGAGGGAGCGGGGACACGGACCTGGCGGCCGAGAGACGGATTACGGCGAAACAAAGCAACGACGTCGATGACGGATGGGTCCACGGGGCCTTGGCTTGCTCCACTCGGTCACCGCCTCCGCGATGCGAGTTCGCTCAACATTTCGGCTTTCCCTCCAAGTCAGCACCATCTACAATCCTTCCCACTATACTACTCACATCATATTCCTCTCTCAGCAGTCTCTCCGCTTACTAATTCAAACCTACCTAGCTATCTGTACAATTTTGCTGATCCGACTTTGCCCAACCTATCCACTAATCTTGGACTATCGCCTCACAACCTCGTATCACGTAATTCATGCTTGTACGTCTGAATATCACTATTTACACCCAACAAACAAATTACTGTGGTACCCTAAATTATGCCAACGATCATTTCAAGATCTTGACTCTCCTTGGAACCGAAAGTCCTATTACATATCTGCCTAGTTTCATTCAATACCGATATCTGCACACCTAAAAAAGAATGTTCTTGTGTTCAAAATTATATCTGTCCCAAAATTAAGATCTCTCTTCCACCAATAGTGAAAATGCGGTTAATTTATTCTAATTAAAAATATCCTGAAGTTTCAATGAACTTAATATGTTTTAATGATATACTTACATGATCTCGTATTCGCAAAACTTTTTCAGAAAATTTTATACCTAATAGAATGCTGAATATAATTATATCTATTATTATTAGTTGTATTAAAATTTTCCACTGCGTCATGTATTTACTATTTTGTTGTGTAATATGTTTGGTTCAAATACTATTAGACCATGAAATTATAAATAAACAAATGCGTAAATAAATAAAATCGACTGTCGTTTTCATCTAGTCATAAAGAACTTCTCTGTCTCTTCATAACCTAAGTCATTTTTCCTTCTTTGAGCTCATAACTTCAATCTACCTTGCCGTCACCGGCTGAGACGTCGTAGATATCACTTTCTCAGGCTCGTCCATCACTTTTACCATCCCTTGCCCTTCCACTTGTGAAAGCTCATGCTGCCAGCGTATTTGTTGTTTGGTGCATATACCGCCGTATCAGTAAGATCACAGAGAATGTAAAACAGTAATGGAGGTGTTCGTAGATACTTACACGTTTCGAATTTTATATTATGTATATATGAAGATATAGGTCTATCTTATCTTTTCTTGTGATTTCTTACGTATTACGTTTTTAAAATATTAATAATTCACTTTTTGAAAACGAGTTTATACCATGCTGGATACGTTTTATTTCCGTTTTTGTTCTCTATCATCTTACGATTTTCAAATGTTTTTTTGAAACCTTCGTTCAATATTTGAAGTAGATTTGTGTGCACGGAACCTTTTTCCCGTTTTTTTTTTGCTCATCTGCTGAATGTTCTTGCTTCGTAACGTGATGGAGCAAAACTCAATCGCAAAATCATTCATCCCTTTTGCATCACGCAAACCCTTGTCATAGTTGCGCCATCCGTTGTCCTTGTACATGCCGCTCGCTGGCTGCGCCATCAAACGGACATGAAATAAGACACAAAATGAAAAAGCGAGGTGAAAAGCGGGTGAGGGGAAAAAGGGGAAGCCGTCCGTCCGTCGGGAATGCGTGTGTCGCTGTCCGAATGTCACGCGGGAGACACCGTGTGGCGTTGACGCACCCACCACCCCTGCCTTCCCATCCCCTTATGACAGCCTCACGAATAACGTTCTACCCATGGGTTCCCGGCGTTGTCACGGGTCTGACCTTTTTATTTGTGAACTACGAAGGTAATAAGGGGACGTCATACTTTATTTTCTCTCCCCCTTTTTTTATTAGATCATGATGATGTTCATAGTGCAACATTCGCATTGCTGAAATATGTTTGCTGAAGAATATGTGTAAATGAATTGTGTAATAACATGGAAGTATATTTACTGGAATTGTAAATGTAATCTCCCAAAATACAATCTCGTATTTTATTATTGTTAAATTTGATGTTTCCAAATAATACAGTTTACAATTTTTTTTTACGAAGAATGGGGAAAATCTTCAAGAGACAATATGAAACTCACGTTACAAGGTATAAGGGATTTCTACCCTGTAAAACCCTCTCTTCACGAAGCTATGCGTCCTCATAGTGTTCGTTAATTAGGTCATTCTATCTCTTCTAGGTATTGCGCCTTAAGGCTGCGTGATGACTAAGTCAAGGCTAGTATTTACTTGTTTATTCTGATCGATACCATGGCTTACTCGTTCAAACATTCATTTTAATCACACTAGCATCTAAAAATTATTTTAATTTATTTTTTCTGTAACATGTTTGGAGTAGTATTTTCCACAATCGTATAAATACTGAACGTGATTGCAGGTTATGTATTATTGATTATTAACCACTTGAGTTACGTTTTAACTATTACTTACATGACGATATATTTGAGTCCTTATATAAATAATTCATTACTTCATTTTCAAAGTGTTATTTGTTCTTCCTTTCAAGTTCACTCTTTCTTATATTTTTAGTATCTTGTGAGATGTTTTAAAATGCATTCATGACTAATTTTCTCTGACAGTCTTCTGACAACATCTTGAACTTGGTCTCTAAACAAATGTTTATATTACTCTCCTTATTCTTCGTGTTTTCGCTCACTATATTTCTTCGGTGATCAAATTCTCTATTACTAAGAAAACTCTCGTTTCTTTGTAATTATTTTTTATTCGTCTGTGCTCTACGTATGAATAAAATATAATATGCTTCTATTTATTCTGCGGTTTTATTCATAAGCACAGATTGTTTGATTTCTCATGTTTGAGAGTTTTATATTGTCTATATTACATTAAGTACTACCAAGTACTTCAAAATGATTCAAGATTATTTTCGTCTTCTGAATCACACAATGTTTTTTAATGAGAATCGAGACTACCCTACTCAACTACAATCACTTGCATATCTCTTTCACTTATTACTACCTCCGCCGATCGATTTTCCACATCCATCGTATCAATATCTGTGTATCAGTTACGAGTATATGCATTACATTCTGCCTCGCAACATAGAACGAAATGTAATGGCGTAGCAAGAAAGCAACGACCCTACGTATAATGCAGTTAACCGTACTCTATTCCCTGCTTTGTTTTCTTCATCATCCAAGTCATCCATCTCCCTCATTGCATCATACCTCCGTTGAATGTTATATCATTGTTGAAATATACCGAAAAGTCTTGAGAACTTAGTCTAAGTAAAGAAACACTCTACTCGTATATTGTGTTGTCAAAAATTCGGTTATATTTTAAACATATTCATGAATTGCTTAAGTTTTTTTTGTATAAATGTCATCAATTAGAGTTTTGGTTATGTAGTCTTGTGTATAATTAATTAAATTGTCTCACCTTAAGGATATTTAATAATACCGAAACGTCGGAAAGTTAGTAATTATAGAATTTGGTCGAAATCTTCAATTTTTCCATATTCTACTCAATTATTTGTGTATTCGGTGTCGCTTGTTTCAAATTATTACTTACCTCTATAATTTTTCCCGTACCTCCATAGTCTTATTTTTACGCTGTTTTCCGTATGTATATTGACCATTGCGAACATATCATAACTTCATTCCTCATTCCCTTCATCATGCCTTTCTGCCCCCCCCCCCCCCCCTTTCGTCACTCCATCGTTCCCCTGACAGCAGGGCGCAGGTGTCGTGGACGTTCGTTTAATATGCGTCTTCGGATGCTTGTCCGTTATTACGACGTCCGTTTCACGCAGCGATGGCCGTGACGAGGCGCGTGTTGGCAACGGAACTGACACTGATGTTGAGCGAGGCAATGCTTGTGGAATAGATACTGCTATGCCGCGATGGGAGTACGCATTCTGATGGTGGTCTCACTATCTTACTTTCTTGGGTCAAATGTTAGCTATAGTTTGTTGAAGTGAGTCTCTACGTTTTATCATATTAAATGAAAGTAAGAGCATTTTAAAGGAGGTGTTAATAATAATTAATATGTTTAGTAGCATCAAAAATATTTCTAAAATGTAGAGATGATGAATTCCGTGCCAAAAATTTTCCGCTGAGTTTAAGAGAAACATGAATGTAGTGTGAAATCTAAGTATGAGTAATGTGGAGGTGTGTGTGTGTGTGGGGGGGGGTGTAAGCTCTCACGTTGTTTACACTTACTCCCTCCCTCCCCTCCTCGTGACACTTCGATTGCAGTATACGTACACTTCTGGAATGAAAAAAAGAATACCACGCCTGACGACACCAATACTTGAATGATGAATGATAAAGGTAAGACAATTACTATGAAAATATATTAAAGCAATTACTGGTTTGGAAATATTTAGATTTTCAATAACTTCTTTAAGATGTGACGAGTTTGAACTTATGATTACATCTCTTCCTCGTAATATGAATTTGGTCGTAGAAATTGGGAAGCTGAGGAACGAGTCAAAACTCCTGAACTGGATAAGGTTTTCAGCTGGGATATCCTTAATATACTATAGATCAATGACGATTCAGTTATCGACAATATATTTCTCCGACACTGTCTGTACCGCGTGGGTGAGTAATCGAAAATGGAGAAGATTAAGTTGGAGTTGAGCGTACGAATTTGATCTGGGAGTGGTAAAAGCTTCGTTGATTGGCGAAAGAGCTTGTTGATAGGTCGTCAATGCCAATGTCATGTGACGAGAAAGAACCAACATTATCAACACTTAAATTGTGGAAGGAAATCGGCAAGGGGGAAGAATTTTAATGGAAGTAGGCTACCTGAGTTAGTCCGCGTTTTTTCATTAAATGTTTTCGTTAATGTATGCTTTTTATGTGGACAGGAATGTACTAAAGTCATTTGAACACATGTTCAAAATTTACTAAATTTTCAGATATTTCTGTTGAAACTACAACCAACAATTAATATGGTTTATTTATTTTAAATGTCTCATCTTAATATGATTCATTGTACCCCATTATTATCTCGTATAAAGATAATTTTGTTTGGAGCGTTTTTTTTTTCTTTTTTATTCTTAAACTTCACTTCGATACATTCTCAAAGTTTAAGGAGTCGGTGAGTCATACTGTAAAATTTGTATATCATAATCTCTTATTAATTTAATCATAAGTTCCCTGCCATATTACCGCGGCAACAAGGTGAAAGAGATTGCGATAAGTTTGTTTCCGCCTCTGCCTTAGGGCCCTTGATGATGGTCCCCGCCTCTGCCTTAGGGAATTGACGGGATGGTCCCCTGCTTGCTTCCGGAGAGTAAATTAGTTTGTTGTCCTCCACGTGGTCATACGCAGTTTGCACTGTTTTTTGACAATAAATTTATTTATTTAACAGTTTTGCTCGTTATTTCTTATCCTACAATGCGCTTACTTTGGTCTCGTGTTTAAGTTCTAGGATGCAACTATTTAATAGGGGCACATTTGTATAGTAAATGATTGAAAATTATCAGATATTTATGTATACCCTGACCATCTTATCGTTGTCAATGTAGCGTTGTAAGAACAACAATATATTCTTGGGGCGTTCACCGCATTGCACGTTGCTAAAAATGTCTACTTTCATATGATATAGTTGAATATTACGAGTATTTAGCATTAATTGAATTTTTTTTTGTAATTAAATAACCTTGAAATTTTATTGATGAATTTTTTACACTCTCGTATTTATATTTCACGACCTTGAAACGCCTTATTTCGAAGCACGACATCCTTTGATTGCATTTATAATTTTTGTCATTTCCTACTATGCTTAGTTCCGTACTGAATGCTGTGACACTTCACTCCTCCGTCTCAGCGCGACAAGACCCTTTTTGGCGTATTCCTTCCCCATCCCCGTAGGAAGACAATATTCCGAAGGGAGCTGAGGGCAAAGGGGTCGCAGTCGGGTGGAATGAGGAAGAGTGCAAACGCAGGGGAAAGGAGACGGAGGAGGATAGCGAGGTCGGAGTCTCACGGCACGCCGGTACCTCCCGCTCGGATTAAGGCATCGGAGCGAAAAATTCCAGGCGAACGAGAAGGTGGAGAAGATATTCTGTAAAACTCTGGGAGAATCTTCAGCAGTTGGTTGCACTGTCGCTCAGAATTGAACCTTTCGTTTCCTTGGAGCCCTCGCTCTTCCACCTCGCCTCCACCCTGTTTCTCGTTATCCTTCGCTCTTCTGATGTTTAACTCCTATAGTCTCTGGGAAAATTGAATAGAATTCAAGAAGGTGACGGTTGCTCGGATGTATAGCTCGACCCAAGACGGGGGTAAGTAAGATGGTGGAGGGAACGATGAGAAAACGACGAAGAAAAACTGGAAGAGACAAAGGTGCGGAGAATTGAAGATTTTGAAAATTAGACGCCTTCTCGTAGATACGAGGAGTTAAGCGGGAGGGCGCCATTGAGTCGTGACTAGGGAGGAAAGGGGAGAAGCAATGGATGCCGTACCGCGAGGAGCACCATGGGGATGGGACCAACAAAAGACAGACGCTTCGCAAATAATTAACTTCCTCCTTACCCATCCGTTTTGGAGCATAAGCCAAGACAAAAAATAAAAGGGGCGATGGGTTGTGTTGGTCAGCTTTGCACTCAATTGCTCGCAAACTTTTCTTTTGTGTTTTTATCAAAGAATGTACCTTAGCCGTACTTTCTTGACTGGAAATGAACATTGTATTCACTCCTTTGTTGTTTTTTTCCGTTTCTTCTTTTTTCTTGAGAAAGAAATTACAATTGGAGAATCTCAACTTCTCAGGTTGTCGCTTATTTAAACGGTCACGTCGCCTTTGTGCGTGACTTTTCAGTCCATTTCATTAGGTATCCAATATTCGCACCACCGCGTCATATCGCTTCGTTATTCATTCACGACCGTTTTAACATTCTCTTCTGCTCGTTTGGCTGTCGATAGAAATGTGTGTGTCCCTATCAGAGACCCTATTGAATTTTCGTCACCAATTACTCTGTAACACGAGGTATCAGCGAACTGTCGAAATACATCGCCAGGAATGAAAAAAGGAACCAAACGGCAGCATTGCGACACGTTGCTCTTGCACGACCGAAAGTTGTGATTTAGTATATCTTTGACATGAAATGCGTTCTGTTGTCATTTAAAATTTTATTTTGTTCTGTATCAACCGAGTATTACGTGACATTTTCCCGGAATACTGTATGTTCAAACCGGCAATAAGCATCCCTGATAACTCTACAGCAGAATAATTCGTTGCCACTGCGGAAGACGCAGTGCAGTGTTTACATTCATAAAGAGATAATAGCGTTATCTTCACGTGTACCATTGTATTATATATTCCACGAGTAATTTCAAACGTCTGATGAGGTCGACAGTATCATATGATTACATAATGTTGGGCCCACTTGCATTACGGGCGTCGGGTTTGTTGACGGAATTGGAATACTAAATAAACCCTGTTACTATAACATATTTCATATTATAATAAAACAAATATTTTTTACTTTCTAATATCCACAAATTTTCCGTCTAGTTCTCAAGATAAATACTGGAGGAAAACAATCCATATAATTTAAACATATAAGTTATCCTTGACTTATATGTTTGGTATAGCTGCAGCTTTAGTGTAGACAAGAAAATGTTTTCCAATTTGGTGTTCAGTGAAAATAATTTTGTTGTTGTAGTTCTCAATAACTCCGGTAAATTTATTCTGCTATTCAATTCCCATGATATAATTGGTATACAACATGGCGTTGCGGGTCTAACAAATATGTCCTGTGTTTGGATAAAGTGAAATTCCACAAACCTTGTTAGTTGTGGTCTGATCTCCTTTTATGTCTCAATGAATATTCATGTAACCATACTTGTTTTAAAGAATTGTGTTTCCCTGATCATGTCTGTTGTGCAAATGTTCGTGAAAAAGAGCTCACAAATGAGAACCAAAGTTACACTCGGGAGACATTTCCGTGATCTCTGCCTCGGACAGAGATGTGTTAACTCGAAAGCCACACGACTTAATCTCTTTGATGTTATTCTTCTTTCGCCTTCTTTTACGATAATTGTGATATTATGCGTGGGAGTTCCCTCCTTCTTTTAGTAGTGGAGGGAATGTGATGAGAGGGAGAAATGAGATGGGAAGGGTGTTCAGGGAACAGCGTCCACAACGGGGTGCGCAACGCATCAACGTACGTTTTACACATGAGACGGTAAGTATGTCCCTTCGCTAACTTTACAGTCTCTCCTCTGTTATCCTTCTGAAATCAACATTCAACTTCCCATCAGTTATATGTCTCCTTTCCTTTCCTCATAATTGCATGCTCACCACCTCGTCAGCATTTCAACGTGGCCATGCCAGAAAGTGTGATTTCTTTCTTCTCTTAAACCCACCATTTAATCTCTGCTAACAATTCTCCTTTTCTCACTTTTTCCTGCACTCTTCCCATCCATGTTGTTGGTATCTTCCTCCCTCTGCCGTCGTATCCCCAACCTCTCACCTAGAGTAATGCATTCGCTGTCGTGTCCCCTAGATGTTTCTGCGAGCGCCCAAATTGCTCTCTCCGGTCGCCGTTGCTCTTGCGTTGACTCTGTCCCCTTGTCGCCAGCACCTACCTTCCCCGCGCTTCTTCACTTAGTCCCGCCCTCTTCGACACCATCACTCCTTCCCCACGTCCTCATCCCTTTACGTGCTCGCGTCACATTGCGTTAGCGTAGCGTTACTCGCACAGACGCGTCTTTATCTTTCCGGCGTTGCGCTTGCACATCAAATACGTCCGTCAGCGGTGGTCTAACTGAGAGTGGTGGTCTTGTGGTAGCGACTTCGATGCCGCTGAGCGGTAAATCGCGAGTTCAAACCCCGCTCGGCTGAACTATGTGAGGTTTTCAGATGGGGTTTCCTTCGTTCACACAAATGTCCGTTCGGTGCCTTTAGTCCCCGGCAACCCAACATCATCTCCTTTCCAAATCCTTCACCCAAGTCACAGCAAGAGCGGGCCACATGACTTCAACCTCGTCATAAATAGTGGAGCTCACCGGTAACCGAATTTAGGATTATAATTTAAAAACTCTAGTAAAAAATCTGTTCATTTTGTCGCTAGTTGGTCCAAGAAAACACGTTCCGAAAATTTAGCGATTCTTGTGTGTTTTAGCGATGTGAAGGATATTTCCAAGGGAATCAAAATTTATAATTAAACTTCAGAATTGAATTAATGTGCAATTAATTATAAAACTATTGCTGATAAATAAGATAACGTCATCATTTACTTCAGTTAAATCGCTCCAAATCTGTAGAAATTATTGTTTTCGAAAATAAAAATTAAAATAAATTTGTTTTTAAAGTGAAATTTGTTATTGAAATTTCATATTGCATATCAATTTCACATTAGAATAAATTATCCCTTGTCAGTGAATTCAGTGTAGTTACAGATTTTGAATGTGATACCACTGAGTAATTTACATTGTAAATAATTTTGCGTTTACAATGTAAATAGTAATATGGCATCAGAAAGGTGCGATGCACAATTGGTATGTTTTAGTATAATTGTTTTATAGTTCTATGTTTCAGCTCAAATTAATTTTTTTGTGACGCGATTATTCATTAATTGACATGCCGTATCATTAATTTGTATGTACGTGTGTTTCACATTTGTACGTTTCTTGTCATTGTGAATTGTACACGAAAATAATATAACAGAATTTTTACTTTAAAGGTAACGGGAATTGGAAATTTGGGTGTGGGCTTTCCAGATGTTTCGTGACCCAGAAAAAATCTGCCTCCTATATTTCAGTAGAGTAAATGGCTTAGACTGACAATGACTGTTAAAAGCATAGAATATCGTCACTTTTATCACATTCTGTCAACTCTACATTATAAACAATTTTTTAAGTGTCCTATAATTTGCATACTACGTTTCCCAAATAATTACCAAAAGACGGAAAAATTCATCTGAGAAGCTGGTCTTTGATGTGTGTTCAAAAGAGAACATTGGAAATCTCTCCGACAGGAATAAATCCCCTTGTAGAAATAGAAACGCCGAGCGAGGTTCATTGGTCAGTCACCTTGGACAGTTCAGATATTTCTGTACTCAGATAATATCTTTGTAGTATATTTTTCCCATCGCTTACTCTTCATACTGGCTACAGGGCATTTTTGAAACAATGAAAAAAATGTGCAAATATATTTATCCTAAAGTGTTTATTTTTTCTTCGTATATTGAAGCAGTGTTAGATAGACAACGAGAATGTAGATGTCTTGTCACCCCTTTCAGTTCTAACCATTGTGTAAACAGACAACAATTTTGAGGAAATGACACAATACTGTATTCTTTCTTCATCCTCAAAACTTCCTATCTTCTATATGAATTATTTCGAAATATATCGTGCTGCTTTAGAGGTCAAAAACTATTTCCGTGTATAAAATTCCTACAAAAACTGTAAAATCTCAAACTTTTTTAAAACTTGTATTATCATTCTGCCATTGAAATGGAAAATGTTTAATAATAACTTGCCGTACATGGTAGAGAAAATTACAAGATTATAAATAAAGATAAAACAAAAGGATTACAAAGATATCTAAATTAAGGAAACAATTTTTATGTTTCTTCACTTCATGTCCTTAATTTAGAAATGACTGCAATGAACAGACAGCATTTAGAATGACGGATGTTTGAGTAGAGATGATGTTGGGGTTAACTGTCACATTGGTTGCTCGTAGGTGAAGAAATATTCTATGAACTTCAGTTCTGTTGATAGTGAGTGGTTTTTGATATTGTGTACAAACTGGACTATAACAATCGTTAAATCATACTACTATAAAAAAAATATTGTTGCACTGAGTAGGACGTAAACAAACAAACAAGCAACACGAATGGTCGGTGTAAAAATTGAAGGTTTCTAATGTACTTTGGTACCGATGAATTAGCTAGATTACGAAAGAAAGTATCATGAAAATGGCATTAAATTAGCATTGCCTATCTCTTATTGTCACTTATATTTCTTCATTTTCCGAGGAATTCAATTAATTTTTGGAAAACTTCTATATTTTAGGTTTTTGTTTTGTTTATTCCGAATATTTTATAGAATTGATTCTCACGAACATTTTCAATAGATATCGGTGGGGTTTCAAGAACGATTACTTATGCAAAAAGTCGAAAATCTGACGTTAAGCAAGTCGCGGGAACTCACCTATTCTTTTATAACACACTATAAAAAAACATTTTTAAAAGCGTCACGTTATGTAAAGAGATAGGGTTTAGTAATAGTTTGGAAGGTTTGGTGTGGGGCGTGAGATAGAACATCGAAGTATTCTTGATAGGTAGGTTTTTATTTTTACATATCCTCAGCTGATCGTCAATGGAGGATTGTATTTCTCTTATAATTTTTGTAGTACATTTTACTCATCTATACACGCAAACGCCCATTGATACGTGTGAATTCAGTATTATTAATTTTTCTAAATAAAAGTATTTCACTATCACGGGGGTAAAGAGTCAAACATAATATAATAAGTCAGTAGTAATATACCTGGGCGCTGTTGTAGCATGCACATAATAGCGTCTGCACAATGACCAGAGCACGGGATGGGGATTCCCCTGAGTTTGGTGTAGTAGGCATCACGCAGAGGCACACTTTCTCCCATTCGCTCACGCATTCACACACGAATCTAATTCGAGTAGCTCACGCGGACTCCGCTTTGTGCTGATTACACAAAACACAGTTATTACCATCTTAACGAAATATGGGAGCCACCGAGGCCGGAAAAAGGTTCTGCCTCTTCTTTTATTAAAAAAACGTATCTGTTGTTTATCCCCGTATATTTTGAATACACACGCAATGTATGTTTACATAAATAAATGTCATTGTGTTTTTTCTAAATAATATGATTATTAATATTTTATATGTTTTTATGATTATTAATAAATAATATAAATTAAATAAATAATTAGTCTCACTACTTTTCACGGACGATCAGTATATATTTTTTCTAATGTAAAGCTCACGATGTTTGAACTTTATGTTGAAGTCGTCGTCGGGTGTTACAAATGATAAATTCAAAAAAATCGAACCGTTGTGAGCATTTAATCACAAAAAATATTATCGCATGAGTATATCTTAAATAAAGGTGAAGTAGTTAATTTTTGTTTGAATGACATTTAAGTTTTTTGACGAAGAAAATCTTAATATCCTCCTAATCCTGATCGATTTGAAACTTGACGTAACAAGTGAGTACTGAAGTTGGACGAAGGCTATTGATCGTCGGGAGAACTCTTGTCACATTGAGTCGGTTCTTCCGCACGTCACACTTTCTCAATTGAATTACTGTAATATTTCATGTGGGGTAACATTTTCTTTCCTTGACGTCTCCGACAGTCGAAAACCTCCGCAAACGTAACAAGCTCCGAACACAATTTCTCGCAACTTTGAAATGAACAAAAAAAGAAGCGACTTTGCCACAAAGGAACGGGTCCCGAAAGTCGTCGAGCACACGTCCAAACAGCGACGCGAACTTCAATATGCCCAGATTCTGCGCTGTTATCTAATCTCACCCCGCGCGCCTGCGTCATATACGAAGTCTCAAATCCTTTATCTGCCTCTGCCAATCCGATGCACGTCTATCCCAATAACGCGAGGAAGAGCGCGACAGATGGTACTGTTGCTGTGAGTTTTGTATGGGGCGTGATTTTCTCTGCAGGAAATGTTTCTGAGTTTCATCGCTCCGATAGGATGAGTTGAAGAGATTCGCGGTTATTTTATATCAATGATAACGTTTTTATTGCTATTATTTCATTTGTTATCATTGGAAGAAACTATCGATAATTTTTTTCTTTTTGAGTTTGTTGACTGTGGTCCAGTGGAAGTTTCTCCAGATGTTCAAACCGTGTCAGCCTACAAATCAAATATAATAATAATAATAATAATAATAATAATTATTATTATTATTATTTTGTTCTGCAATTGTATTTTCTCTGTTCAAACAGGTAATTGGGACGGGCTTAAATACCAAACCGGAAGTAAAAGTTAGTCTTAGTCGAGACTGAGAAATTGGATGGCACATTGTAATATAACATATTTCTACATTTCTAGAAGTACATTTCTAGTTGATGGCAATATGGTATGACGCAGTTTTAGTGTTTAACAAACGACTGCAGTTGCTGAAATTATGAGGGAAATAATTACTACTTCATTTTGTTTCCAGATCTTTTGAAGTTATGTCTTAAGTGTCTGCTAATTTTGAATTTGTTTGTTCTGTCTTTTTTTTAAATTGTACGTGGAAGGAACAGCTGTGTAGATTTGTCTATTAATATTATGTCTGACTTGGTATGATATACTGTTCTGTCTGGAATGATTTGATTAGCCCAGTATAGGGTGGTGTTTCTATTTTCCATGACAGGTGATGGATCGATTTTATAATAGGAATTATATTATTATTATTATTATTATTATTATTATTATTATTATTTGAACATTATTCTCAGCGATGCTGGTAGGTACTTCAGTACACATCCAAGGAAGTTTCACTTCCCTTAGACTACGTCTCCTTGACAAATTTTCAGATGCAAACTTTCCGATTTACATGGGCAGTCCCCAGAATGGGTATTCCTTGGACCTCAGATAGAAAGTTCATTCCAGGAATTTTCTGTAGGTTGCTTTCTGTGTATCACAGTTTCTGTGGCTCCGATAATAATAGGGCAGACATTTGTCGTCATTCCCCATGTTATATTGCATTCAACAGCCAGGTCTTTGGGCAGTTTTTCTACTCACAGCACGCCTGTCAATGGGAACAGAAGCATCAATAAGAAGGCACTTCATACTCTCCTCTTTCTCAGAACAATGTCACTTTGCATTGATTGTCCTGTCGGTATTTATTGGCTTCTCATTGGATGGAAACCTCTCATTGGAGTTCAAAGGACTAGATTCGTGTTCATACCACTTATCTATCGCGCGAAAGCTTTACGTATATATGCCAATGTGTATGTGAACAAACTCTGGTAAGGTAGGCAAATGAGGCATAACAATATTTATTATTATTATTTATTATCATCATCTTTTACTTTCACGACTGAGGGCGTGGTAGTAGGATAAATCAGTGAATACCTCCAGGTCACAACCAGCTTCCTAAGGAGATGATTCACCGTGTGCGTGCTCTTACAACACTTTCCGCTTGTGCAGAATATGGGCGGTTCCTCGCATTGCTACATACTGGACGTCCCATTCATTTGCATTTCAAGGGAGTTTCTTTAAATTACTATCAAGACTGCATAGTAAAGAATCCAATACACCAACAACGATAGCTACCTCTTCGGTCTTCACACCCCACATTCGACTGATTTCAATAGATAGACTTTTATATTTCAATTTTCAGCATCCTTTGCAGTAACATTCTTATCACAAGGAATAGCTGCATTGATAAGCATGCAGGTCTTGTTTCATCTGTCTCTGACAACAATGTCTGGTCTATTGGCTGCAATTGTTCTTTGTGGATTGATCATACAAGACCGTGTGGTTTCCAATGTTAGGAACAGAGTTTGGAGTGTAGTTGTAACATTTACTGCATAATCCTGACTAATTTAGAGATAAGCATATTTGCCAGCATACCTCATTGTGCCTTTTGAGGTACTCATGTTTGTGAAAATAAGACGCCCCGTAACAATGTGGTCTATGGTCTCAGGCAGGTTCTGGTGGAGCCTACATTTGTCATTTTCACTTATTTTCAATATGACATTTTCCATATGCCTTGTTCTTAGGGCCTGATCTTGAGCTGCTGTTAACAATGCTTCTGCTTCCAACTTCTTCCGGCTTCTTCTTAACCATGTATGAGAGCCGCTATCGTCAACTCCATTCTTGTGTAGTCTTCAAGTACTGACCATGTAGGAGGTTTTCTTGCCAGTTGATTCTCAGCATCCATTGGGAATTTTCCTTGCAATCAAGACTGAGTATTTCTTCATCAGTAATGTTTTTGCCGTTTGCGTTGTTTGAAACAATTTTTCTTGCTGACTGTATAATACTTTTTCTGGGATGTTTTCCTTTTGCTTTTATTATTTGTTTCATAAACACGTCATTTTTGTTTTGAAGAACACATTTGGCCATATATATATAATAGAATTTTGATGAGCTGCTTACCTATTCTCCCACATGTCCTAGACGTACAATCTATGTATGTCTGCTATGGGATGAAATACTTGTTCCCTTGTCAAAAGTTATCGAGTCTTCATGTCCATCTGAAGAATTTCTTGCACTGTTCAATCTATGATTCAAAACTATATTCTAACACAGGAACAGCTAGATCTTTTTTCCCAATTTATTGCATTTAGTTCACATCGAAAGACAAACTTTGTTCTTCGGTACTATTCCAGCCGTATCAGTGTTTTGCGCTTTCGTTTGAGAAATAGTCATTATCTTCTATACCCGAGTACCTGTTCTAGATCTTTAATAAATTCTGTTCATCTAAATGCATTTTTTATGCCTATACTGCTTCCCTCTATAAATGCAGACCTTTGCACATTTTTCGAGACTGAAATTCATAGATATCCTTACTATATCTTTTTACTGTATATAGCATTTCTTCCAACACTTTTTCATTTTTTGCAAAAACTTTTAGATTATCCATGAGTGTTTGCCTTTTAATGTTCATATAATTTGTATCCAAAGTTAGGTCTAGTTAATAGTCTAGAAAGTGCGAATGACCTAATGCAGAATAGCAATGGGGATAGTGAGTCACCTTGAAATGTACCTCTTTTAATGTCAATTGATCTTGTTTCAAGATTGAAAGTTCCATCCCTTTTGACCAATCAAGTACTCCACTTTTTCATACTGCTTTTGCGAAAGTCAGTGTTTTGGTGAAATTTACAAAGTTCTAGAGCTTTTGAAAACCAGTCATGAGACACACTGTCGAGTGACTTTTGATAGTCATGTTCAGGTTTTTCTTCCGAATCTTCGCGTCCCTTTGAATCACTTTAATCAACATAAGAATTTTTCTGTATCCATAAACCCATCCA
Organism: Laupala kohalensis; assembly: GCA_002313205.1. Lineage (NCBI taxonomy): Eukaryota > Metazoa > Arthropoda > Insecta > Orthoptera > Trigonidiidae > Laupala > Laupala kohalensis. The sequence continues at coordinate 1,364,724 of NNCF01126186.1, forward strand.
TAAGGCTTCCTTTCTGTTCCGGTGGTACTATGACATGCTGATTTAGATGTCCTTTCATTTTGTTAGACACAATTGCTGTTACTGTTTTATAAAATACCGACAAACATGTTATTGGTCGGTAGTTTCTGGGAAGTTTTTATTGCCTCCCCTAGATATTAAGTATGTTATTCCTTGAGTCGACCATTCAGGAAGATCTTCATTTTTGCTCCAATGAAGTGACCACAAAGGGCGGATAATTGCTTAATCCAGATGCCTTGTATTTTATCTATACCGGGAGCTTTCCAGTCCGCCATGTTTCTCAAAACCACAGCCAGGTCTTATTCAGTTATGAAACTCTTATCTTCAGTAGCGTCAGGAAGCAAATCACTTTGTTCTTGCTCAGCACTTAACCAAGTTACACTTGAATTGAATGAAGGTTCCTTCATTCCAGACCAGTAGCTTACCATTTCCTCCTTAGTTGGACCTTCAGGGAGTGTAGTTGGGCATTCAGGGCGTGCACAGTTACTTCGATTTAAGTAATAATAAAATATCTTCCTATCACTTTCATACATCCTGTTCTGAGTGTAATATTTACATCTTTTCCTAAATCTACGGATTCTTTGAGCATAGGCTTGGATCTTCTCTTTTATTGTCTCTATAGCAGCTATCTCTAACTTGTTGTCGGCAATTTTATATTTACTGTGGACTGTATAGATTCTGACTTCAGTATTCTGTTTCTTGGTTTTATTCGCTTCCGAGGTAAGCGTCAGGTCTCACCTAAGATCAGTATTCCTCCTCAAAATTCTCATCACCCAGGGAGGTTCCTCATTCTTGTGTTTAGCCAGTTTAGTACCATTGACTTTATTCGATCCAAGTATTGTATCTGTCAAAACAGATGCAGTGGCATATTTAAAGCAGTTGATCTCACAAATATTCAACTCCTGTTTCACTAACATACACTTTAAATGCTGTTAGCGTCTTTTATTAACTTTTTTGATTTACCGGAATCATAGATTTTTCTGAATGGCTCTCTGTCGTTGATGGGTACGTTTCTCATCTTTTCTATTTCTTTAACTACTCTGTTACGTAAATCATGTATGCTGGGTCCTCTTTCTCTCCTTCAGATTGTTTCATGTTTTGGGATGATTCCGTATCTAAATTAACTCTAATGTTGCTCTCTGGATGCTTATCAGCACTTGAATCATTCTGTTTGTTTCTCTTATTACTATTGTTATTATTATTATTATTATTATTTACACTCGCACAAAAAAGTTGTACAAACTATGTTTTAACCACATCGTTACATAGCTCATATTTCTTTTTGATTTTCCTCATATTTGCAATTTGAATCTATGTGAAAACAATTGGAGGCGCAATTTTAATTCTTTGTCTATTCAGGGTAGACCGGTCCTCCAAACTATTCAACCAGGAAAAATTCGGTGCTCACTATTTAGGAATATTACAAGGAAAATTCCCGGCTGTATTTTGTAGAATAGTTTTTTGGAATAATGACTAAAATGATGTATAAATATCGTCCGTTCTTGGAATTAAATATAATTTTTGGTTAATGTATGTAATGCGTGTCATGTTTGATTGACTTATGAGACATTTTTCATTATCATAATAGTTGTTTATCGTTTCAAATAGAATAATGGGCCTTATTTTGATTAATTGATTTATTTTGATTTTTTACAATTAAATCGTATGTTAGTTTTAGAATCTCAAAATCTCTCCTTTTTGACGAATTTTTGTGGTTAATTCAATATTAAATATCCTCCATCGATACACTTTTTTTGGTTATAATAATGATGACTGAATATTTTATATATCTCCAAATCACTTTCTAATCACGCACAATTTAATTTCAGACATACAAGAAATTAATTAACAGGCCTTATGAGTCTTCTATGTTTTCCTTTTACGACCTCTAAAATAAATAAAAAAATGTATTATATAACAAAATGTTTTGTTTTCGTGGTGTCAGCTCTCAATGTCTGGCGGTAGAACTGTCTTCTGCTCATGTTTGGTAACAAGAGGCTGACCGCAAATGCTGCGGTGCAGAGAAATAAAAAAATATCCCGGTGACCCTGATTGCGAGCGTGCATACCACTAAGCAAAGACTTTTGTACGCTCATGTTTTTTTCAAACCTACTCTCCCGAATCTTATGTTGAATCAATAAATTAGACAACCAGTGGTTTTGTTCACTTGGTATCCCTGTATTATACTCAAAGATCATATCTATTTCTGCATTTTTTTTAAAGAAATTACTCATTGTCTTTAATTATGTATTCATTTTTATTGATATATTTCACATGTTGTAGTACTAAAATTCGTATTGATAGGAAGATGGTATTGTTAATGTTTCATAACAAAATTAACAAAAACTATGAATATTCACGAAAATATGAATATTTTCGTGAATATTGTGTGTCGTATGTAGTTTACCTTGTTCACACACAGAGAAAAAAATTAATAAGAAAACTTGTCATCATTCACATCTTATATGTATTTTAAGAAATTTCTCCCGTAGTTTTATTTCACTTTAAAGTAATCCTTCACTCATCCTCTCAATTACCTTAAATTTGCCGTATTACCTTGAAATATGAAATGATGTCATATAATTTGATAGTAATTTACTTGGATGTATGAAGCCATTAGATCTTACATGGACCATCAGATATGATTCTCTCATTCTGCATGTTTAAAATGAAGCAAGGGGAGATGTTGAGTTGTTCTAAAGTCAGACAGGTATTTCTATTACTTTTAGATCAGTTGAAGAACTGAAAACCTCAAAGAGTCGTTTGCGAAATCGAACTTACTCGTTCTGCAGAATCAAAATAGAGAATACTCTACGATTCGCATTTGGTGAATTTTTTTGTGAATAGTTTGTCTCAGCTTGATTAATTTTCTTAAGAACTGAGACATGTTTGTAATTTGTATTTGCATTTACTTTTAGGAAGTCTATTCCTTGTGAAAAACGATCCCTGATTGCTGAATACTTTCAGAATGTCGTTTTGAATATTGAACAATATAACTAAGCAACTACTTAAGGCTGCTTCTTCAACGCATTTAACACCTCATAATGTCTCAGTCTCACAAATTCTTTTACCTTTTATGAGACGTCACCGGGAGTAGTAAAACTCTACTGCGAAGTGTGGAAAGCTGTGTCTCTATACTTGAAGTTTTAAGCACCCAAGATAGCGAAGAGTGGGCGCTTTTTATGTTTTGAAGAAAGACCACTTCACACGTTAACTATAGCTGCGACATAGGGAGATGAAGGCTTCTAGAAAATAAGGGAAACTGACTTTAAAATTCCATTTCTAATTTTATCTTATTTATTTTCATACGAGATGGTAAATTTGCTTCTGGAATAATCTATGCGTTTTATCACAATCCAATGATATTTTTAACTAACACAAACATAAAACAGTTATACGTCATACCGAGACTTGCTTTAATGAAACAATCAGTGTGTTTTTATTAAATTAATTTTGTAAAAAAGTAGAATTACGTTTCAAATTAATTTCACTATTATACACATTTAATAGAATTTTAATCCTGCGCTGATGAAATTTGATAATTTGATGGACACAATTTACTCAAAATTTTTTTCGTTGAACGTGTTTTGGTACTTGTTGAGTCATGTAGTTAACTTGAAATTTTGCCCTTATCTATGATAAAATTGGGTTTAATATGATCACTATATAATTTATAGTTATAATCATTTGTTATTTTGTACATCCGAAGAGAACTTTTTTTCCTCTAAAATTCTTCCTACCAAAAGTGTGAATGATATGAACAATATGATGTTCATTCTATTTGCTGAAATAATACGATACGAATTTTAAAGCTGAAAATAATCTATAGTTCGATAATAACTTACATGTAATTTTTTGCTTAAAATTACAAACATATTGACATTCTATTAGTATTATAACTCGCAGCTAACTTTTTATCTTATCTAGGAATTTTTGCTGAATTTTTTGAATCCGCCTCTGCCTTAGGGCCCTTGATCGGAATTGATGGGATGGTCCCTTGCTTGCTTCCGGAGAGTAAATTAGTTTTTTTCCCCTCCACGTGGTCATACGCAGTTTGTACTGTTTTTTGACAATAAATTTATTTATTTATTACCGTTTCCATGAATAACATTAAAAGGACACGTTAACACGATTTTGTAATTACCATAGCAACAAAAAAAATTTCTCTTTGCCTTTTACGATCGTATTTCCTTATTTTACTTTGTCATCGTATGGTACAACATATGTTAAACGTGAAACACAAATTCCCTTCATTTTTCATTATATTTAATGAATCAGTGCACGAGAACATATTTTGAAGTTCCGTGATAATTATCTGGATCTAGTGTGAGTGCTGATGTTTGTTTCCTTGAAAACACACTACTTTTATTTAACACTCGGAGAGCAAAATTTGAAAATATTTAAACACTGTAATGTATACATGGTGTAAAAGGATGTTAACATTCCAACGGGTGGTAAAAACTCTTCTTACCTCTTATTAATTATGTTATGTTGAATGAAAATGGGAGACGGTCATGCGCGCTCGTGCGCAGTCGGTAAGCTCAAGGTCCCGAGTTCGAATCTCGGTCCCGTCTCCCATTTTCATTCAACATAACATAATTAATCTGTTACCTGGTGGTGAGGTTCACCGTAATCTAAAAGATTTTCATATCTTCTTACCTCGTATAACTTGGGATTACATATTTTTGACTACGTTAGTCTCTATTTCTCATCATAGTTAATTAAGGACTCCGGTAACGATCTCTGTATAGGCCCAATTCTACGGGGGTTCACTCGCTAGATTCGTCGTGAAATATTTTTTGGGGAACAGCGTTTAGATAGAGTCTTGCCGAATCCATGTATTACAACTGCGGTGGCAAGTAGGGAATGGTTCACTTTTCTGTAATCTCAGCTTCTTGAACTGGCACACTGAACATTGCAAAGCAACGCATTCTATGGCGCCGCCGGGAATTAAATTCGACTTCATATGTTACATACATATTTGTTGTGTGGCATGTTTGTTGTGGTCGCTATAATAGGTCAGTATATCGTCATGAAACCCGATAGATGTATGTTAGAAATACTAGTCATCTCATAGTTTTGCGGTTAAGTATCTTAACTTGTTTTAAGAAATTTAAGAATATTTTATAAATATGTATGAATTGGAGGATATTTTATTTATGCAATGATTGATTTGAAGAACAGATCTCAAACTCTTGAAAATAATGCACCATTCTGTCTTCTAGTAATTAAAAACAGAGGATGATAAAGAATGGATAAAGATACACAAAAGTCACTCAAATATCTGTTTCAGTCTTCTTCAGTTATTATTATACAAAATCCATTACTGATGTTGGTTGTTCACACATCAAATGTTAAAAATTGAACATAATAAATCATGAACGAAATAGCTCTTTATAAATACTTGTCCATTAATCAATCATCATATATTAATGCGGAAATGTCCCAGAAAAATTGCGTTCTTTTCTGCAAATGAATTCAAATCAGGTGAAACAAATCGCATCAAGTATTAAAATATGTATTGCCGACTTCCCATTTTTTCATTCTTTGCTTTCTTCTGTTTGAGATAGGATTTAAGAAGTACTTGGTTTTGAGCGCCCGGTGTAACCGCCATGTTGTTATTGCGGACTCGTTGTCGATGCCTGGAAGATACCCACGATTGGTGATACGTTGGGGTACAGCACTAAAGGGGTCCTGGGGGAGAAACCCACTCGCGAGCTTCCAGGGGCGAAGTCCCAATTTTGGGGTAGGAAGTAATCCTTGATTTCTAAATTTAAAATATAATAAATAATTTTTATTTTAAAGTACTACAGTTTCGAGTGTTGGGCCCTGCTTGTACGAATAAAAAAATAAAAAATTGTAACAAAATATTTGGTAAGAATATGAATTAAAAAACAAATTATGCTTCTATTTTTTGAATTGTGTACTCATAAAAATTCGTTTCACCACGATATGAAGAACATTATGTGTCTCATATTCTGAAAATAAAAGCAGCATCACGTCACCACGAACGTTATTGAATTGAGCAAGTTAACACGTATGTATACGCTGTATCTCGTTTAACTAAAACATATTCCATCTTTCTTATTTTTTCGTTCGAATTTCGTTTTTTTTTCGGCAGAATACATGCGTGCCAAGTGCGACAGCTGTTGCGAGCAATCCGCTCGTCATATCGTGTGAGGCAAGACCAACTCGTCCGTGCGCTTGCGTTGACGGAACGTGGACGGCTACACGCACGGAGGGTTGGGACTGGAACTCGGGGAAGGGTTGGGAAAGGTGGGAGGAAGGCGTGCGTTGGGAACGGCTTGTCGTGCGCTCGGAAATACACGTGCGGGGAGATGGAAGCTCTCCTTCTATAGAGGTGGTGGCTGAGGATGGGTAGGACGGTAGTAATTGTGATGTTGCCATAGTTTGTTCTTTACAATTTTGGGATAGAATGGGGGGAAAATTTAAAAAAGGAAACTTTTCCTCTTCAACATGATGTCTATTAACGAAAAATTACGTTTCTTTATTAATATAATAAATATTATTTCTATTATTTTGTTTTCGATGGGTTTCGGCTGTGATACAATGAATCGGAATGATGTAGATGAAACCCAAACTGAGCGTGTCCTTATGCCCCTAATGTATATGATACGAAGAAATAATCTCCCAAATTTTGTTTGAGGAAATATTTATTCTCATCATTACCTTAAATATTCTCCTTAGGAGTACTAAATCCTAATATGCTTCACGTTAAGTTCCTTTTGGAAGGTGGCTTGAAGAATCTCACCGTATGCATTTTTAAATTTTATTTATAGTAGTCATATCTCATTCTCATCTAATGTTAATACTGTAATCTAAATCATTGTTGGTGTCAATTATCGAATAATGAGGAACTCACTGTAGTGTTGTTTAGAAATTAGTGCTTGATACCTTAAGACTTATAATTTGTTCCTATCAGATAACAATATACGACGAATAACACCCAATCAATTTATTGTTATATGTGAATACTTTTTAATCTACTTTGTGATTTTATTGTTGTATTATCGATGAAAATCGTACAAATAATGATCAGAAACCTCTCCATCGAATGATGATCAGCATTACCTCCGTTATTTGATATATCTCGCGGTCAAGTAGATCAATGAAACATCACAGACAACTTGAACATCATAGAGCACCTATCATCTCCTGTGTCCTCGATATGTTTCTAAACCCAATCTCTCTGTAATTAACAGAAGCGTATCAGTTGCCTGCGTCACCAGTCCTTCATGTGTCCGTTCCCGAGTGACAGAGTTGTGAAATAAAACGTCATAAGCCTTGACGTGGATTCTCTTGCTCTACTTGGATAGTACTGCATATCTGTATTGGTTTGACGAAATGAGAGTATCACGAATGATTACAGTCGTTGAAATAATATTTATCTGAATAATTATTCTCATTGATTTATATGATTTTTCGTGAGATCTATAAAACATCGTTTTGAACGAACTCATTTGAAAATTTGAAAGTAAATGTTTCATTGTTTTCGTGTTAATTGATTACCTATCTTTTGTTTCCAAAGTAGCAAACTGCGTTGGACATAATAAAATATTTTTAACAAAACTATGAACACGGAAACGACTCAACATTTTGCACCTCTGGTTCCTCACCGAAACTGTGGCAAATATTGTAAATTGTATGGTATTTAACGAACTATTTTCTAATGATCTAACTGTATATTCCGATCGATGCGAGCAACCTTTATACATGCAACATAGCACAGACTGAAGAACGTGCTTTTGGGATGTCCCGAGTAAAGTAGAAATTGACGGTAATTCTAATATTCCGCACATTCGAAGATATGCTTTCTATATGAATTGATCTAATGGTACTGATATTGGTCTGTTGATACGTTAATATTTGTTGTTCTTGTTTGTTTGCCCCTAAGGAAGACTCCAATCGAAACGTAAAACAAGAGAACACATTTTGTTATCATAATAAATTTTTTTGTCAAAAAAGTAGTACAGACTGCGTATGACCACGTGGAGGACATTAAAAAAAAATTTCTCCCCGGAAGCAAGCAAGGGACCATCCCATCAATTCCGATCAAGGGCCCTAAGGCAGAGGCGGATTCAAAAATTTAAGCAAAAATTCCTAGATAAGATAAAAAGTTAGCTAAGAGTTATAATACTAACTGAATGTCAATATGTTTGTAATTTAACACAAAAATTTGTTTTACATGTACAAATTATTATCTAACTATAGATTATTCTGAATATAGTGTCTAAAAATCATAAGAATTGAAATAACACTAAATTCACGATTTATTGTTACAATAAACACGCCCCTAGACAAAGCCTAGGGAACCTGTATGAGAAATCCGCCTCTACCCGAAGGAAACCCGGAGCAAAACCGGGGCAGGATCGTCCAAATCCGTCAGAAGTTATAATGTATTTCATGAAAGATGAACTTCGCAAGAAGGAAACTTACTTACACTCTTGTTTCGCTCCTCTCTGGAAAGTGGTTTGTATCATTAATTTTTTAAACCATTCCCATTGTTTTCTTTTAATTTTCCATTTAGTAGCGGCCCTACGCAACTATCCAGAACTTGCAACTTATGAATATTTGTGGTTAATAAGTGACTGTTACAAAATATGGATAGTAAGGAAGATAAGAGCATCCCAATGGACGGGAGGTGCAGGCAGTCTTCAGCGTTGCGTGACAGGGAGCGCGTGTTGCTTAGAGCTCCTGTCACTCCTCAGGGTGCATTATGGATTCCCCTTCGCCCGTTGTCTGCACTGCCAAATTAGCGGGACACAAACACTACCACCAGCTTTCACTACTTCACCATTCAGACTTCAATCACTTGCTACATGGTTCTACAACATCTCCTTTTGAGGTGCCCCTCACGAGATTTTGTCGAAACTGTCAGTCAGTTGGTCTTACTTAGCATCACTTCAAACCATCATCATAATCATTTTCTCACATGTCGATCTACGGATCACTCCGTATTTAACGTTTTCAAACCATCACCATGATTGTCACTGTCCCTCTTAACTCATTTATTTTTCTAGAGACTTCACTACCCACTTCATATTTACTTCTCAGTCACCTCCATTACACAATTGATATTTGTTAATGTTGAATCATCATCTCCTTCACTCTTGTCATCGCCATTTGCACTATCTACGTTAACTTTCTCAATCTTTGGTATTGAATTCTACAGCTGTTCATACTGACTATGAAATGACTATGGATCATTTCCCACAATCATTGTTATCGACAATACACTCTTAGTAAAGTTGCATATCTAGCCACGTTTTTGCAAATCGGTGAAATACATAATTTTCAGATGTAAAAGTAATTTTTATGAAGCTAGAATCGAAGCAAATCATTGTTCCTTTACATCGGCGTTAGAAAACCAATAATCCAAGAAAACATTCGTTATATTGCAATCCGCGAAGTCGGCTCCACAATGTCATCCGCTTCCTAACGTGGTGCACTTGGCACAATCTTCTATTTTCTGCTACCCTTGCGATAGATGCTGATTCCGCTCTATTCCACGCCGACCCTCCTCGGACTCCCCTACTTCCCACAGAGATATCCTCGAGTACCACAAATGCAATCGCATTCCAAATAGCATCGCTCAATATCAGATCCTTTCATTAGTCTGCGGACGCTCCATCGTCGAAGAGAGGGTGAAACATTGGGTTTAATATTGGGGACCCTGCACGCTTCAGATGACTAAGGGAAATATGAAATATTGAATATTGATATTGCCACAGGTATTTGTTCTTGCCAGCAGGTTTGACATGCAGATCTCGCCGCGTGAGCTGTTCCATGAACCGTATTGACTTACAAAACTCATTGAGATAGATTCGCGCTGTAGTCGTCGGTTCAAAATGGCCCGAGCTACAAGATGCTCCAATGATTTTCATAAATAAACATTGAAATTCTTAACGGTTGAAAGAATTTTTAAGACACACGGAGGCGATGATCTTTTTTTGTGAGTATTCGAGAGGATTTCCGCTATTTACTTATTTATTCATTATGGAATGTACATATATTTAATTTATTATGTTTTATTGTAAATTTATATTATTCAACTCCAGATTATAATGCATGACGTACATAATTTTTTCTAGTGGCCCTTGCGGAACGGGGCGCATGTCTTTTTCTTTAGAGTCTCTTGTGAGTAGCGTGCTACTTCTGCGACCATGACGGTACTTGTACATGGCAATTATATTTGTGTGCATGATTATCTTTCCGACCACACCTCTTCGAAGTGATGGTATATAAATAACACGGATATATAAAGCGGACAAAGACTGTCTCTTNGTGATGGAATAATGAGCTCCAAAATGTTTTTTATTGACTCTTAGGTAAGGTTCTCAAATCATCTTTGGAATAGAGATCATCCGGAACAGTGAGAAATTTTAGAATTTAACCTCTACAATATTTTGCTCCAGTTATGTTTATTCTTACATATAGTTACTTGAATAAATTTAATACTACCATGCTTGCAGAAACCCGTACCATTTATGTCCTGTGGTAGATTAAGAGTGGGTATCCGAGCTCGTGCCCCCCTCTCCTCGTAGAGTGAAAAATGAAAAGTTTCTATTCTGTGATAAAGGTATTTAGTGTGTAGGTCTATTATTCGTAACGGGTAGTAAAAATATTTTTGAGAATCACTTTGTGACAAACTTTCTAAATTTTCCTTACCCGAAATCCGTCACCCTCATTCCCCCCCCCCCNAACCTTCCTTGATCCGGTATCTCATACAATCCATGTTAATGGTAAAGCTAGTTCATCCTCATCAGCCATATCGTCACTTCCGGAACTGCCCTTGTTCCACTCATTTTTTTTTCAGTCTCGATTCTCAAGCCCCGTACGTCACTCACAGTTCTCCCCGCCACCTCTAGTTTCCCACTTCAACCCCCACCCCCAGTCTCGTCTCGCATCTTTCACACCGCTTCGGTTTGCAGTATTCATCGCGATGTATTGCTGACGCAAAGACTCTTTGTTGTCCTCGAGCTCTGATTTGGAATCGATAGACGTCCGATGCGAGCTATCGGATGAGCAGAATGTCGTGTGAGTGCTGAAGAGATGGGGAAGCAACTGAGGGAGTGGAGCGTGACGGGAGGTCCGAAGGGCAACGTCTTGCACGGGGGGAGGATGGCTTATTGCGCGCGGGTCGCGACCCTTCAAAAAAAAGGGGAAGGTCTTCGTAGAACGCACACTTCGCTTGCGCATCACGATGCTGACCGTCTTGTGTTTCTTAGTATTTATTTATTTAATAATACAATTTCATAAACGGTACGTTTGGGTGTTTTTTTTCATTTGTCGGGAATGAAGTATTGAATGATTATGAATCATCGTCGTTCGGGTACCGTTCACGTAAATGGACACATTTTTAATAACTGGTCGTGGCACGTTTCAAATTGACTGTGTAAATTGTGTTAAACAGAAAAATTTCCAGAAATCTTCAGTATCCTGGTAGGATAATAATCAAGTACACGGGGTTCGGTGACCGTGGAAGACGATGACTACTTCCTGCCTGGCAATATAGTTTATAAAATTAATTACTTAAAATTGATTATATTTTTGAAGTCTATATTCAACAATTAAGTAATTTTAAAACGTTTTTATCTTTACAATATTAAGTATTTTTCTATGAATTTGAAATCGCATTTTTACCTTTCTAAGTAATGAAGTGATGTTGATACATTTTATTTATATCATCCGATAAAAGTTCTGGGGCATATTCCTGTATCAAGGAGATAGTATGCTCGCGATGTTTTCCTGTCCACTTTGATTCCAGTTTCTTATCACAGTGAGATATAATTATATAGTAATATAAAGTAATAACCAAATGTTTTAATTGACAAGCATAGCCTTTGAAAGTCAAGAGTCTTTACTGTTGTACCTATAATAATGAGTAAAACTAATATTTTTATTGTTCTTCTCGTTTACTTGATTGACTTGAATAAGGCGTTTCGTAACTTACTTGTCGAGAATGTGACATTGGATTCAAAACACAATTGCCTCTATTTTCTCTCGTTCCGAATTTGTATTCCAATGAAAGTGCTGAAACCAAGAGTGGCACGTATCACTTTGAGGATCTTCATTAATCTTAATTTTTTCTTCACGGTTATATGATTTTCATGCCGGGCCAGTACTTCATTTTAGCCAAAGTGCGTTAATATGTATTTGTAGTTTGTCCCGGACAAACAAGATCATAAATATTAGATTGTCCGACGAAGGTCGTACGAGACCACGTGAATCCTCGTATGTGGTGTTCTACCCCAACCTCGAGTGACTGTCACTCCTTTGGGTACAGAAGCATCCCCGTCGCCACCATCCTGTCCCTGGGGACGACGAAGGGTTCCTTGTTAATTGCTCAGCGCTGTCGTGGTCCCCGCCGCCGTCACCGCATCTACCATCTTGGCTTCTAACGCCATCTACGAAGCGAACACCATCGGCGGCATACTCGTAGCTACTTGCAGTCTCTGGAGACATCGCGTCTGCTTGAAAGGACAACCCAGGGATGAAACGCAGCACGGGAGAACATCTTGGATGAGCCATTTAGCGGAGAATGTCAGCGGTTAGAGGGCGCCACACCAAAGTGATGGCAGGTCTTGCCCTTTAGTGGTGATGGCTTGACGAGAACATTCACGGAATTGGGATGTAGAGTAGAAGTTTATTATTGCTATGTTGAAAAAAATGCCTTTAGATACCTCAATCATATTTCTAAGATTTCTAAATATTAAATTAATCTTTGCTTGTTGCTATTTGGAGGGTTAGGAGCTCAACTAATGACTCTAATATCTAAAAATAATCCATGGAAAATAATGATATAAAACTCTTCATCTATAGTAATAAGTATTCTGTCAACGGGAGTAGGTAAGTAGGACATAGTATAAACTGTTGCAATAAATCGTGACATATGGTTTGTAAATGACTCCAAATCGGTCGATACATCAGATCATCATTTCAAAGCAAGAGAGACCATAAGTAACATAAACAAATGGAGAAATTTCAAAAATGCTATGTGGCACAAACTCACCTTATTAGCAAAATATCACCTGGTTGATTGTGAGATGTCTCATTATAAAGAAAGATAAATCATATATTTTCATTTATTGTCCAAAATTGTTTTATTCCTAAATTTTAATTAAACATTTTATTTAATTTCCTAATTTATTTTCAGGTATTTTTAGTATAAATTGTAGTGGAAACATATTTGCTTTACAAAAGGAAATACTTACTGAGGAAGCTTTCGTATCAACGTTGTGAGCTCCTTATTCAAGAAAGTAAGTTCACCTCTGACATAGCTCTTCCATCTTGAATTCCCATGAGAATGAAGTTTACAGCTGAATCTTAGAAGAGCGAAATCTTTCCTCGAATCTCGAGGGGGCATTCGTTTTGATTTTATTACTCGCCGTCGCGAAGTACGCGTACTGTCAACCGTCACTGCCACTTCAGCGATTGCAGCTCTCCGCCGCGGCAGAGGCTGGAAGTTCATAACAAAAGAAGTGCGCGGGGAGCGGCGTGCGGGTCGTCTCACCGAGCGTCTGGTTTGTGTCGAGTGACTCTTCTTTTGGCGCCGGTTCTTCGCGAGGTTTGGTGCATGTCCGTTAAAGTTTTCTCCGTTTCTCTACGCGAGCGACACTCCCGCGTCACCTCATCCCGAAAGAAATGAGATATGAGAGTAATACTTGTTAAAATTTCACGGTCTGCGGTCCGCGTAAACGGAGCCTGTGCTCTCCTGCGACTAGACAGGAAACTTTCGGAGAAGAACGCGACTGTGACGTTCTTGTCGTTGGCGCGCAACTCTTTGCTCTGATTAAATCCGCTGAAGAGAACGATGACGTTCCTTCGCTGACAGAGAAGACGACCTGAAGCCAGGACTTTCACAAACTTTGCCTTTACAATCTCGGAACGTGTAGTGTGACGTACTGGAGACCGTGATATTACGGATGTTAATTTATTTTCAACTCGCACTGGGACGCCAAAGTTTATCGGAAGGCAATGACGTCTAGTAATATTGATGCCTTTGAAGTTGGTTTGTATTCTGGCGCTCTCGGGAGATTGGAATTGACCGGTCGCGGCGTTTTTCGCGGGTTTCCTGACTTTCTACAGGGATTTTTTTTTGTCTCATCTATCGGGAGGAGTAACGAGTTTTGAAGTGAAGCTTCCCTTCTACCCTCCTTCTCTCACTGTTGGTTCTTCTTGGAGAGAGCTTTTGCCTGCGTTCATCTCATCAACGGCCGGAGATTCTGAAAGCGCCAAGTGAGTCAGCCTAGGGAAGCAGGGCTAGGGGGAAGTGAGGAAGCGGAGAGAAGGGCCGCCGCGTGATTAGTCGCCGGGTGACCGTCTCTTACGAGGACGTGTAGCCTTTGTGAGGACGCGATCACAGCCTCCGCTTGGGCAGGTGGTGCCCATGGCAATTAGTAAAAGGGTTAGACCTTCAGTCGATCATGACCGCTCTGGTTACCTCAGTGCTCAACTACGTCGAATGTAGTGCCCCCAATAGCTGCACTTCCCCGTACTAAAATCCCCAACACTTCCATTAATCTCCAACCTTCCCAACATCGTAATATTATCTGTATTATCACATCCATGCTCACTCTGATCTTCTCATTGTCTTCACTTCCCCACATCACATGCTGTAGGGTATTGAATTCTGCGCACTCGAACGTTCCACTAATTACTTAGTAATTACACCCCAAATTATCCACATCCCTCTCCTATAAGAGAAATCCCATCTTTGTCTCCCATCCTTTCATTAGTTCCCAATACTTCTTGCTTTCTCCATCTCTCAGAGATCATCCCCCTCTTTTGCATGTCTCTTTCTACGAGAGGGTGACGCAGTTTTTGGCGGTCCACCGCTCTTTTCTCCGTGGGCCTCTCACTGAGGGACCACGATTAATTTACTTTTCCCTTGGGTGCGTACAATCCTTTTCTGCTTCTTTGACCCGTCCCTTTGAGTCGAAACCCATTGATCGTGAAAAGATAATGAACTTCTCGACTCATCCAGATGTTGCTCCGTTTCCGTCTCATTTATCACCTCCCTTTCGCGTGCACTCGGTCTCAAAAATTAATACGCGGTAACTGAGAATAAGTAATTATGGCCAATGAATACTTATAAATGATATGGAGTGTATAAGAGAATGTGTTCTATGTTTATATTCCTTCGTAAGTGATATTTCTTTCTCTCATGTGCTTTGTCTCCCATCTCGTAGTCGTACTGTGAAAGAATTACTGTAATATAATGATATTACAAATATAATGAATACTGTAATATATATATATATATATATATATATATATATATATATATATATATATATATATATATATATATATATATATATATATGTGTGTNTCTGCTTTGGTAAATTTATTAAGATCATTGAGAACGTAAAACGCACACAAAGGAGACAACTGGATGACTTTCATGTTTTTGCAAAATATTTGTGTATAATGCTTCGTTGAGATGTTCCAGTTTCTGCCTAAATGTTTTAAAAAGCGTTTGAAAATCACAAGTAATTCTACCCTTATTTTCGTTTTTAAATTAAAGTCACATAAAAGTATTTCCAGTGGAACCTCGTTAACTGATTCCTTACATCTAGAAAACATTTTAATCGGTAATATTGATCGAGAATACATAACGCAGTAATTTTTCCACTTCTTTTGGCGGCAAAATAAGTTGAGCATCGATTCTTTAGGAAGAACTGATAAAGATTTTTACCTGGTGTTATGGATATTGCTGCACGGTTCTTACATCGTAACATTCCGCTTTCGCAGCAAACCACGACTTTTGAAAGAGGAAATGCCATAATCCTTGTATCTGAACAAGAGTAAACAAGAACTCGCAACGTAACGAGGCCTATCTTCCACCGCCAACGTGATCTAGTCGAGAGCGAAACACCTGACGGGAGAACTCGCGCGTCGCGAAACGACCATTGTATGACGCTAAAACTGACACATTTCATTTTTTATTTTGAAATTTCAACCGCGCAGTTAACCAAGGCTCCTCTTTCAGAGCATCATTATCGACTTTATACGTCGATAAACATCGCTCCGCCTTTCGAGGAACGAGCTTTTTCTACCCCCTCTACTCTTTCTTCTTTTTCCCGGTTCGCTCACTTTTACGAAATTTCCTTTTCCCCTTTTGTGTACCCACGGAGAAGCCTGATTTCCATTATAATATGTGTACTCGGCTGTCTATACAGCCGACGTATTCTTGTGCAAATAATTGAGAAATAACTCTTTTACTACACACTCGTCTCGAAATTGGCAGGAGCGGAGGCGTGGGCAGAAAATAATGTGGCGCATTTCAGTGAGGCGTGCGTAAAGCGACGATGCCTCTGCATTCAAGGAAGATGAAAACACAAACGGAAGTTTCACTTTCTGAGGCGCTATTATTTTGCATTAAACGACGCTACGTTTCATTCGTCATACTTAGTGTATATTGATATGTTCCTTTCACTATATTATTTATAACTGACGTTCTGAAAATTTGACTCAAAAGATCGACTTAAAGGAAACTATCCTACAAGACATACTCATGCTGAAGGTCGTTTATAGTTTTTATAATTAAGATGTTATTTACTTCATTCTACTATATTGAATTTAAAACTTGCATTTATTTTCTTGTTAAATTATTTGAACATTTAATGTGTAATGAAATGTTTACCTAACTGTAAAATTTTCGTTTCTGTTATTGTAATATCAATATCTGAAAAATTACTTATTAACAGATTATTCGCGTTGTCTGTAGATTTGGCATTCTCTAGTCAGCTATAGATGATGTATTAGTTTCTAAAGGCACGTAGTTGTCTCTACAGGTTTATGGAAGTTATATGAAGACCTGAAGTACCAGTTATTTATAAACATTTACGAAATATTGCTACGCATTAATATCAAATTAACGCATTATTATGTGTATACTTTTGGCAATTCAACGAGTGGGAATTATATGTCACTCTGTCATCGTAATATCCACGAAGGAAAAGAAAATGTGCAGTTTTTCTCTTGTGTCTGTCTTTATCCTGGTTTATATTCCGTTCACTTCAGTGACATCTGTGAGGTTCACCACCTCCTCAACCACTCGTTCTAGTGTCTCTATTCCAGAGGCACGTCCTCGCGTGTAAATATTGTTACAGATGTGCTTCCTTCGACAGATCGAGCGTGAGCAATGACTGTTTCTTTCCACGTATTTCTCCAATATTGGAGCAGCTGCGCTCCGTTTAAAATATTCCGAAGCCATAATTTCTGAGCGAAAATTACATTACTTGTCGTGCGAAACAGAGTTGTGTCTGCCTTTCTCGCCGAGAAATTTGGAAGGATCTCTCTGGAGATAGGTCGGGGCTTTCGTACTTGTTCTTTTTCTCATTCGAAAATTTTGTATTAGCCTCTATGTCTGTCACGTTAGCACTGCCTGAATCGCCAAGATTCATGTTGTTTTGTTCCAAAGTAACTTATGGTTTTTAGTAGTTTTTTTTCTGTAAGTCATGTAGTTTTTCATTGAAAACGGCTTTGCTCCATAATTATTATATTGCAGTGAAATTGTAGAAACATTGTTCTGCTTATCATTTGTAATTGCGGGAAAAATGTAAAACGATAAGAATTATTAACGTGAAATTTCGTTTCCCATTTTCCACGAAATAGGTCTCCGGTCCCTGTATTTCAAATGTCATAATCGTTAATATTTCTCACCTGACATTTCAGTGTATGTTGATTATCGTGCGAAAAATCGTAGAATATAACGTTTTACCATTTTTAAAAGATGCCTTTAAAAGGAAGAATTTGATCATAGATGAACTACCAAGGAAACGAATATGTGTATGAAATACTTTTACAAATAATAGCACTAAAACACAGTTTTGAGTTTCTCACATCCCTAAATTACCTATCGCATTCAAATTGATCTATCTAGTCTATTGTCTCTTGATTTTTATGCAAAACGTTATTCGCAGATATGTTGGTTTGCCGCAAAAGGTTTCAATTTGAAAAGAAAACTTTCCATCCCGAATTTTACGAAGAATTACATGGATCATTTTCTCTCCGCTGTAACAATTTAACTTTTTTACATGAGATGTAATTACATTGTCCCTTGCTATACTCAGATACTACACTACAAGTCAATATGTAATATTTTGAAAGATTTTCCAGACTAATTATCGATGTGTAGCATCATTTTCGAGATTTGTCTAATAATCTAATGAGAAAAAAATAATTTCTAACTTAGAGAGTCAGACGGATGTAGTTTGGTATTTACAACGTAAATAATGTCTTCAAGTGCATCAAAATTTTATATTAATTAACTGCGTCTTAATGTTTTCCTTGCATATGTGTATGTATCATGTTAATCAAACTCGCTGTGAATGGAAGTTCTACAAAATGCGTTCATTATTGCATTTCTGAAAATTTTAGTTCCGTACTTCTATTATAGTCCGTGCTTCAGCAGCGTCGTCATTAAACCTTCCCACCCATTCACTTCCTCTGTCACCATCAGCTTCAGCTTCCGCGGCGCTCTTGCCGCCTCCGCTCCACCGCCTCCGCATAGACGCTCTGTGCATGCCAATGGAGACGTCCTCGATAGCGCGACGCGCGCTACTTCGAGTTCGATAATTTGTCGTTCTCGCCCGGTGGCGTCGGGGCTGCCCGCCTGCTGCTTCCGTGCGCAAGGGGTGAGGAAACGCAATCGGCGCCGTCCGTCTCTTACTCCATTTGGCGCAGCTTCCTTCTCGATTGAGATGACCCACCGCCCCCGTCGCCTTCTGTGAAGAGAGGGGTGGCATCGGAGTCTACGGTGGTGGCGGCGGCGCTAGGAATTTATGGTCGAGACGAGCTCGCACAAACCGCGCGCCGTGCGCCCGGCGATTCTCGTCGAAGAGGCCATACGTTTCCGAAATGGAAACTGATTTTTTTTTCGGAGACGCCGCGCTAGATGAAAATAGCCTCCCTCTCTTTTCCTCACTCCCAAGTCAAGTGCCGCCAACAGCCAGTATTGAGTAGGATACGTAAAATGCTGCAGGCTCTGTTAGGAGGGGGTATTGATTTTTATTACGCTGGCGTATTGTTGGGGGAAATAAATTAGAAGCTAATGCAGACGTATTTTGTTCCGTTCACTTACGATATGACGCATGTGAACGCCACGGTGAGGGACAAAAAAGAGAGATAAAAGAAAGGGAGGCGAGCCAAATTCGATTTTAGAAATTTACGGCCAGTGTTTTGGAAAAGGGCCGAATTGACGGCCAATTGTTGAGTGGGGCTATTAGTGCTGAGAGCTTGTTAGAATTTTCAGATGATTTTGGTGCATGTATCGTCTCAGTATGATGTATATGAGCGTCCGTTCCAAACCATTATTTTAATGTGTTACCTACTTAAACATAAAAGAACAATAATTTTGAATGTTTTGCGATTCAAAATTAGTAAATATATCGTGTGCGTTACATGAGGTCTTGTGAAATTATATACTATTCTTATTTCTTAAACAGATTGAAGTTTATAACTTTGTTTTCAATTGCATGGTGAAAGTAAACATTATTTCAACTTTTCTGTATAATTTTTCGAGTGATAATAATTGTTTACATATAATATTTGAATTCTACAAAAATATTTGTGAACGTTGAATGTTGTATTTTAATTTCTGATCATTGAGTGGCGTATTAGAAGTACACTAATAAATATATAAAGTATTATTATTTCTTTCTTATATTTTTCTAATCCCAAAAGAATAATTCGTATCTCTGTCCGAACATTTAGCTTTCTGCTCCGTCATAGTACAAACTTCAATTTCTGAGGAAAAAATGTTATAAATTTGATATTTTAATCACAATATTAATCATATTTCATTTCTGTACCTCTTTGCTTGTATTATGTATGTTATCTTACTTTCTGTACCGCATATGTAAAGGGTAAACGTTGATTTTTCAAGGGTAACCCGTTGATCTAACAGCAATAAACTATCACGAAATTTGAAATGAAAACAAATGAAATGTCTTAATTTAAAATGTAAAATGAAATGTGAAATCAAGTTCATAAACTTCTAGAAATCAGATTGAAATTTTTTCGCGATAGTAATCGTGCATTTCTCAAATGGTACACCTATATATTTTCTGCAGTAGATTCGTTTCTGTGAGGGCGTCTCTTCCTTGAGCGCTCGTCTGGCGACAAGGCTCATTTGCGGCAGCCCTGCAGGCTTCTCTAGAGCCGATCCGGCAGTTTCCTCACGCAGTCGCTCTTTCGGGCAGAATTTCGAATTTATACGGCGCCTATGTGGAGAGGCTGTCGCCGACTCCCGTCACTGTTCAACACCCGCCTCTGCTCTTCCCACCTCCAGCACTTCTCGCCTCCAGCGCAGCTTCCCCACAGCACTGTAACTCGGTCAACTATCATCATTGATTTAAACAAAATACAGGAAAATCTCACTAGTTTGGCATTCTATAATCTGGCATCATAGACAATGGCCTTTATTTTAAATGATCGTCATTTTAAATTAATATCCATTGGTGTATTTTGTGTCCGTCAGCTCAATGAGTAATTTAACTTGCAATAAGAATAGAGATGCTATGTAGAGTCAATTTTAAAATATAACTAAACCTCATTTCTTAATTCTATTTTAAGATTAAAAAATATGTTCTAATGTTATTGATAAGTATAAATAGAATAATAAATACGTATAGTTCTCGATCATTCGTTATTACTCCCCGTTTTCAGTAAGAGCTGCCGGATAGTTTCCTTATCTCGCACGTTTCGAGTTCTTAGTGCGGAGGATTAAAAAGGTTTTACTGTATGAAAGAGTGCTGGGGGAATGAAGATAAATGAGGATGATATGTTTTCTATTCTAAATCTATTTTTAGTCGTACTAGTAGTTCAGTACTCCATATAGTAAATTTCTACGTAGTATTTCCAAAGACTTCCTCGTCTATTTATGGAGTCATTACGTCGAACATTTAAATCTCTCTGTCCCGTTATATTGGCAGTTCCATAATATGTGTTCAGTGTCATTCATTATTTTCAATTTTATTAATTCTCTTTAGGAACTCAAGAAATCACTACGTCCCGTTACGTATCCGTATAGCACCGTACTTGCTTTGAAACGTTTTTTACTAATGTACCCATTTGTCACTCCTATCGTGTTTAATATTGATTTTTCCGGTGAGCTTCTTAATAATAATTTCTCCGATAATAATTTTCTTTCTGTAACTTTGACTTTTGGTGTATTTGAAGACTGGTGAAGCTATCACAGTGAGTCATATATCTATGAAGAATTGGATTAAAGACAGAACATTAGAGTTCTTCGCGGACATGGAAATATTAAAGTGATTTCTTAAGAGACAATATTATTCTCGTTGTTTTTATATGATCTGAAAAAGTAAGAACAAAACAAACAATCCAAATGGAACTGAATCCATTGGATAACAATGTGGAGACCCCAACATACCAGAGTGGGGTTGCACGATTTCGTGATAATGCTGGTCATCCAATGTAGAACCCTGCGAAGGGACGACCTGGCTAATGAAGGGAGGGAGAGGTGGTTGACCGAAGTCGGTACGTGATCCGAGCTCCCACCGTTATCCTGAGTGTGCTGATAATATACATAGGACGGGGGTCTTCGGGCGAGCACGTCGCCACGAACCCATTCGCACTGGGACCTCTGTACCGATTGTTCGGTAAAGAGATGTAGATGCTATGGTGTATTTACTATTAGTCTGGGACCGACACTAACTGGCTATCTCTGCAACAGACGTTTATTTACTCATGACTAAAATCAAATTGATGTTAATGTAGGATACTATTTTATGTGTATCCATTGAAAATTGAGCAAAACTTCCAACATTTATTCGTAGTTGATGTCCTGAATTTTCTTCTCTCTATGTAATAATACAATACGTTTTTAAATTTTTTCGTAAAAAAAAAAAGACTATTCTTCGTATTAAAACACATTATCTTCATTGTTTTAGACAGCTCTACGCAATTCATTACCCTTTCCTTGAGTCTTCAACACACCAATTTTTCCCAAGCGATCAATTCAATGTTGTTTATCATAAGTCAGTCTTTTGAACATTTTTTACATATATATTTACCGATGTTTAACTGAATCAAATATTAACAGATCTTAAAAATGTGTTTAACTCTTGGAATGTCACACGATGAATCACCTTTAATTCTGGTCTTCGTCAATCATGCATCTTTTAACATAATTAGTTATTGATAAGTAGTAACTGTAGTTACTATTATATTTATTAATTTTAATATTAATCAAAATTTTAGATTCATTTTTATTATCCAAATCAAGCTTCTCTGCTATAAATTCGTGACAGGATGAATGTATGAAAGTTTATCGGACTACATATTGCAGTGTTGTGTACAATTCTACAAACCTATTTCTTTTACTTTAAACATTTTAGTTATTTATTCTTTAGTTTTTAGAATTAATTTTGAAAAAAATTATATCTTACGAGTTATTTTCTTCGCCTTATTGAGCTTGCATAATATCAATTTACGTTTCTGGAAATTTCTCACGTGATAAATTTTAATAATAAATTCTCCTTGGGTTTTGAAAACATTGTTTAAAAATCGTTATATAATCGTGAAGACAACTGCCTTTTATCATTTCAAGATCTCAGCTTGAAGCTGTGAAGTCATCGTAAAAGAGATAGCCATCTGCATCGGAGCTGAACGTCTCAAACGACGGCGGGGACGGCAATGGCGTGGCACCAGACCGCTTGTGAACCGCCAGCTGAAGTTGTTGACCCGCCTAATGGAACCTCCGTGTCGCACCGCGTCTCTCGCCATCTTTGAAAAAACCGCTAGCGCAATCCTCTTACTACACTTACCTCGGACGCGTTTAATGCATCTCGTCTTCTGCTCTCACATTCGTGGCTGCCTTTTCCGCGATCACTTTTCTCGAGCCATTCTCCTCATCGATATTTCGGTTCTTTAGCATTGGATGCAGGTTCTACATTTATCGTTGGCTTCGTGTCCGCGGTCACTGCCTTTCATTCTAGGGTACGAACTATGTCAGAGCAATTTTCAGTTCGGGGGCACCCTCGGGGATGTTTATCGTTGCTGTCTTCTATCGTCGACGGTGTCATTTGGTAATTAGTATTTATATTACGATTAGAACACTTCTATATCACTCCATCCAGTTTCTAATCTGACCACTGTAATCTCCGGAAAGAGAGATCAATATCCTCAATGTTCATAATACGAAACCGATTAATGCATTTCTTTGTATATCTTGTGACTCCAGAGTATTTTCCTTTCCATATCAATGAGATATTTATCTATTTTCTCCTATTCTTGCCGTATGTTGTCTTCTGTCACTGTCATACACGCATCCTTTACCGATTTTGCCTCTCGAGACCTCGTATTGAAAGCAACGTCATAGTCGGTTGCGACGGTGGTGGTGCCACAGTGGCTGCGGCGAAGACGCTAGTAGGCATCGGAGGCGCACGGTCCCGCCCCCGCCCTAAACAAATGGCCTCTTCTCCACCCCTTGTTCGGACCGCAGGCCCGTACAAGCTCTCTCACCCCTGGGCCCGCCCGCTGTTAGCACGAGCTTCCGCAAATTGGTTTCCGAAGTCTAGCAAAAAGCCGAAGCATCTCTCTCTTCCTTCGCCTTGGCATCGAGCGAGTCACTCGCACGACGGGTTGCCTACGCAAGCTCTGACACAGGGGAAGAAGGACTTGTATTAATGCAAGGATACTTTTGCTTCACCTTTAGGCTTTGTATGGAGAAAAAGGAGAAAGTAGTTTGGTATTACGCAAGAAAAATAACTAGGAAATTATTTCATTTCATCAATAAGAAATGTTTTAAATAATAATACGGTGTAATGCGTAACTACATATGAGAGAAGTGAAAAATACAAGTTCTACAAAGCTTATATTACCTGTTTTAAATAATTTGTAATATGACGAAGTTCCTCGAGACTCGAAATCAAAAAAATATCAAGTTAATGCCATTTTTATCTTTGTCTTTCTGTATTTTTTCTATACGCTACTGTAAAGTACACGCTTTGATATTTAATCCCTCGTATTTTTTTTGCTCTAGGACACTTAATGGCGCCTTGACTTTTCGAAGCGATGGAAAGAAGAAACTAGCAAGATAATATTTAACGGGAATATTTTTAGTCGTTCAAAGGGCACAGGATCGCTTCTTCCCTTGTAAATCGCATAGAGCTCTCCTTTTACCTGAACGTGCTTTCGAGACCTCTTGACGGATCACTGCGTCAAAATTCAACCCTCGTACACCACAGGGTAGTTTCGATCTTCACCATCCCCACCATCACCTGCCACTTAGCCTTATTACTCGACCCTGACGTCACATCCGTGGACTCTTGCGGCGGTGCATGGCAGCACGATGGTGCGGAGGTGGGGAGAACCTGGCCGCGAGGTAACACAATTGGTGATGTCTCCAAGTCAGTCTCGCTTCTCACACGCTCTATGTTCTGGAGACGACGTCGACGTCGATAGCTCCGTAATGCGCGCGATAACTGCATCAGACAGAAGGAGTGGGAAGACGAGACCTTGATGCGTGATGGCTTGGAGGGGGGGGGGATGAGGGAGATTTTATCCAACGCGATGCGAGGCACGCCGATCCCACGAACCCGCTTCGCGCCTCTTTGCATATAATTGGATCTTGCGGCGCGGTCTCCAGCGACGTGAAGATGGTGACGTCGGAGTGCTGGAGACTGAGTCGTCGAGGAGGAAATGGCGAAGAAATATAGTTGCGATGTGAATGTTTAAGAGATGCGGGATGATAGTTTACAGACAATTTATTCAGCGAAATAAAGAATTGCTGAAAGAGAATTGACGGTAAGAGTGAAAGTTGTAATAAAAGAAAGTTTAGTGTCTAGGAGATGCTACGCATTATAAGTACTAAATATAGAAACTACTGCAACTAACATCTTTGCTTACGTGATGTTTGTGTAAATACTGCATCTAACATCGCAATTCATATCGAGTAATTCATGTGTGTTGGTGGTTTAGTTGTATTGTTATGTACTATTTATTACTATCTTTAATACTTTGTTTTCACTGATATATTCAAGAACAAAGTGTTTGAAACTAATTGGTAATTTTGTATCGAAATACAGATTATTTTCTTGAGTTAAAAATTAGAAGGTCCTCATACTTAAATTTAGTCGTGATTTTCAAAAAAGAAAAAAATGATGTCCGCAGTTTCTTCATACTTTTCAAAAGACCTGAGGGGAGGCATAGATTGTGACCAATATATGTTTCGTGGATTCATGATGATTGAATGAAAATGAGTTGATTTGGTTTCGTAGTATATTTTACTTTGCAAAGAAGAAGCAACGTATGTAATTCCACTTGAAGGTGTGGCTTTAAGGACAGAGCCACTGAGCCGGCGTCGGTTAAGTATATCTGTGGAAAATCATAGAGTGAGCTGTAGCGAACACCGTAGTTTGATAGTTTGGCGACTATCGATACATCAAGGATCAGTGACAAGACAGAGCCAGGAGATCGTCTGATGGGACGGCACGGGAACGGTTAAGCGTACCGAGGTGGCAAGCTCGTGGATAAGACCAAGTTCGACTCCGGCTCTGTGGATCTGTTGGTTATTTCGTTGTCATTCTGATTAACAGTCAGTCATTAATTCCATTAATATCGTGACAATTAATTCGCCTGATTATCGTACTGGAACCAAAAGATGTGAGCAGCGTCTGTGAGGTCGTTCATCCACGTGGTTCTTGGTTTAATGGTCAACTGCAATGCTCATAGTTTATTGTCCTAGAGAGTCATGCAGTAATCTAAGTCTTAGATTTACAATATCAATAAGTACAATGCGGAATACTGAGTTATAAAGACTTATTGATTGGACGATGATAGTCATTACATCTAAGCCTTATTCGTTGGTATTAATATTCGTTGGTTCTCCAATTTAAGGGTATTACTTATCTTGAACTACGGGTTTTTGTTTGTTCATGATTGGAACTTTATGTGTATTTTCTTTGTCAATGCAGGTGGGAGCGAACTATTGCACCACTGGACTTACCAGACAAATTTCTTTGAAATCGCATCGCACAAATGCTATTGATCGGGTTAAAACGGATCTTCTACGGTTGTACAACTAACTATTTGGACTATATAATCGAATTTAAGTTTCATTTGATGCTTCATAAGAGACAAAAATAACGCAAAGGGTAATTTAGGTTTTATTATATGCCTTAGTTTGTGTAATGACTAATAAAAAGTTTCTGATAACATTATATACAAAATTATTCGCTATTTTTTTTATTAAAAAGATGTATTTTGCATGACGCATAAAACCACCGTATCTCTTCAATTTTTCCCCTGTATATTTGTGATAAGAGGCTATTCCCACTCTCTAAACCCTGAAAATGAAATGTCATTTACGTGATGTCACGTTTCAACGGAGGGGAAGATGCTTGTCTCTTTGAGTGAGATCGTCCAAATTCCGAGGACTGTTCTGTTATTTGAGAAAGAGAAATATCGCCCTTTTGCTTCTGACCCTAGCATCGTTTCCCTTCTTTTGCCCTCGTAAACCGACACTCACCGTCGCACTCCTCGCCAGACAGACCGTCTTAAATTTAATTTTTTTCGTCATTAAATGATAAAAAGAGATCTACGGTGCAGTTCACCCTCTTAGAATATAATTAAAGTCCGCGGTTGGTCGCAAAAGAGCCGGTTTTTATTTTGTTGAAATTTTTGTTCTGTGGGGAACGAGTAGAATTCACATTCTTCTCAGAGACGAAGCAAAACACTTTATGTGACTCTGAATCTCAGCAACATATATCCAAGTCCTTGACTTATCTGCTCCTGGACTCCTACGGACAAGTGAAATATTATTTGGAGTGTTTTGTTTCTTGAGAACGACGTGTATTCCCTCCCGTATTTAACGCGTGTGTGACGAGTTGAAGCAAAAAAAAATCACAATTAATTGATTCTTGAATAATAATAATAATAATAATAATAATAAAAAGAAAAATATATCACAAATACCATATACGTTAACCTAGCTGTTTATCCAAGGTGCTTTAATTTCTACTGTTAAACGATTTAAAAGATTAATGAAATACTGTGTTAATAATACTCATTGTTTTTTTAGATAACTCATATTTGAAACATTAGTTTTCTCTTATAAATTTTATAGGGTGGTGGTAATTTGAGCTTATTAATTATTAATTTTGAGGGGAAAGTTTGATGACTTAAATCAATTGGTAATTTTTATACTTTCCAATACAATTTGTTCGGTGTGTTTTACAGCGATCTTATCATTGGGGAAGGGAAGGTCTAGATTCGTGAAGCAACCTTCCTCTTTCAAATCACTGAACCGCTGTACTTGCATATCCTTTCGTTTCGAAATTCCCCTTTCTCGTGCGCTTAGGTATACAAAGATCCATGTGCGAACAAAGGCATAATGAGAGTTGAAATGGGGGAAAAGAGATTGAAACGTGAGTGCGTGGATGCGTGAGATCTTGGGGAGGGTTGAGTTGTTCGGGTGGGAGGAGCGGATCCACGAACCTTCAGACTGCCCACGCGACTACGCGTGACGGTACGCGACTACACGCATCTTCGTCTCAGGGAATTCCCAATGCCTCAGTCGATTGTCGGATGCGTTACGAACTGCCAAGATTGACATTAGAGAGGATGGAATAAACTTGGTAAGAAATAAAAAAGATAAAAAAGAGAAAATGAAACAAATATAAGTGGAAGGATCAAACTGCGGCAAACGTGGATAGACAGGACAAAAAAGAAAGAAAGAAAGCTGAAACTTAATACATTATTTTTAAGGCAAAAATCAACACCGGTGTATATGTAATGACTTTGTGTTAAGGTACAGGGGCATGATGAATTAGTTTAAATAAATAAACAGGAAATAATTTTTCATGCTAGTAGAGTGGGCATAAAATTAAAAGATTGGCGAATTTGAATTTCTCTGAAAATTTGTGAACTTGACTCTTGCATAAAGGCGAAATGATGTTAAATATATTGAAAATATATTTACAAAATGAAAACAATGTCTCTACGATATTCTGGGATGTGAAGTAATTTTGAGTACTAACTAAAACATTTTTGTGAATCAAGTCGGAATACTCCATTTACTCTTAAAATATATTACTTGTAACTCGTAAAGAATACTTGTAAATCCCGTGGAGAAATTATAATTTCAAATTATTACTTTAGCGGGGAACTTCGAGGAAGCTATTTTAAGGTATTTTTTCTACCTCGTTCCTCCAGAATTACGAGAAAAACTCATCATTTGTAGTTGAATATAAGGCAGAGTCGTGGGCTGTGAGGGGGTTCGTGGAGTGTTGAACATGAAAGAATGGCTTAAGATTTTTTAAAAATTCGATTGTATTATTCCTATTTTGTCTTGATTTTTATTTTGTCAATCACGTTATACTTTTTTTACATCAAAATGAAAAGAAAAAAAAATAGTTATATGAGGAAAAACTCTTTCTTTTTTCCTTATTAAAATACCTTGAAATAATATAGTGGAAAGAAAAGACGTTATCGCATACTTATTGCTATATCAAAAAGTTGTGAAAAATAATCTACTTTAATTTTGATCTACTTTAGTATTGGTTTTTATTTTTATTATTATATAAAATGTTGTATGAACATATACATAACAAATACGGTAACATTATATTAACATTGTGAAAAAGTTAATTTTTCAATTACATTTTATTGGTAATTATGTTAATTGGATGTTGCTAAAAATGTTAACTTCATTATGAATACATTTCCTGAAGTTAGTAATGAAATGACGAGAGTATTTTTAAGACTTTGTGAATAATATTGTTGTTAAATCTATAAAACCACGTAAAGAAATCGAATGGGAAACCAGTGAAAACTATCATTGAATAGTTATATGCCATAGTTATAGACCATTTATTCCTGCATAATAAACCACAATGGATTGTCCCTTTTCGCGTCATCAATTCAATTGTGTGCTGTGCCATGCAATCCAATTGTTATGGCAAGCCACAAACGTTGTTTGTTTCTGTATCTTTACGATTACTGAACCGATACATTTAATGTTTTGGGTGCATTGTAATTCGATCATTATTGTTGTCAATGTGTTGATTTGAGGTACTTAAGCAAATGCACCCTTATCATACGATTCGATTCTTCGATTTTCCGCTTTTACCGCAGCTTCGTAGGAAATCGTAAACCAATAACACGCTTATTTCGTTTATTTCCCTTTGTGGAAAGCGTTTTAGCTTCGTTTCGACAGGAGTGCGAAAGGGCGGATCGCGAGAATGGGGATAAAACGACGGAGAGCAGCCTGCCATTATCGTGAAAGCTCGTTTGCTTGCCGCCACCACCACCGTCACCTCCCCCGCCCTCGCTCGCATCGACGTCGCCACGAGCGCCGCGACGGCGCTTACCGGCAACACGTCATGTGAAGTGACACTTTTACCACGATGCGCGTGGGGTCCCCGGGTTGATGTGGAAGGGTTGAGGACTGTGGAACGAAAGTGTGAGAGTTTTTGATTCTCGAGAGCCGATTGCACTTTAGGGCTCTACAAGAGTCTGTGCTTAAGGCTGTCAAAATCCTACGCGGTACCTTCTTGAGATATGTTTAGGGTTGGCTTTGTCAAAAAACATATGAAAGAGTACACGTTTCTATGAAGTACAAATTATGCAGGGTTCCATTGTTTGGAAACAAAGAATTTTATAACACTGGTTCTTCTAGCATTTCGTCTTTTAGTTTGCAAAAACAGGTCTGAACTAACTGAAGGTGTGACTAGGTAACCCGAGAGGCACCTATAACATGGCCTCGGAATAGTGGTGATGGAGATGTCATTATTAATTAGAAGTAATGTGATTTCATAACAGAATCCACGGGCACAACACGAATACAAATATATATTACACAGGATTCGAAATTAGAACCTTAAGCTTCAGTAGTGGCATTATTATCTCCTGTTATATTACAATTTTGAGTATTTTGAACAACTTCGTAAGTAGTCTGAGTTTTTGTGTACCAATTATTGCCACAATCGCCTGATGCCAAATGCAGCTATTGAAACGAGTGAACGTTTATAAGAATTCAGTGTACTTAAAAGATTGTTCAAAATATTCATAATTTAGCTTCAGTACCTTCATTTCAAACCAGCTGAGGTACCATGATGGAGTCTAGAATATAATTTGTAGAAAATTCGTAACAAATATATTTTTAAGCGTCCAATGTTTTACTCTGATTAACGCACCTTATATCATATATTTTTATTTTTCTGGGTTCTGTGAAGGTAAATTTTCATTGCCTTACAGCATTGTTATTTTAAAATCCGTCGAATTCTAGAGTCAAATTTATTAAGGGTAAAACATTCATGCAAGCGTAACGTGTACTCTGTATTGACATCCTTCTCCTGGTATCTTCTCTCGCTCACCGTTTTGACTTCACGGACACAGCTCCGTCCTTCCCTCAGCCACCACTAGAGGCGCTGATGTAATTATCGCGCAGCTATTGGTGCATTACGGTGCCATTAAGACGCGGGGTGGATGACGGGGGCTTTTAGCGAAAGCGGGTGCTAAAACACTGCGAAAAAAATTTCTCTCTTGCCCTGACTTCCTCCGTTCTTCTGACTGTGACTCCTGGACTTCTAGTCGTCCACATTGGTTGACTGGAGGAATATTTCGTAACACCATGGATGCGTCCATCTGCCGGGACAGAGGTTTTGGTGTAGAACTGATTAACGTTGGCTTATTTTTTCTAATATTTGTTGGTGTTATTATTTTCTTTGATAACCAATTTATGGAGTCTCTTCTGCGTCTTGATTTAACATAAATAATTTGCTTTAACAAATATATGATGTATTTACTAAATATTGTACATTTCACAACCTAGTCACATCTTCTGTTGTCCTTCATGTGTGTGTGTTTATCAGAACGATAATACGTATTAGCATAATCATATCCAATCTGCATGTTTATTTTCTCAGTCATTCTTGGTGTGAAACTACGAAAACTTTAAGTGTAACCTGCCATCAGAGTACTTTTGTTAATATCATATTCGCTACCATAGAAATAAAATTCAATTTCGTTTTAATTTTTCCAAAATTAATCGTTCGATCTCTGGTACTAATCGTTCGAACCTAGTTCACGTTGACTACATCTCACGATACCGCTCTCGTGCGTTGTATTCTATATCAAAGAGCATTTAATTCGAAAGTGAATAAAATAATTTGTTTTGTCTTCATCGTGAAAATTATACACTATAAACAATCATAATTTCTGTTCGTTTAAAAAAACTGAAATTCAAATATATTCAAAGCCGAGCTCGTTTTTGTTTAGTAAAAACATGTATTAATTCCAAAAAGTAGCTGCAAAAGAAGATTCACGTGAAGCCAACAGTTTCAAGAGGTCATGCGTTGTGACGGAAATTTCATCATGAAAATTTTGATCTTTCAATACGTTTTAGGGTTACCTTGCGAGTTTTCAAAACGATTCTTACTCTTATCTGTCTCGGACATATATGTAACCAAATGATTAATTTTTATGGCTTTTTATGATTTCAAACTTGGTAATACCATCGATGTGAATGATAATGTTAAATTATGTTGAAACACTCGATCTTCAGATACACTGAATTTTCCTCTGATTGTATGAATTCAACATTCATCATATTGCAATCGTACTCTACCCCTCTACATAAAAAGAATAGTTAATTTAGAAATCTATACTTGTGCATACTTCTGAAGCTTCAGAATATGAGATTATTTTATTTCTAATGTAAATAACTTAAGACATGCGAATACAGTAAGTATTATTCTACGGTTTTATTGAACCTACCTAATAAATGTTTTTTCATGTCTAATTGCAACGTCAATTCTCGAGTTGTCTTAAGCTCTTTTCATTGGAAAGAAAATAATTTCATATTCTGAAGCTTCAGAAGTATGCACAAGTATAGATTTCTAAATTCAGCTTGAAGCCAGCTTCATATTTCATATCTCGATAGAACATTGTGTTTCAGCTAATTGAACCACTATAAATACTTGAGTAAAATGTGTAAAAATTTGTATATTTCCCTCGGGTTGTTATGGACGTTCATGCATAGTGCACAAATATAGAAACTAATACGAACCATTCATTCTTTTTTCTTATTTATTACAAAATAGATGAATAAATGCCAATTTTTTTATTGTATTATCCACTGATACGTTTTCGCAAAAAAATCATATGAGAGTTCCATCGTAATGTATCTCGACGATACTATGTCAAACAATTGAGTTTTTATTTCCCCATTCATTGGTGTAACTTAACTTCTTTACAAATTCTTTTGTTTAAACTATTTCATGGTCTTAAAACCTTGAATGGGTTATTAGATTTTCAGAGAAATAATTTTACAAAAAAAATAATTCTTTATTTGATAATTAATGAGAAAAATTGATAATTCACAATCATAAGCGATATATCATATTCCAAACGAGAAAATGAAACTTTTTATGAAAATAACCTTTTTACGAACACCCGATATATATTCTGTAGCTAATACGACAAAAACGAGTTTTTCTGTCACAAGAATATGTGGAAGTTACGTATTGTAATGACCATTATGTATTGTAATGAACCATACAATAGTGAAATAAATTGATTTAATACCTTAATGAAATAGTATGGATTCATAAGAATTAATATTTCCATAATCATGTATGCAGAATAGAGTTGCATTCCATTTGGAGGTATGTAGTTGGCATTGTCCCTCCACAATAAAACGAAGATTTAAGTTCATATGGTAGTCGAGAATATTGCATATTCTATTTCTATAGAATTCCACGAACACTTTCAACCCTTTGGCTCACAGGCTCAGCGACCCCCACTTGCTTCCACCCCTCTTTCTCTGACCCTTTTTTTTTTCACTCAAACACTACAACTGTAGCGGGAAAACGAGCATCGAATGTATTTGCGTGCGGTATTGGTTTACGTTCCCGAATAAAAGAGAACGTGTAATTGCGACGAAACGAGATACGGATCATTAAGCGTAGCGGCGCGTTAGCAGAGCTTCCGATCGGAAAAGTGAATGTATGTAATGCAATGAGTTCAAACAGCGGAAACAATCCGTCCGCATTCCTGCGCGAACATTTTGATTACAGTGCAGTGTATTGCATTCTATAGAAACTGCGTTCTCTCGACGCCAGAGTTATGTTGTGTTAGTATTGACTTCGTGCGCGTTCCTTCTCTCAGATTGTATTTCCATATCTTCTGACGGAAGAGCGCGCAAGAAAGCTCGCGAACAACCGCAAACCCATCGACGAGACCCTTGTTACAGCGTTTTACGGATAACATCCGAACAGCTCGTGGTCCGGAGTAACACCTTTTCAGAGTGGACGAACCTCTACATCCTTCATGTTGATTTATCCCCTCTGAGATTACTAGGATTGTCAAGAGGTTTAATGTATTTTATTTTTTACGTTTTGCCTGATTAATTATGCGATTTTCGTTTGAAGCTTATTGACTAATCGTGTAACGATTCAACTCATAGCTTTCCTGTCTACTATAATATATATTGCAGATTAATCACGTAGACTAATATTATATCGAATCCTTAGGTCCTTACAACATGCCTAGGGCGGAAACATTAAAAAATGGTTATTTGGAGGTAAGGGGATGCTTGCATGGTTTAAACACTGTGGATTAGCAACGCAGGCAAGAAATTTGTACCCGTCCCCACACGTCCGTTGCCTCCTCACGGAGCTGTCAGCATTCAATTGTAATGCTGCTGTTCCAACGAACTCCACTCCTGTGCTTTCATTCTGATTGGTTTAATTGTAAAGGCAGCGAGTCAAGGTCGTGCGGCCCCGCGCGGCAACAACACAACGTGCAGCTAGCTGCAAAAGATTGTGTGGGTTGAACTCTCATTTCTTACGTAGTGCTGCGTGGAGACAACGCTGCAGGTTGGCGATGGATGTAACCAATTGTCAGGGAAAATACGCAATGCTGAATGTAGGAACGATCCAGTTTATATGTACGTGCTGAATTGGTCTCTGAGGTGCAGATCCGATGTACCGGCCGTCGAGCAACGCCATTGATAGATTTTAGTTACTTTCTGGTATAACTACTAAATCGTTTGGTATACTGAGCTACGTTTTGAACCCCTAAGCTTCATTTCCCTACCCCCTCTCCAGGACTATTCGGAAATTCAAGTCATCCCCCCCCCAAAAAAAAAAAATATCCGTACGCCACTGATTTTGAATTAAACAGTTTTCTCAAAACATCACATTGCACCTAAGTAGCTCTCGCTTTCCGATCTGGCGCCTCCGCCACATATCATGTGTCACTTGTGGTCCAACCCCTCTCACTCACTCCCACGTTATACACGCTTCACCCCTGCGTCGTCCATTCGCTGCCGCCAACGCCACCAATGTGCCACCACGCTGCGGGCGGCATGCAGGGCGAAGGGACGGTACTACAATTAGATGGACAGAGGGCCCTTTATTGAATTGTACTGACGACCAGCATCTGTCAGTGGGGAAGCCATCTTCCCTTAGGAGTGAGGAGGATCTCTTTTCTTGTTGGCTATTGTTCAAATGCTTTGTCTGCCTACAAAACTCCATGATGCTTTGTGTTTCATCTTTTATTACAAATACCTCTGGGGTATATGGGATCGAAATATTAATCATTTCAATACTCCGTTGGTATTTATTGTGCTGAGGAATCAAAAATTAACTTACTCTGGTTAGGTCTGGGTGTAAATGGTGTACAGTTGTGGAAGGCGAACTTGTGGTGTAGTAGTTAACACCCCTGCAATCGAAGAAGGAGTCACGAGTTCGATTCCCGGCTCGTCGCCATTTTCACCTGACCGAAAGTTATCACTTATCTTCTCCACGTGTAGGGTACACGGAAGAAATATGAACAGAAATTAACTTGTCATTCACTAGGATGTTCTCTGATTAAGTCTCGTACCACCCTCCTGGTAAAACTGCGCGTATTTACGCTTACAAACTTACAGAATTAGTATTTGGAATACATTAAATGAAAGAAATTGAGACAAAGTAAAGACAATTATGTAATATTAATTTTTTATAAGATTATTTTATACGAAACTACCTAGCAATTTTTAGAATACAATAGAAAGAAGTATGATTCTATTACAAAAATCGAGTTGTTGTTTTGCAAATAGACTGCAACTTAAAATTTGATTTCAGGATTGGATTACGCATTGACCTTTGAACCTGGCGTCGATATAATATAGTTCATTTTATTTCTTTACAAATCATGAGTTTATTAGATACATTATTTTACCTGGAAATTGAGAGTTTATATATTTGAATTTCAATGCCATTCGAGATGCAAAGAACACTGTTAAATGATGGCGTGAATGGTGGTGAAGGGAGGCGGAACTTAGAACCCAGCGGAGGCAGAGTGAGGAACACCAAATGAGATAAATGTCATGTAATGTCGTTAGATGTAAATGTGACATTAAATAATAAATTAACTTCAGTAATATTTTGCGTCTTCAAAATCTGTACTTTTCTTCTTTCCATAATCCTAGGATTGGCCAAGACGCTAGTACGTTAGCTCTTCGCCAAGTAGTTCGAATATGAGTCCATGGTATCGCAAAATATGATATATTAAAGTATCTCGTTTCTCCTTAGTATCCGTTATTAAATTTGAAATTTCGTCGATCACTGTAGTACGGATTCATTAGTTCTTCTGCGTGTCCATGAAATTTTTAACATTCCCTTTATTGCACCATGTCTCGAAAGTCTGAATTTTCATATTTTCGAAGCGTCCATTTCAAACAAAACTGTTCCCTTCTTTTCTTAAAATTCTTAAAATTCTTAAAATTCATCTTTCATTGCTGTATTGCATACACATTTTACGCACTACTCATTCAACTTCACTAGTCGCCAAGCGTGCCCCTTTCTTTGACAAGACGCTACGAACCAGTGCGTTCCTGCCTGTCGCTGGGGACTACCGGTTTCGGCTGGCCGGCACCGCACACACCCGATGTGGCGCGGCGCAACGGCGGCGTCTCCGAGCTGCCATTACCACTCTGCCGGCGTGGACTGCCGCTGACCCCGCTGCCCCCTTCTTCATCTGTCGGATGCGGGGGCGCGCGGCCTCGGAAAACAAACACGCGGTTTGCGGCGGTGGTGGCGGGGGATGAAGGTTCTGGTAGTGGCGGCGTTGGCAGGGGAGTCACGGGGACGCGCCGGGGTCAGTCGGTGGTGGTAAGCCGATTTATCGGCGTCTGCTCCGCCCCCTGAGGGGGCCATCAATTCCCTCCCTGTCCCCTGGGGTCAGTCGTCTCGCCTCTCCCTCGGTGGGCAGCAGTTGAGGCGCCCACTCTCCCTCTCTCTCTCTCTCACCCGCACTCTCCTTCGCTCGCAGTGTTTTCTCGTTCGTGTCGTAATGCGCCGGAAGGACTCTTGGATTCGCACGGGTCTCACGACGCCGCGCTTTGGCTTCTCGAGTGGTGGCGAAGGAACACGAGAGTGCTACCACATTTTGGGAACCGTTTGTCGTATTCATTGCTCTGAAGATGTTGCGTGCATGTTAGGTGATTTCTCTGGGTAAGGGAATTAAATTTCTTCACGATTTCTGGGTAAATATTGCTCAGTTATCAATATATACTATAATTGCTAGCTAATTGTACATCTTAAAATTTCTGTGAGGTTTTATTTGTTTGAATAACTTCGGTATTATTACTAATGTAATTGGTTAATGTGCTCTATTAACTCGTATAAACATACCGTCCCAAGCATTGTGGTTTCGTAATATACAGTGACATGATTGTAGTAGTGTCTCAGAATCAATGGAAAAATGTGTTCAGATGTGTTCATTAACTAACTAACTGTTGACCAAGTTATTGACAGAGGAGATACTCTAAAAGGAGACGAGGACGATGTTGGTCAGATATACCGTATTGAAAGTAGATTTTGGTGACTTACACTTACTTGGTTGTTCGGGACAAACGGCATCTCATTAGACGAAATACCAGCATTTCGATTTCCCTGCTGTGGCCTCCTTCGTGGCAAGATGACAACAGAAAAATTACCATTACGTAGGTAGTTCTGTCTAGGGAGACCCATCTCGACCCGTACAATGA
Organism: Laupala kohalensis; assembly: GCA_002313205.1. Lineage (NCBI taxonomy): Eukaryota > Metazoa > Arthropoda > Insecta > Orthoptera > Trigonidiidae > Laupala > Laupala kohalensis. The sequence goes on from NNCF01126186.1 coordinate 1,401,775, forward strand.
AGTATATATTAAGTTCTGCCGCGGAATTATACACTTACGTTTTGGTTTTTGCGATTAGCTCGAAAGAGATGGGTTGGAGACATAGACCAATAAACGGTCAGAACCAAAGAGGAGTAATATAAGAGGTATCGGAGCATGCATTCTACAGGGAATGACTGATATGTCTGCAGAGGTGGGAGGATACCTGGGGAAGGAGATTGCTAAGTCGCGTCTGTGGGGAGCGAGCGACGTCGAAAGCACGGGGAGTCTATGACGACGACGCTTTGGTGGTGCGGCTCGCCGGAGGTGAAAGGAGGAACCAGGGCGGAAACAGCCCGCTTCCTCGCTTACGGCGGCGACGCCACTGCCACCACGCTAGTCCTCACAGCCCCCGTGGGAGCACAGGAGCGTCGTCTGTGCCCTTTTCCTCAGCTCTCGAGACTCCCGTGGGAAGTGGGCGGTGGACGGTGCAAGACGCGCTGAGTTTACGGGGAGGTTACCAGCGACACCGACCGAGTTTGCGCTTTGGATGCTCAAGATGATGCGTGTTAAGAGTTTGGGGTTCAAGGAAGGTGGATGAGACGATTGTTTCACGGAGTGATTGTTTTGGGGTTCCCTTTCATTTGACTAAAAGATACAGAAGTAAAGAATACAAATCCACAATACTATTCAGATTTGCAAGCAACTGTCTCTTATCTTAACTTCGTAGTATTTATATTGATTTGGAGCCCATTGGCTCACATAAAGGTTTTACCGTTTTCAAATCTTTTTTAATAAATTTGTTTCTGAAGAGGACTTGTACCGAAGTCGAAACGTTATGATTTTTAGGGTGATATGTGGAATATATGAAGCGTCTGGTATATTAGGTCGATGTTTTATTCATTGTTATAGTATAGCCGGACATTTTTGTGATTAATTTTGTAGGATCCTTTCATGTGTTCCTGTGCGTGTACTACATCGTGTGAATATTAGGAAAATGTCAGATGTGAATGAATATTGGAAAATCATCTGAAGAAAAGCAAAGTGATTAGTTCCTTTATATTTATAATTTTTTTCGCATTGTTAAATAACTTGAATTCTGTGCTCATCCATTGATATCTTACTTATGTGTTAAACATTCGATAAATAACGAGAAGTGTTAACTTAAAAATTATTTCTTATTTTATGTGATTTACTATCGTTATTAAACTCTGCGTTTTATGGCAAGAATTTGATATTGGATTTGCAAGTCACTGGCTTATAAGTAAAATCGTATATGTGGTTGTATTATGGTCATTTATCTGTCTAAAATTGTGCATAAATATGATACAAGTGACGAGGAACATTGACTGCGTTTTCAAATGTTCCCGAATTTACCTAATTTAGTAATTATGTGTGCCATAAATCTTCAAGGTACGGCGATATTAAGGGGAAAAATAACAGAAGGGCCACTTTCAATTTTGTGCCTCTTCACAAGATCATATTTTCTCAAAAATTCTTGTAATTTCCAGATGAGTGCACCACATTGCACAGGTATGGCTGGGAAGAGTACCTCTATAAACCACTGCTCTCATGAAATAAAAGCTTTTGGCGAGATGAAGTGTTTATTTCCCGACAAGTGAGAAGAAAAAAACAGAAGTGTGGTACGTTAGGAATGGAGAGCTTTTGGCGTCCGTCATAAAACCTTGGAGAGAATCCACATGTTCCTCTTTGAACTACTTTTTTTCCTTTACGAGAAGCGCTGTTCGTATTCCACTTCTTCTTCTTCTCCTTCTTGTAGGTATTTGCTTCTCATTCATTCATTCATTCATTCCAACTTCTTTCGAGATTTATATTCGTGAATATAATTTTTGAAACTTCTCTCATCATTCACCCCTTACTCTGTTTTACAAGTCTTTTAAATTTTCCTCTTTTAATTAGTTTAGTTAATTAATAGAGGCTGTAGATGCTGTTTGGAGATACCTCACCCGAGGGTTGAGCGAGTGGAAGGGTTAAGATGTAGCTACGTTTTGATAAATCAGTCCTCATTAACACAAGGGAAAGTCGCTTTCCTCCATGCCTGTGTCTCCCGCTTAAAAGAAGACAGTCTTTCCTCCTTGCCATTCTCGTAAGTCCTCTTTTCGGATTGTGGAGGTATGAGATGGGGATCGGAGATTCGTAAATTCTAAGGAGAAGTAACTCACCTCCACTTTACTCCTCCCTGGTTTGTCCGTCTGTCAGATTGTGTGAGTTTAATTAACTTATGTTCCTCGAGCGCGTAGCTGCCGCCTCAGAACAAATATTCTTATTGAATGAAACGTCCTCCCCGTCTTGAGCGGCGCTGCAATCGCACCACTAGAGCAGTGGAGACCTCCCTCGGGTAAGATTCTGTGAGAGATCTCAGAAGCGTTGTTTCTCTTCCAACAGGGGAAGGGCGGAAGAGAAGACACACCTGGGTTTTATTCCCGTCTCACTAGATTCATTTCAATATTAGAGATATTCGCTCATGAATTTTTCAGTATCCTCAAGTTTGTCTAGATGAAGTGAATAAAATTTTTTTCGAGGTTATTTAGTAGCACACAATCTCGCATGTCTTATACTTGAAAATACAAGTGTTATTAGGTAAATCATCCCATAAATTTAGATTTGTATTATCCTTTTTACATTTTAATAGAACCAAGAGCAATTACATAAATGAAATCTTATTACATATTTTTTGATTTGTATTCTGTGAAAAATCACTATAAAGAAACCAGTCATCTTCAGTAGATATTCAATAGTGTATTTGTCACTTTTTTCTGATTTGATCTTCCAGTTTACTGTTAGCATCTTATTTACCTGTATACGCAGCAATGCACATGTTTGACATTTTGTAATTAATTTGAATTTAATAGAAATTTTTGCTTTCAGTTACAAACAACTTTACCAGACATCAAAATAATTAATGACAGACAATAGCGCAATAAAATAATTTTGAGTCCAATGCAATTTCAGATTAATTTGGTATTGAATGTTACTGGGATAAAATCAATTAATGCAATTTCCCAAGGTATCTGGATGTATTTCATTTGAGATAATGTTCAAAAGAAACAACAAACATAATATATATACTTAATTTTTTTATTATCATTTATTTATTGAATGATTAATCAGATAATAAAGAAATCAATATATTTTAATCAATCCATTCTTCATATCAAAAGAAAAATATGAGTAATAATCATATGAATATTTTAAATTCTGTAAAATATTTTCTTGCTGAACTTACTAAAATAAGAACACATAAAAACAGGTCTTTGTTATGTAATTATAAATTACAATATCGTTTTAACGATTAGTTTAAAACGATTGATATTTCATTTTCATTTTTGAGCATTTGCAAGATTTCTTCCCTGACTTTGATTTTTTCCCCTTCATTTCTATTTAAAATACCTCCGTTTTTAATTTCGTCCAATGTATTCAAACAAACACCTTTAAATCGATTTATGTTTGCTTTGCAACAGTCCAATCTAGATTACATCATTACAGTATCGGATCGTAATTCTTTTGTTCTTCCATTCATTTAAACTGGAAACTTAACTTCAAATTGTTTCGTTATTTGAATTTATGCGTATAATTTTACTCCCCGTTTCATGATTAAAATCTGTAAGGGAGCATGAAAAGTTTTGATTTTACAAAACTTGATCGGATTTTAAGAACGGAGAGAATTTACTTTCTAAATGAATTTAATAAATTATGCAGTAAATTCGTGGGATATTTATTGGGAGCATATCTGTACGAGGGAAAAGCAAGTTCCCTACGTGGCTCAGGTGTGGTGTAAATAGCGTTGTCTTTTCTGGGGAACTAGATATCACTTCTCCGTATATATGAACTTAGTATGGCTTTACCGTTTACGGCGCATCCTACCACACACCCTCGAGTGTGTACTTGGCCTCACAAGCAAGTGTTTTCAATGGCTCATCATAGTTACTTTAGAAGTATCAGCCGTATAAATATCTAGGAAGAACTCTAAAGCGTACTCACTTGAACATAATATTCCCATGAAGATACTCTCTACGAAGTCCTTAAAAAGTTTCTCCCCTCCCACATTTCAGGAGTGCTCCTCTGTTCCTTGTCCATAAAAGTTTGAGTCACAAATTTTATGAGCTACTTTATTTTACTTTCGGTCTCTTTTTGGTTTGCCTTTTTCTGACGCTTCTTCTTCTTCGTCCCTATCTTCCTTGGCTCGCAAACACTGGGTCGCGTTTGTTGGCAACAATGTTCGTCGCTCTTTTTCTCCCTCGAAGCGCGCTAATTTCTGTAGAAGACGCAAGACGACATTGGCATCGCTGCTGTCACGGCCATCTGCATGTCTTGATGGATCGAGGCGGCCGTGATCGGGGTTCTTACACTGCGTGGGCGATGGGGTTGTTAATTACACTTCGGTTTTTCCCTTGCCGCTTCCCAAGTTCCTTGACTCTACCTCTGCCACGAGCGCCCCTCTCTGAAGGGGCGTGTTCGCGGTTATTGTTTAAGTTTCGCTAAACGCCGGCGCGGACTCGTATTATATTAGCCTCAGAAACTTGGCGCGTTGCAAAAGAATGTGTGTCGTCATTAAGATCAAAACACCCAACCATGCTACGCTGTCGTTTGTGTTCCCCTTGTTTGGCAGTATTCTTTGTTGTTTAAGTTTTCTGTGTTCGAAGTACGGCGCAAGTCTTGATGTGCTCAAAACTCCTTGGAAAGTTTCCAAGCGCGCTGCCATAGAATCTCTTTGAAATAGCGTCCAGAGGAATGTTAAATGTCTCCTCAAATGTCTTTAATTGAGGCACTTTTATGGATGACATGCATGGATAAATAGACGTTAGAAGTAGTAATTGTTAAAGCGCGTGATAGATTTTTAGTTCACATATAAAGGGTTTCTTAAGAAAATTAGGTCTTTTCGCGGACCATATGATATTATACATTTTATACATTTTTAGTCCATTTTCCCGGCGTTGCCTGGGGTTCTTATAGAATGTCATAAAATCATGGTAGATTCTATATTTCTTTACTTTCATGGTGTTAAATTTTCCCTTTTACTTATTTCTAAAACTAAATACCCCTAAGAAAGCGTATAAAATACATCTATTTTTCAGTGCTGTTTGCAAATATATACGTAATTATGAATTATTTTAAAATCCAGGAAGGAGGAAAATAAATTTTTAACAGAACGCTTAATAAACAAAGCGCACAATTAAGATTTCTGAATTCATTTTCCTTTCACGTTTAAGTTATATGCTTGAAAACTGTTCCACATAACCTGTTTTTAATTTGGCTTCTACGGTTCGATCACGATTATAGGTTCAGTGGTCCACCTCATGTAACGCAACTGAAGTCTGGCGGACACATCAGTAAGCTTGATAGTCAACTGTCTTGCGAGTGAAGTTCCCCATCACCTGATTAGCAGCTAATTTTTTATTACTTTTCTACTCTTGTAATTCATCAAAATTCACCATACTTTTTACTTTACTTACAAAGAAGAGCCCTGTCAAATTGCAAATCGTAACATCGATTTCTTTTACTGATTTCTATGTCACAGACATTCCATAGATTTCACTTTTATTAGTATAGATTTTGAGAAATTATTTTTCTGTCTTAATTATGTACCGTATTATTTAACTCTCCAGTTAAACCAGTATATTTTATTTTCAGATTGGACGATGTTACGGGAGCAAATCTTTTAACTAATTAAAGGTGCTTCATCTATTTGAATATTAAGGTAAGTTTAACTACTTACTTTTTTAAGTAATGATAGTTTGGAACGTGCTTCATTCAGTAGAATACTTATTTTATATCTCGTGATTTTTTGACAATATCAAATTATTCTCTTGAGTATAATATGTAAATCTTGAAGATGCCAACTATTGATTTTTACTACAGCTCTTAAAAGATTTCATGCGAGTATCACAAATCAGTTGTGTAGTAAAGAGGAATGTAACGATGAGCCAATTTGAAATAAAAGAGGTTGATATCAAAATGTCAGTTAATTCCTTATATATTAATTGTTTCTTATTATAATATACTTAAAATATGTGTAAATACTACATCCTAATATATTAAATCTCAAATGTCACATGTCTTGGGTAGAAGCGTTTCAGGGAACCTACGGTACAGTTTTAAAGAGTTTATTTACTAAAGAATATAGGATTTGAAAATTTATTTTCCGTATTAATAAACTGTATATACATAGTTTAGAATGGAAAAAATATATTTGTATTTCCTCTAAATAATAAAATATAAAAATAAACTTTTTTTATTTTGAGCGAATTATATGTGCGTCGTATTTTTATTAATGTTACAAGAGCTCTTTGACCAGCGAGAACTGACTGAAAAAAAAGAAGAGTTTACACAAATTACTTGTAGGAGCTCATGGTTACACATTTATTAACATAATGTTGAAAGACCCACGCTTTAAGAAACATATTTTGACTTTGGCATGTCATATTCCAATTGTATTCTTCATTCCCATGTATTCATACTCATGTTTTTTATATGGGTGAATAGAAGTAAATTTGCAGTGTATTTCAGCTGTAAATTCTTCTAAAATATTTTCCATTGATTACTTTTTTATGATCCACTTTTGCACCAATTAAAAAGGTATAGCGTATCCCCAGTAACTAACAAGTAAATGAATCAATGAAGGACATAATTTTATTTTTAATACGAAATATAACTAAAAACTAACGCTATAATAATAATAATAATAATAATAATAATAATAATAATTTTCCTACCTATGCAAAAAGCTGTCATCCTAGAAACATGGCGAACTGTCCGGAAGTTCTTCTAAACACTAAATCAAATCATAGAAAGGAATGCTTGGCATGTCCCTTATCCCTTCTTATCCAGCCTTGAGCTGAGAATTAATAAATAATATTAATAATAATAATAACAACCCTGAAACAGAAGTGTTTATGATGGCCATTCAAGATAGAGTGATGAGAAATATATACTCGAACTCGATGTAGGAAGTGCGGAAGGTCTGGTGAATCCATCGAGCTTGTAATGGCTGGTTGCTCATCTTTCGGAGAAAATGCTTACTTAAGTAGGCATAACCAAGTGGCCAAGCTAATCCATCACCAACTTGCAATGGATAATAAATTATTAAAACAGATGTAACACACCATATTATAAATACCAACCGCCAGCAATACTTGAAGATCAGAAGCATGTACTCTATTGGGATAGACCTGTGCTGACAGACAAGACAGTGGATTATAATCGCCTAGATATCCTTCATATTGATAAGGAAAATAAGAAAGCCACCAATATCGATATTGCAGTTCCACTGACTCACAACATTACTTCAACATAATCAAAAAAGGTAGGAAATACGAGGACCTAGCAACTGAGATCAAGAATATGTAGAAGTTAGGCAAGGTAGAAATGATCCCCTTAGTGATATCTGTCGAAGGTATTTTATCAAAAATGTTTTTATAATAATTTGGAAAAGCTAGGACTCGAGAAGAATATTATGAAGGTTTGCACAAAAAGCTGTCCTTCTGCAGACATGTCACCATCGTTTGAAAATTTTTGAATTAATTAATGACATCATACAGGCCAGGATGAATTTCCTTTCTGTATCGATAAAACCAAATACCAATACCATCTATGGGGTGGGTGAATGTTTCTACTGAGAAAGAATCCATGTAATAATAATAATAATAATAATAATAATAATAATAATAATAATAATAATAGAATTGATAACATTCGTATAAAGAATAATTCGTATAGAAGTGTAATTGATTCCGTGTTTGGTAGTCAACCTTGTGGTATCTGAGTTAAAGAGAGTTTCCATCGTGTCAAAATGGTTCCAGTGTACATTTTTTGACGAAATTTGTTCTGATTTCTTTTATGACATGTCAACTTTTAAGGGAAAGTGGAATGTAAAGAGAAAGTGATGGAACCAGAAATTCACGGCTCTGTCAATCTGGGTAAGTGAACAACATTTTTTCTCTTGATCTTGAATTTTACTGAATTACAAATCTTGAAAAGTGCAGTGGAAATCATTCTTATAGGGAACAACCCTGAGTTGAGGACAAAAAAAGAAATATTTATAACGCAATGTTTCAAAATTTATTAGGTCAGGATAGAAGAACTACTATAATTTAAAACATCGGCTTACACTTCAACACAAGAACCTTCCTCATATTTATGTTTAGATTCAAGAACAACCGTAACGTAAAATCAGTTTTGTTCTAGAAAAGTAAGCAAGAAATGACGCATATGAAAGTCTTCCATTCTTGGGAAATAATAAGCTAGATATGTACGCCGGCCAACACATGTTGAACACATTTTTCAGATTGTACAACAAACTTCGCTCAAAGGTTTTCGTTTTAAAGAAAGCCTCGAGTGTGTTCTGATATCACGGAATTAGAAGATGAAGAAAACCATATACAGTCCATATAAATGTAATTTTATACTGTGTTAATTACTGGTCGATAACTGCAGTATCGTATATTAGTTTCTCCACTAAGCATCATGATATGTGAGAGCTCTGGGTTAACCTAGTATCCATTCTGATTTTATACATATGACGACAATAATGCGATGTCACAAAATAAAAGATTTGACTTTATAATGGTATATATTGCTGTAGTTGATGTTTTGTATTGTATTTATTGTGTTGAGTAAATCTGAGATCCAGTTTATTCAGTGGGAGTGACTTGCTTTGTATGTTACGTTATTTAGGGAATCTCAAACGCTCATGTGTCGTAGAATATTTACATTCCTTTATGTTTTATACCATCAAATTCAGAGCTTGTTTCACATACTTTTGTGATAAATTAGTTCTACTTTTTTTTAGCAGGTTACTCGCTTGTTAGCAAGAGCCTCGAACCTCGCGTCTCTGTTGCAGTGACAGGGTCATGATTTGGATAGCCGTGCAATAAACACCTCTTGTCAGCCGTTGAGACCTTCAAGAGAGAACCGTCAGGGGCGGAAATATGAGGCGGAATATCTCATCTTTTCGGAAAATACTACGCGCAGATTCTCATAGTGGTTTGAATCAACTGTAGTTGGTAGTGTGATAGTGTCGTGTCTTCCTCCCTTTCTCCCTACTTCACTGATAAGAGGTGAGCACCCAGTGTCAGCTAACGCCAAAGGGGCTATGAGAATTTGTGTGTAGCAAATACTGCTCTTATGAGAAATTATGTGCCCTTATGTTGTGGACACGGTTGATGTTTCACTCTTGATTAAGGACTTGAATTAGTCGATACTCGGTGCTTGTCACGTCGTGGTCGCGCGTCACTTGGCATCTGTCCTCTGCCGGAAAGCGGTCCGGAACACGGACTACGCTTTACAATGGGAAGAATTAATTTAAATCCCGGGGTCAATTTTACGCCTCCGGGACCGTTGAACTGCGCTATAATCCGGGACGACGACGATTGTCGTAAACACCACGTACGGCCAATGAACGCGCAAACAAGCAAACAAATAGGCAAACAAATGTATGCGGGCTTGTCACAAGTGCGCCATGTGAACAGTGTCTGTGTGTTAGAGAGTTCCGTTCAGGTGGTCATGCCGCTCGATCAGTGCGACGTGTGATTGATGCTGTGAGGATAATTGCCTGCAACACCAATTGCTGCGCCACAGGCATGGTTACACTCCGGAGAGATAAGAACGTTAAATGGGTTGAAATTGTTAAGAATGCTAAGACACGTTTTGACGGAGTAACATAATATAATTTATTCGAGACTTGTGAGAACAACGAAAGCATCATATTCAATAATTTTTGTATGATAGATTCATTGTGAAGAGTTACTACGTTACTTCTCTAGCTTTCAATTATTAATTCATTTTGTTTTATAATGTATGATAGCTTATTTTATTTTCTTCAAAATTAAAATAGATACAGATTGAAATCGATAAATCTACATTGAAAGAAATATTATTCGGTGTGATTTTTAATCTCTGAGTCCTTTTTTTTAATTTCAATATACCGATATTCAAAAGATACCGAATTTACCTCTTACTAAACGCGGTATCCACTTCGTTCTCTTATTTGTAAAATTGAGTCTACGTCAAAATTCTATAGATATTTTTAATGTTGAGAATAGATACTTCGAGTGTATTAATTTACAATAAGAAAGAAAAAACATAAATGGGCATCTGTTTATTCTTCTGGATATCCTAAATTTGATTTTGAATGGATTATGGGAAAGATAAAAAATCGATAGGCCACATTTGTGACGTTGTAATTTATTTAATTTGCAGTTCTAATATTTAACATTTTAATTTCCGGTTTTCTATTTACACTTATTTCCATTGATTTGATCAAATTTTAACATGTGATTTTTCTGTATAATTGAATTTAATTTTTTATATGTATTTCCGTGTTGTTCCCGTACCTCGTCTGCTCCCTCAAAAATGTACAGTCATTCTTGGCAATAATTACAAAGAAAATGAAAATACATTTTTTGCGTACATGTATGTCGTGTTCCCGAAACAACAACGCGAGCTATGCTTGCAAAATACCCACAGTGTTATAATTTTCAATCAAGTGCTTCTTCCCTTTCCCCGCGGTCCGCGTGCCACAGGGCCACGCCACATACGCGGGTGCTGCTGTTTACGATGCATGGGATCCTGATTCGATTTGTCCTGCCGAGGCCGAGAATTAATTCCCCTCCCTTTCCACACATTCCCAGCCCACCTCCCCATCCTCTCCCACCCCATCCCATCTCTCCTCCAACGCGTTGCAAATCAGTGAAATGGAATACGTGGCTATGTTGTTACTACAAGCGGAGAAGACGCCCTGGGGAAACGCGTAGTGTGTGAAGGGGGAGGGAGTCACGAGTCCACTTGTTCCCCCACCCTCTCTTCTCACGCACTTGACACCCTCCTCACCCTTCCCCCCACCCCTGAGTCCTCCAACGATGTCGTTATTGAATTTCGATTTACGCGCGCAGGGGCATTTTTGAATTGAATTATCCACAGCCGTGGCGTGAACGGGTGAATGGGTCCAAGCCCCTCAGCCTTACAATAAGCATTATGCTGCTAATTCCATCCTACGACGCTCCCAATCGCTCACGTCATCGTTCCCCCACCTCCACCCACCCACATACACTTTCGGACACCCGATCGTGGTCCCGGGAGGTGAAATACTAGACCCATCAACTGTAAATTATTGAAAGGGTGTTCGAATTTTGGTTTATGCAGCCCATGTCTGGCCGGCATTTTCAATGACTGTCGTGTATCATTCTCTGACGGAAGAGGGGTGATTATTTAATTAATGTGGCGTATACGCACGGTTCGCTTATCAGTGCGGGTTGGTCCCGGATGTATTATCGCTGATTTTTTTCCGTTCACAGTAATTTTTTTCGGAGGAGAAAAGGGAAATGTGCCTACGTAGAGGCGCCGATTGAAATGTATATTTTACTCATCTTCGATAGCTGAGAGTTATTGTTTGCTTATTCAGATCGTTGGAAGAAATTGATGAGCGAAAGTAAAGCGCACGCGTATATTTGTTAAATTGGAAATCGTTTCAATCAGTGAACATTGACGGTTTGAATTTTGCGTCAAAGCATCATTCATTAAATTTTTTTATCGCTGTAATGGGTTTTGGTATTTTTCCAATATTCGAAACAAGTGAGGAGCTCTAATTTCATAAACGTGCGTGGATTATAGAAATTATTTTTGTGATTTGTTCGTTATGAATAAAATTGTTTTATGATTCTATGAAATGGTATTAATTAGATTTGTCGTATTCTGTTTAGAATAAATTGGATGAAATCGGATGAAAAATAGGTAAAAAAACGAAATAACCTTTGTGGGTTTTCTGAATAACCAGCTAGAGGTGTTTTATTTATTAAATAAATGAACGTTCTATAATTGCAAGACTTTATGACAATTGTTATGTTTGACTTTATCTTCTGAGAGAAAAAGTATATCGTATAGAACTCTGTCAATTGTACTTGGTGATACAAAATATTTAGTATTAAATAAATGCTCCTAACATTAATTTTTATTTATCAAGATAAAACTGTGTACAATGTTTCAAAACAAACCCTCATTATGAATAAAGCGTGTATTTAAGAGTTCATGAAATCCATCAAATAGCAAATATATAAACAAACATGAAATAAACATCTTATTTCTTTGTTAATTAAATTATTCTAAAACATTCGACGATAATTGATTACTTATTGCATGTTTTGTTTGTTCATTCAGATAAATAAGGATAGAAATATATAAATGAATCATCATTGAAATATGAAAAATTGCGTGGACTATCCTTTTCAAAATCGTTCGTCATTTGATATCTCTATACCTTTGAATGACTTACAAAACATAACATCAGATCAATAAGCTTTCGGGATCGTTCCTTGTTTGATTTAAAATATTCACAAAGTATTAAATTTAGTGACGAATATAATGTTTCATTGGTTTGTGACGTTAATTTTTAACTCCGCAAACAGTCGGTGACAATAGGTTTTTCACGAATACATCCGACAAATATCTGCGGTAGCACTGGTTGTGCGGTTAAAATATAAATTTTATTATAAATTTATTGTCAAAAACAGTACAAACTGCGTATGACCACGTGGAGGACAATAAACTAATTTACTCTCCGGAAGCAAGCAAGGGACCATCCCATGAATTCCGATCAAGGGCCCTCAGGCAGAGGCGGATTCAATTTTTTTTTTGCATAAGTTCCTAGATAAGATAAAAAGTTAGCTGCGAGTTATAATACAAATAGAATGTCAATATGTTTGTAATTTTACGCAAAAAATTACATGTACAAGTTATTATCGAACTATAGATTATTCTGAGTATAGTGTTTAAAAATCATAAGAGTTGAAGAAAACCCACTAAATTCACGATTTATTGTTACAATAAACACGCCCCTAGACAAAGCCTAGAGAACCTGTATAATAAATCCGCCTCTACCCGAAGGAAAAACGGAGAAAAACCCGGGTCAGGATACAATATAAACAATGTTATTTTTGTATGTAGAGAGGATTTTTGTATTTATGTTGTTCCTTCATTTGTTTTTCTTTCACAAAGAGTCACTACTAACCCTGTGTTTTTTACGTTTAAACATCAGTTTAAAAATTTATTTAGTGTTTCTGATTTCTGGTTTGGTTGTTTTTGGTTGATTTTAGTTCCACGTTGTATTTTCACTTTACATTTCTATTTTTCCCAAAAAAGAATAATTTACATCCATCACCCTCAAAAAATTGTTAAATCGGTAGGAATGAATTTGAGAAATATTATTACATTTTATTTGGTGTTCAATTTATTTATTTATGAAATATGTTAAGTTTTATTTGTACGTATGTTTTTATAAGAAGAAAGTATGAAACTTCTGGGTATTCTCTAGTTTCAAAGCTGATCTGTATTACGCTGTTTCCAGAGAACAATGAGAACACATTAAGTTGAATGAATGATCGTTTGGGCGCGATGTATGAAGAAATTTACTGACTTGAAATGGTTCTACTAAATGTGAATATTAGATTCGAATATTAAATAGACGCTTATCAACGTATTATTGTATATTTAACGTTACTATTGTAAAAAACAACGTTATATTTTATTATCTGTGTATTCACTTCAGTATCACTTTTGTTCTTCAAATTGTTTGCGGAACTTCGTCATCTTTGCGTAGTTTCTCAACGGACATCTTTTTGTTTGTTTTTGTTTTGTGTCTGAGCAATGTGATGTGAATATATTTATGAAAATGATCCTTCAAGTATAAATGAAGATAATAAATTACGCGACAGGTTGTAAGAGTGTAATGATTTGCATATATATAAAAAATATTCACATTTTCATTTCTCCCGAATTTTTTGAATTTTTTAAAAATTTAAACTATTATATTAATTAGAATCTACTAAATCAATTGAAGTACTGACGAAGGAAGCTTTTCTCCTTGATACTTATTCGAAATAAAAGAAGATTTTAAAAAAATGAATTCATTGTATATTGGATAAGAGTAATGTTGTCTTTCACTTGTTAAATTGGTTGGCAGTGCCCTTATTTACGACAACATGTATTATAACGTACAAACATTTTAATTGTTCATACTTTTACATAACGTTTCGGGGATGTATGTTCCCCCTCTTCAGATGTATTTTATATTTTCTACAAAAAACATATGGAAATTATCAGGTATATCTCATCACTAATCTCCATTACATTGTTACAAATATTCAACTTACATATGTGAGAAAGTACAAACCTGACAACATTCAGGTTTGTACTTTCTCACATATGTAAGTTGAATATTTGTAACAATGTAATGGAGATTAGTGATGAGATATACCTGATAATTTCCATATGTTTTTTGTAGAAAATATAAAATACATCTGAAGAGGGGGAACATACATCCCCGAAACGTTATGTAAAAGTATGAACAATTAAAGTGTTTGTACGTTATAATACATGTTGTCGTAAATAAGGGCACTGCCAGCCAATTCATCGTATATTGGTTTCGATACGATTTTTCGATGAACCCTCAACGAACTCTCTACGATACCGGCAAGTGCCCCTTAATTCATGTCAGTGCATGGGTAAGTTAGTCAGTCACTCAGGCAGTATCACGTTTTTATGTATCAGCTTTATGTAGATACTTATATTTGTAGTTTTGTAAACATATATAGTACATGCTATTGGTAATAGCCACCTGTCATTCGACACTTGTATCGCAGGAGTTGATCAGTACGCCATCTGCTACTGTCAGAGTTCACATATGTCTCTAACCACACTCCCATCTCCTCATATCCACCCCTCAACTACTCCATCACATCTCCGTTCCCCACTCTGTCAACTAATTTCTCGCCGCATGATGGGATTAGTAGTCGCCCAGTGAACACCAATACCAGCAATTATTTACACATTTCCTAATAATCATGTAACTGCTTGTTTCTGGATCATACTGATTAACTCAGTAATTATTATAATTTGCCATTATTAATTTAATTTTTGTTTCTTATTAACTTTTTTCAAATTTTTAGTATCACATTTGAAAAAAAAGAGGACTTGCGATCTTCCGCCCGTTATGTTTCCTTCATCTCACAGTGTCTTTCTGAGTTTTCTACCTGAACAAACTTCGCTCGTCAATAAATTTTAAATATTTCTAATTTTCTTACTGCACAACTCATTATGTTTTTGATTGATTTAAATCAAATTTGCAATCATTTACTTTGCTGTTATTCAAAAGTATTTTAAATAAAAAGAGATCAACTAGCTGAATATTTTGTTTTGCATATAGTTTCAAACAATACTATAAATTAAAAGAGTATATATACATTAAAATGCTAGTAGAATTTTTGGTACAATCAACATCATATTTCAAGTACAGTGTTTGACAAAACCAGTTTCCTCGGTTAAATGCTAGCAACATTGCTATGAACAGTTTATTCCCCCCCCCCCAAAAAAAAGCGCTTACGTAAATTTTTTAGTTGCCTTTAATTCGTACCATTTCCATCGCCTCAATGTCTAATGAAGAACGATAAGATAAGTATCTCCAACGTATCAAGATACGAGTTTAAAAGTTTCAACATGTATCGTAGAACTGTAGTGTTACTGACGTCCCTCTGCATTTTAAGCATATTTTACTCAGAACATTCACATTCGTTCGTTTAAAGTATATTTCTTTCTTGCGATATTGGCATGAGGGTTTCTTAGATATCTATAGATTTCTCTATTTGAGAAATTTACCGTTTATTTATTTTCATCTCCATTAGAAATCTCAAATAGATATTGCGTCGTATAAAACTCACTAATTTTGTTTATGCACATTCTACTTTTTTTTTGTCCTCTTCCGTCATGTCGTAGTGTCTACTTAATCTCTACGTACGTGATATGTGTATGCAAATGTACAAACTCAGAGGAGACATGAAGTGCTAGAACACGCTACCTGCATTCGTTCAAAATCCACAATTGTTCTCTCCTATCACAGCCAGTTATTTGTATTCCGTGACACCATAAATGTGACGTGTCGTGCAATAAAGAACACAATGCCAGCGTAATTATTTTAGAGTCTGTGAATGCCACCTGCAGAATAATTACGTTCGTGAGTTATGGAACCGTAACGACTCTTCATAAAATTTAAACTCCATATAGCTCAGGTTCCCTTCATCTAGATTAGACATTCTCTACCGGCCCACCCAAGCCGCCGCCGCGTCGGTCGGGTCCAGGAGAAGAGCCCTCCAACGTTACGAACGAGGGTTCGTGAGTTCCTCGTGCAGGGGCGCATGGGAGCGGAACTAGTGAGAGGTGTGCGCGTCCGCGAGGAGGGGTTTCCCCCTTGCACGTCACGTGAGCACCTGGATCCCCGAAGCGCACGTCCGATCTCGTGTTCGCGCGTTTATTACGCCACCCACCGCGCCGCCCCCGCCACGAGCCATCGGCTGGAGAATGAAGATGGCTCATGACACGGCTCGCTAGTTGGAGGCATTGCTTGGGAGGAGAGGAGATGTACAGAGAAGAGGAGGCTGGCGAATCTTCATTGCCTCTGCCGGTTGGAGGTGCGAGGGAGGTTGCATAGCTATGTATCGGTAAGAGCTGAAGGGTTTGTGCTATTATGTGGTATAAATATATATTTATTGTACATGGTAGAGTATTACTAGGAGCAGAATGAATCATTCTTATGATGTAGAAAGACAGCATGCGGTGCCACTCCTCATCACTGATATTTACATGTCTTTCTTGATAGTATGTGTTCAATGCACTAAAGGGCGAAACGGAAGCATGATTCATCATACTTATGACAACTAAAAGGTAACTTTTTTTGTAGGTCTATCTTTACCCCTATTGTACGTACCCAATAGTAAAAAATAATACAATTGCAAATATAATTTTCTCGCATTCCTGATGAACTATGAATAATTTGTTTATAAATTATTAAGGCCTTTTTGGAAGAATCGGTTAGGACTGTATACAAGCATCCTTAATTTCTTAGTTTATCTACTTAGTTAAAGGAATATTTGTGACATTTGAAACTGTTAATTCATTGATAAAAAATTGAATACCCAGACATAACCTGTTTCCTGTCCATATGCAGTTTTTACCTCGCAAAGCTAACTCCCTCTTCGAAACATAATTTTAAGCTTGTACTTAACTGCATGGAAAACGATCAGTCGTATTAGATGTGATCCCAATCAAGCAATGTGACATTGTGACAAGCTGCACGATTTATTAGTTGTTGAAAGTAAGGACATCAAACTAAATAGTTTTTAACGTATACAATTACTATGAACTAAGGAACATGGTTTCTAATGGTTTCCTGTTCTAACAGTAACTTGTACCAATTGTTAAACTTCCCAAAAGAACGTATGTTGGATACCTATAAGAATGACATGACTTCGTAGAGGAGGACGATGAAGATTGAACTGGCCTGATGTCTGTGCGAGGTATCAAATTCAACGTATGAACGTGAAAACATGGAATGGGAATATACATTTGGGAGACAGTGTTGTAAATGACCACGACAGGGTTAATCTGGACGGGAGATGCAAAAGTTTATTTCAGTCAAATATGTTACGACGTCGCATCACTGCTAATCTGAGTGTGCTTGTTGATTCTGATTTATATCATGTCTCTACTTCTGACGCTCATTTAGCTAAAATTGTATATAATATACCAGTATTTTAAATAATTTACTAGTTCTTTTTAACATGGTTATTTTTAATTCTTTAAATTTTCAAATTGTTTCTCTTATTGTTCATAATAATAATGTATAATTTATTTATTTATTCGATTTATTGATCTATTATAATTTCAAATAATCGACGCAAATCGGAGTAAGAATATTTCTGTATAATATTTAACAACCTATTTTTGTTATATACGATGTATGTAATGAGTATGTGTTCTAGCTATTGACATATTCCGTCAATTATATTAAAAATTGTTCTTGGTGGAATAATTCATTCATGACTGAATTCTCAATAGCTCTGTAAAACATTTTCAAGTTGTAATTCCTTTTATTTTAAGTGTAAAAGTATTAATTCCCACATATCGTTTATCCTTGAAACTGTCTATCTATCTATCTATCTATCTGTCAGTCTGTCTATTTATCTATCTCCCATACAATTCAATAGATTGTGATGTGGCTTTGGCAAGTTGTTGTGCACTCGCCCGCGAAGATTTCTGACATAAAACAACTATTCTACAATAGATGATGTGCGTGTCGTTTCAATAAAGAATGTATTTCTTATAGTTTAATGGGATCAATTAAATTCTGTGTGTGTATTTTTGTAGATTTTCTTCGCAATATTTAATTTTTGAGATAATTAAAAGTGAAAATTTAATATCACGAAAATAAAGAAATATAACTAAGATATGAATATAGAATATTATGTAAAAACTTTGAGAAACGCTGGGCAAAATGATCTAAAAAATCCAGATCTGCAGATAGGTGTTTTAATAACAGTATGTACAAGAATGATTGTTTTAAGTTTCGTTCGAAATCCCGGGCAACACCGGGCAGTTGTGCTAGATTCGTGATGATTATTTATGACACTTTTCGAAGAAAAAACTTAATCCTACATTCCCCGTGTTCACTGGGAGGGAATGGTTTCGTCTTATATTTAGACCTGTCATTGGATCGAGGTCCTGTCGACGAGGGTGGTGGATGCGCGTGAGGGGGACTTGTAGCGCGTTGGACGATATGGTGCTCGACGCCAAGAGACTGGAAGGCCAATGCCGCGCCACGTCGCGTTCCGCTCTCTGCGTACAAACGAGACCATGTCGAGCGTTCGAGTCGCTACCCTCGACCCTACCTGTAACCCTTGCGGCACCCCTTCGCTTTGGGCTTTAAACGATCTCCCCCGCTGTGAATGATGGAGAGGTAGTGGGGGCCCTTAAGGATTACATGATGCGAATTGCATCATTGATATGTTCGACGAAGTATTGTATGGAGTTTATCTAAATAAATAAATGTTTCTTAAAAAACTTGAAAGGTTATCGGCCATAATAATAGGAATTGGTTACTCGCTGTTAGGTCGGACAAATATAAACGTAATTATATCATTTTGTCAACGTTTCGTCTATTTCTTGTAGTCATCATCAGGGCTCAATAAAAAAAATATTTTCACAACCATAAATCTACTTAATTATCACCATGATGACAACACACATTTTACTAAAAATGGCGCACCTGCTTTCTTAAAGATGTCCATTCTGTACACTTTTCTATTGTACTTATTTCTCTTTTCATTGTTTCACATTTCTGAAGAGTGTTCAGTTCTGCCAAAAGATTATTAATTTTCGATTCATGAAAGGTTTCCTGGAAAATTTTCTATTTTTTCGTACATTTTAAATTTATACAAGATTGTTCGAAGTGGTACTTAAACAATATTCAAACCTTTTTTTTTATATTTCGTTTTGACTTTCATTAAATATTACATTGAAAGGACGAGCAAAAACGGTAAAGTCTCGCTGTGAATGAAAGTTATTTGTTGACGCTGCTCGAAACAAAATGGGTGTTAATTATTCATGATGAAGTTAGTTGTAAGGTAAATAATGTCGTTCTTTATATGGAAATGGTTTTTTAAAATTATTTGTGTGTGTTAAGCAGACTTGCCTATTTTTTTTAATTGATGAGAAAAATAAAGATAAAAAATAAAGTTCAATTTATTAGTAAATTAAAATTCTATCCAGTATTACTATGCTTCATGGAATTCAAACTGCTGATGGAATATATTTCAAAAATTGTGCACATACCTCGCTGCATCATGCGTTGAAGTTCCATCCGCGACAATTTTTACATTTTACGACTTGTCATGCGTGGCTGATATGGTTTTCGAGTATGGCGTTTGTTTATCGGGTATGGCAGGTTTCTTTTGCGTTTGGAATTCAGTACTTTCATAATTCACTATTGAATAGCCTATTTTATTTTTCGCCAAATACCACTTTTTTTCATTTATTTAACTCACAATACAATATCTCATTATGGTAGAAACAAGGTACGAAAACAAACGTTGATGCCATATTACAAAAAAAATTATTGCGATTCCGAAAGTATAAGTTTATTTGTCACTCTTGATATTTACGATAATTATGAAAAAGTTGCTCCGCTCTTTTTTTTCCTTCTCTCCTCCACCTGTGTAATTAGTAGTTCAGGTTATTTCAATTTATCGCGGGCCATGTACTATTGTAAACAATTGTTCGGTCACAGTCGAAGATGTTACATTTGTTAGTCCTGGGGATTCCATCCTTTTGAGTGCACTTTCTAAGAGAAATAAATCTAATACTCACATATTTTACGTACAAGATCACATAAGCTGTGCATTCAAGACGTTGTTAACAGACTCTTTTGTAAAATTTGTGCTTTTTGCTACACTCGACACAGTAAGTGTACATTATTGACTCGAATCAAAGAACACCAACGGAATGAAATGAAAGTAACTTCAACGATAGAACTATTATCCATTTCATGTTGTGCCAAAATTTTAAGTCGTCCTGAGTTAAAATTGAGCATTATTTATTGTTCATTTTCTCATAATACCTAACCACCGTGATTTTCCTGATAAAAAGTGATACCAATACGAATAGTCTATTGATTTCAGTTATTTTATAATGAAAAGTTAAATATTTATCAAAGTTTCGAAATTTAGCGTATGTTGATGCACTTTGATTCCACGGACGATGTCCTTTCTCTTTAAAACATTTTGTTGATGATTTTTTTATTTTCATTTACTTTTTTGTTACCTCTCAATTTTTTTCATTTCTGCTTTATTTGCGTCTAGCCACGTTTCATACACTGCGGCGTACAAGCCAGTGCTGGGTCCAGTTGTTGAAAACCTTAGGTTGACTAACTTACTTATAATGAGCGTTCAGCCGTTGCTAGGTGCAAGTACTCATGTTAAAATGGAATGGACAAGACTGAAGCCAGTTTCCAAGAAAATATCAATAAAAATGTACAACCATGTTCTATTGTCGCTACTCTTGGTGTTGTCATTAACATTTCAGGCGATGCGGTCTCCACACGATCTATAAGACAGGAAGATTAGAGAGGTTGTGTGGAAGGCGGTGGCTTGGAGTGTGAATAGTCTATGCTTTTCGTCTTTTTTTATCGTTTTACAAGCGGTGTATAAAATGGTGATTTCTTCCCTCATCCTACGTCTTCAGAATGCTTTCTCCACGCGCAAGGGGAAACAGCTGCCTAGATTGAAATAAATGCAAATGTAAACATCAGCCCAGTCGGGGTATGTTTAAGCAATCCATATAAAACAGTTAAAACGAACTGAGGATGATTATGAATCGAGAGGATGCGCTGAAAGCCGACGTGATGTCATGGGAATTGTTCTCCGAAATTTGCATGATGCTCGGAGCTTATGCTATGAGGCGAGTCAGGGTTTCATTTTCTAAGAAAAGAAGTTTCTTAAAGTCATGAATACTAATGTTTTTTACACTTGTAATGAAACGTTGGTTTTTCTAATTGTTGCATATTTTATTATGCAGTTTACGTAATTAATCCGTAGAATTTTTGACAATTCGTAAATTAAAATTTTTGGTTTATTGATAATGGATTGTCACAAAAGATATTGAACAAATACTAAGTTCCATTATGAGAAATATGAAGAAATCTATAAATAGTATCACATAGTGACATTATTTATATTGTATCAAAAAAATATCTACAACATAGGATGAAATAGTGCACACAAACTAATAAATCGTTAAATATGTTGATTAATTTTTATTGTATTTAGTAATTAAAATATATTTACCTTAAATTTTCCTCTAATATATAACTCCCTCGCATATATAACTTCCTTCTCATTGCAAACAATGTACTATTAATTATCCTATTGATCCCCAAAATCCTTTCATTAATACGAGGACTTTACTTACTATCGTTGTGAGGGGTAACTAGATGTGTTTGTTTAGTGAATTGCTTTGGAAACCATTAATTTATTCCACAATTAGTAACAACAGGTTGTATGTGAAAGACTTAATGGATTATGTGTACTTATTCGTATCATCGCGTGATACGAATTTTGTTCACATTAGTACCAGGTATTGAATATTCCCACTCGTGAGTGCCTTACCCGAGAGTCTACGTCTTGCGTTACCCCGCGAGTTGGATAAGAGAGAGGGATGTGGGAAGAGGGGCGAGAATAAGGGCGTTTCGCGCACCGTTGGCCAGCCATAGCAATGTCACTGAAGGACGCGCTCCCTTCCCTTTACCATCCCATTCCCATGTTCTCAGCATAGTGCAGCGCGGCGGGCGATATTCAATCCGCGGACTTTACGATTTTTCAAGGGGGAGAATTCAGCCCCGCCAAGTAATAACTAATAGGGGCAAAGGGAGCGGTGAGGGTGGCTGAGAGTGGTGCCGCATCGGAGGGCGCGACTCCTAATCCTCGCGGGGTATTGGATCGAATCCCTCGAAAATTGCGTTATCGCGCCGACCCGATCGCGCCGCCATAATCCCACGGAGAAGGGAGGGTTTGTGCGTGGGAGGGAGACACCTGCTCGCTCGGCGCATCGTTCTCGTCGATGTCCCTCCGTCCTCCCTCACTCTCAAACCTACTCTGCGTTCCATTACCTTTCTCCTGATTTCTATCATTCTACCAGACTTTGTATACCATCCTTTCTTCTGGGCCAGTTATTTTCTGTATAAAAAAGACTAATTATATATTTTAGAACTGTGTGGTACACCTCAAAAAATTAAACGGTATCTTTCGTAGCATGTGCCAGTTTAAGTATGTAAATTCAGTTCAGAAAATCACCACTGATATAATAATTATTTTATTGTTAGCTACATTGTAAATTTATATTTAATGCTCATTATCGGGTGATTCTATGGAAGTAATATTATTAAAAAATTGTTTAATAATGGGAATACCATATATTTTGTACGTATTTTGAAAGCAACTGCAAATATCCAATCACAAAAATTGTTCGTGTCACGGTTTAAAATGATACAAATCAAACAATATTCTAAAAAATCTAGTATTTATTTTCGCGAGGATCGTTATTCATTATTTACAACGTTCTGACTCACACTTCAGTGATTTTGTCGTGACACACTACTCCTCCGGGAACGGCTTCAAATTGACTGCTCGAATCTTCAACCTCCATTCACTTTCATTGCTCTTATCTGTTTGTGTTAGGGTATTCTAAGACTTAATACCTTCTAAGGTGAACCACATAGGTAATTAATTACGCTACAACATAATACTTCTTCATGATGTACCTTTCGCGATGTTTACCCTTCTCTTTTTTTGCGAATTTATAGATTTATCTCAACCTAGGCCTATATCATATAATATTCCCATCCATATATTTGTCTCATTACATCTTTTCTCCTTTCCTGGGAGTTCCTCAATCATTCACTCGTCCTTCTCGCCCTTTAATCATGTCTTTCGGATTTTTCTACCCTTCTCTCACTCTTAGCCTCTCAAACCTCGCTCGTTGCAATTTCTGACTCGTCCGATGTCTCCGCAATTTATAATTAGATCACAGCGCTGGACAGAGCCTCTATAGCTCTTCCAATTCGGTGTTATTTTCCATTTGCAGAGTTGGCAACAATCGATTTCCGATGGTTTCATTTTTTGTGTGACGCTGTAGATTCAGTCGTTACCTGTGGTAATACCGAGGGTCTGAGTGGTCCAATTTATTGGTCCATCCATTGTCCCGTGGGATATGAAAGTTGACGCAAAGGCCGCGTTTGATATAATGGGATATTTTCACATGATAAATGAAATCGATGTACTATTTCTTGGTGATGTATTCACGTAGATCTCCATGAGTGAAGGACTCCGTAATCATCACATCAAATTTCAGTGTTCGCTCATGAATAATGTTTGACGTATTTAGAGTAGCTACATCTCAATTTGAAATTTATGGTTGCGGGGATTCTTATGAATTTAGATGAAAATGAAAAACAAGCGATCGATTTTCTTTGGGGGAAATGATTTATTTGGAACTGAGGAGAGAATGTGTGCGAGCTGATTTCTTCTCTCCAACACATTCCTTGTTTCTCTTGTGGCTTTTCTTCCATTTTTATCGTATGACATCATATCAAATTGATTATTTTTAAAAAAATCCATACAACTTAGCTGGTTTTTAATCAGTTTTCTTTAGTTACTGAGACTTTCATATCCGCGTTGACTGAAGTCAAGTTTAGAAATCTCTTAGATTACGGTGAACCTCACCGCCAGGTAACAGATTAATCATGTTACGTCGAATGAAAATGGGAGACGGGACCGGGATTCGAACCCGGGACCCCGAGCTCTACGCGCTCAAGCGCTTACCAACTGCGCAGTCTCCCATTTTCATTCGACGTAACATGATTAAAATGAAGTCAAGTTGCTACCTATTAACAAAACTTGGAAATATTCGCCAAAGTAGTTCTATTTAATTAACAATTCACTGTACTGATTTTGAATGTTGGACAAGAACAATTATTTTGTTATTTTAAAACATTAATACATTTAGATTGTCTTTCTTTGACAAGCGTCGCATTATCTTCTGTCACGTGTTGTGGCTGTCTTTTCCGTTAGAACAGTATTTTCAACAGTTTTTGGTGAATAATTGTTGTAAATACCCCTTAAAGTACGAAAATCTTGCGTTCTTATTTCCATTTGCTATGTTTTAATAGGGATTTTTTAGCTACGTTAAGCCGGTACTTTTGCCAGGATAAAAAAAAACGCGAAAATTTCTTCATATGAACCCATAATAATTTAAAGTCAAATAATTTAGAATTTTGCACTGTAAGGGTATGAAAATTCATGGCCACTGGATAGGGAATTATTCATACTATCATTTGAAACATTTTTGTGTTGTACTTAAGCCTAGTCGCTCTGACGGATATAATACCTTAAAGAGAAAATTGGGCGTGCTAAGTAACTAAACAAATCTATGAATTTGTTATGTATTTTGATTGAGAAGATGCAACATTTTATGACAGTTAAATGGTAGGGAAATATCATTGTTAACGAATGCCATATTGTAAATAATTTCCTGTCTATTTTAAAACAATAATTGTATTTGAAAGTGTGATATGCGAAGCTGAAATAATGTAAGTAACGTCCTAATATCACTACAATGCTGTGTTAATATAAATTTAATCTACTCGTAGCTTGCTCTCTGCCACCTCGTAGACTATACCCATGCGGCGATTTCCGCCTTGGCCGCAATGCCCGTCTTCCTTCTACATCCGATCCCACGGGATTCCGAAGTCAGAATGTGTCATCGCACACCCCTAGGACAGAGGGAATATTAAACCACGTCGGGAGTAACAGTTTTTTTCCCTCTAGATCCTTGGGGCGCACAGACGTAATAACTAATAAGCCCCACTACGCGTCCCTCAGGATAGGGGAAGGAGGTAGATGAAGGGAGTGTGAGTGAAGGCGATGGTGGTATCGTCGGCTTAAGCCCAATCGTAAATTCATACAAGACGCCGCCGACGAAGCAACTCGCGGTCCGAAGCGTTCCCCGCACGCAAATGTACCTTGAAATGAGTCGCAGTTTCCCCTCTCCCCTTCAGGAGCAGGCGGATGACTGAGGAATCGTGCGTGAAGGATTCGGGGTGAAGTGAGGAGTAAAAAGGGGTGGAGGGCAGCACATGCTGGCTTCTACTGATATGATTCTAGGAATATAGTTTTGTGATGTTAACGAGAGTGGTATTATGTTGTTTCATCATGGAACAATATAGGTTTGAAGTATCACGATTGGATTGATAAATAAATAATAATAATAATTTATTACTAATCAGAAGAAATGTTGAGTGGAGGAATTCCATTTACGAATGATCCAATATCCAGCAACCTTTTCCTATATTTGGATAGTTTCATATAAGGACATTGAGTGGACATTGATTCGTAGAATGGAGGATTAATTTTTGCCATTTCCAAAATGGTGGTGGAGGACAATTCACTAATCAACTAATTAGAGAACCTTTAATATCCCATTCTACGAATCAATTTCCAATTAATGTCCTTTTATGAGATTATCCAAGTATAGGAAAAGATTTCTGAATACCCGGAAGCAAGCAGGGGATCAACCATCAATTTCGTTGAAAGTACGACTGCTTGTCGATACTGGGTACAGGTGAGACAAATAGTATAAATAATGAGAAATACGCTTTAAAATAATTACTCGCGTGTTAATCAATTAAAAGTAGTGAAACGTACTTGTTATAAACTTATATACTTGTTAAATGTTAGGGAATTTATGAAAAGTCGAATTCATATTTTATTGTATTGAGTATTATCTTGAATATAAAGGCACTCACAAAGGGATGAAATCAGAAGAATTGTCTGCTGGCTCAAAAAATACGAAACTTGATCAAAGAGATTTGCCTGAATTTACACACATAACGCTACAATGTATGAAGAGATCAATTAAAATTCATCACGACTCACATAAGTGATAACGAATCCTTGTGCAGGCAGTTCCGACGCTGCATAGACGTTCAACAAATGGTGAACCCCTGGCACACTGGTGAAGTGAGCTACGAGAATTCGACGGCACGAATCTCAGCATCAGAAATGGAAAGCGAGGGAGCCACCTCACCCGGAACGGTTTCTAAATGGTTATGATACGACGGAAGGGTGCAAACCTGGTCTTGGAGACCACTTTTCTTTTTCAGTTCCTGTTCCTGGCTGTCACGGATGCTGGTAGCTGGGTGTTATGGATGGCACACGAGAGGTTGCGAGTACTTCTTACAAATTAGTTTTTGGCCTGTTAGATCTGAATAAAATCCCAAACTATTTACGAGCTAACTTATTCTCTACTTACGGAATAAAAAATAGTTAAGAATACGGGGAAAGAAAATGGAATGAGGACACAAAAAATGCATTAAAAAATAAGATATAGCACTCAGTCCGCGGAATTCTTATTGTTTTAGCTCGCTTATTTTTATAGGTAAACGTTTGTCTATAACTGATCTATAAAGTCTCTATGTTTAGAACTGTAGGAACTGCGAGTCGGCGCGTTGATGATATAATAACCCGGAGTGGGTAGCGCTGACAGCTATGAGAGCAAAATTGTCTTCTCCCGTAAAAACTGGAATAAGCTCCACAAATCGAGGCAAAGTATTAACGGCCGACTTATAGGTATACATAAGCGATAATGAATGCGAACATGTATACTCAGAGTGCGTCTCGTCTCTTGTCCCTTAGATTTGCAAAACCGCTTCCGAGATAAACGGTAAAGCGATTCGTGAGGCCACTGATAATTAGAAAGAACGTGTAAATGCGATATTATAAATGACGTCATTTAAAGCACGGTTTTTCTGAAACAATTTTTTACTAATGTACGAAAGCAAATTTTTTCAAATGCTCAATCATTGAAACAATAACTACATGTCTTTCTTGAAAGTATATTGGAGAAGCTTGTCATTCTACTCTTGTTTAAGCGAAAAATGATGTCCGTTATTAACAATAAATTGAAGTAAATTAATCACGATCAAAATTCAAATAAAATGCGCAATATTTAGTGCTATCTTGTGTATTTTATAAACTTTTACCTTTACAGATGAAAATATATTTTACTTACAACGTTTCGACAACTGGTTTGCGACGTCGTATGGTGTTTCTCAATAATGTCAATACGTTACATGGATACATGTGATTTGTTCGACAAACGTTTGAGCATTTAGCCGATTGTTTTAAATAACCGTACCCTATGTTATTGACATTGAGAAACCTGTTATTGAAACGAATGAATAAAACCGTCACACTTTCCAACAGACAATCTTTCATCACAACACTTTAAAACCACTTCATAAAATTACATATTTACAATTTAAAATATTATAAGAACGTTTCGACACATGTTTTAGGTCGTCATCAGGTTAGACTTTTCTGAAAAGCTATCGAAAAATTTTGTTGGGAATTTTATACAGATGTTGAAATATGCTGTTAATGAAACGTTGGGAGTCAAGTATATTATTTGTCTATGAGACGTCGTAAAAGTTTATAATTGAATAATATGACGATGATTGTCGTAAATGGCACTCATTTTCTGTTATGTGTAGGGACACTGGTTAAAACAATTATGAAGTGTCTGTAACTCGAAGTTTATTTACGCTTTAGATATTTCGTCTTCATACACGAAATTTATAACAAAAATACAAAAATTAATTTCTTGTCATCTCGCCTGCGTCATCTTATTACTATCTCATCTACATTGAACTCTAGAACATCATGAGCGTCCTTATCTTCAATGAAGATTGAAATTGATTTATAAAAGGAATATCTTCGTGTATCGAAAGTAGGTTATTTTATGGCTCCTAAATGAGATTGAATTTACATAGAATATATGGATCGGTTAATGCATGTCCTTTTTGACGCTCACGGCCGTTCCCTACCCACCCCTCCTTACGATATCGCGATCTGCAAAGGACTGAATGCTTACCATAAGGGTTTCTACCACCTCGCTTCCCTTGCTTCGAGCCGATCAATGCTCCCGCAGCTGTGCGAGTGGGGGATCACCTTAATAGCTTCTAATGGCGTCGGACGCCACTTTCCTGCAGGGCATTCAAGTGTGCCAAGTGGTGATTTCTTCCCGTAAATTCGGGCTCTCTCCGTTTCAGAAGAGAACCGGGACATTTTTTTTAGGTCGTTGTGTGGGTGGTAGGAGTTGGTTTTTGCTTGGAACAGGAAAACTTTAAATTTAGTATCTGGGAATTCATAAAGTGGACGATGAATAAATTCGATTTTATATTATTTATGATACGCCGTAACCTAATATCTCTTTTGTCCGAATCTCTTTTGTCATGGAAATGAAAGAGTAAAGAGCATAAAATAATCTTAATTCTTTAATGTTAATGATTTTCACCGCTTCTGGAGCGTATGGAAATTACAAATAACTTCTTCATTTAGAACAAAATCATAGTATAGCAAAATTTTGATACCACTCATTAGAGCAATAAGATGAACGAACGCAGAGGTAAAGAAGCACACATACTAATCTCAAATCTCATTTGCCAATTTTTAAAAATTTCACAGAAAGTATAGTTTATATTTAATTAAAAGAAGTCTTCTGTAACCCATTTGCGAAAATGTTAAATTATGTAGAGCATATATAAAAGAAAAATTTATGTACCATAAATTTTCTGATAATCTGATAAAGAGCAGCTGAGTTCTAAATCCTGTAACATGACTGGCAAGTTGTAAAACATACAAAAACTTTAATATATAATGAGTTTTGTCAGAACTATGAATATTTTTAGTGTTCTTTATATTGTTTGATGCGTGCTGTTTTGTTTTTCCTTGGAGTTCAGATAAAATTGCTTCTACAAAATATTTTTGTATGACAAGGATCTAATTTATTAAACAGCACTTCTGAAATTATCATTTATTCTGTATACAACGATTTTCTAGAGCACAATAGAGTCGTGGGAAGAAATGTCTGAAGTAAAATTTCAAAATATTTTTTGTATACTTCCAGATATAATTGTAATACAGCATTTCCAAGGTATATTCATGTCCAAATAAACGCCAAGGTACATATCATGATAAAATTTCTGTATCATACTCTACTATTTCTTACTCATTTTATTTGATACAATATTATTTTTAAATCCGTAAATATTTTGTATACCATTGTTTTAGCAGTTCGATCTCGTATGCACTGAATTTCTAGTATCATTTCTTATATCGGTTTTTTTATGGTTGCTTACTTTTGCAACATAGGCGTTCTGGAATTTTATTTGTCCAATTATCTTTTAAACAATGTATTATTCGTCCTCTTTTTACGTGTTATTTATACAGCACTAATCTAACTCTACTGAAGTGAAATAGATTTCCATAATTTCAACCTTGACGTATTTATTCCAGATTCGTCATTGTAAGCGAACGATACCATCTAGCTAACTAAAATTTAGCGCTACTTAACTTGGTATCATCATATTCATAAATTTCGCCGAAAATTCTACTTACTTTTAAATAATAAGGGTTTTGAGTATTTCATCCATACTTCATGAATTCATTAATAATGCAATGTTTTATTCTGCTTTTCTTTCTTCATAAAAAGTTTTCGTTTTACTCTGTGTAATTGAATGTTTATATACATTTTTATTCTAAAAGAATTCTTGGTATGAAATTTGTCATGTGATTGATGTATAAACAAGTAAACGTTGTTCAATACAATATAAGTTAGTGACCGCTATCCATTTCATTGGGAAATGTATTGCCAACATAGTAACAATTCCCGCAACGTGTCTTCAAAGCGATATTTCAGCCTTTACAATTTCGGAGTCTCGCTCACAGAACGAACTCGACACATGGGGGGTTGGGAGGCGGCTGCGTGTCCCCCGTGGAGGAGATGAGGGTGCGCCAGGACCCCTTCGACATCGTTAGGCACACAAAGAAATGACCGCGCCGTCTCCGCCGTCACCCCCGCTCCCGCCCCAATCGTTGCCTTTGTCCCGCTTGTCGACCGGCGATCAGGAGGACGAGGACTGGCGACGAAGTCAAGAAACAAAGTCGCTTCCTCTTGCACGCTGTCACCGATCACGTCGCTATCACCCGTGTCACCAGTTCAGAGAGACTCGGCACTGCTACCTCTAGAGGGAATTTTTCACTATTTCCATCAATGGTTTTGCATTTGTGATATTTCATTTTGCGTGCTATGTAAGATCTTTCGTTCCTGAGATTATCGAAATATCTACTGTTCGGTTTTCGTACACTTCCACCATTTTTAACCTTCTTCAACTTCGTCTTCTACTTCTTCTTCATCTTCTCATTTTCACAGGGACATTTATCATGTTCAGTTTGTTTTCCTTTCGTGCTACACATGATTCTGCTCATAGTTCAGCGTGGGTTGCCAGTTCATTGGTATGTTTCACAATGTGTATTTTCATTTTTAGTACATTTTGAAAAAGCCTTTCAGCGCTTATTTGTTGCTTTATATTAATAGTGTTCTATAGATAATGGATTTTTTTCAATCCTGGTTTTTCACTGGTTATTAGCTGTGCTGAGCTTTGGTCGGACTTCATATAAAGTTATTCACATAATTTAGAATGTTAGTTTAGATCATAGTTCTTTTAAATTATTTTATTTACAAGTATAAGAATTCCACTTCACGTAAATTGAATGTAGAGAAGTACCTACAGAATTGGTTTCTCGGATTCTACTGTTTGATATCCAACTCGTTCCTTAAAATGTTTTGGTACATTTTGTAATTGAAATAATTTTCAATGAACGGTCATTTATCAAATAGATCAAATATATAACGACAAGTTAGTCTCACTATATAATTTTTCGAAGGAATCCCTAATTTTTGCTCCTAGAAATCAAGCAATTGACAATCTCAGAACGTGTTTTCCCTTCTGACTCCTTCGTATTTCTTGCCTAGTTTATCTCGAACCTATCAGGTCCATTGTCATCCATTTTGTCCACTATATATCCTTGTTATCATCCCAACTTCCACCCATCCTCCATTGCACTCGCTTTCATCTACACATCCTCTTCCTCTGTCCTCTTCGAATGAGGGAAGGGGGAGTCGCGATGCCATCCCCTCTTCTCTTCGCATCGCACGCAGGTAGCTACCCGAGAGGTATGCAGACTGTAGACAACGGGTGTGGGAAGGGAAAGCCACCCCCACGTGCAGACCTATTCCTGTACTCCCTCTTGCTCAAAACCACTGCTTTTCAGTTGACTACAAGTTGGAGACTGAGCCAGTGGTTTCTTTTTTCGTGTGCTGTTCACGTGTGCTGTTCATGTGAGGTGTTGGTGTATACGTGTGTTGATGAGAGTAAATTGAAGGATTTATATCGTCTTCATTTTGTTCGGTAGGACTTCTATACATCTAATTATTTCATTTGTCTAAATCATAGCGAGTTTAGATATCTTTAATTTTAATTCATTAGAGAAATTGCGCGTTTTCGTTCGTATAAATACTTATTTTAAAGTCAGTTCATAAAACACAAATCAATAATACGAGCTAGTATACGAATTAAAAATGCAATGAAATAAATTTATAATTTCGTTCGATAGTCACTTCTCATATAGTATTTTTACGATCCTATTTTGGATGAAAATTATTTTCTTGTATTTTACGTTTGGTTTTAATAAGAATGTTTTCGATATTCGGTATCATATCTTTGTGTGTTTCTCGTGTCTCATTTCTGTGTATGTTGAGAAAGCAACTTTGAACTTTGCCTTCCCGAGGACATTCTGAGAATTCGCGGAAGTAAGTGGGAGAAAACAAAATTGCAAAAGAAGCGTTTTACGATTCATACATGTAAACAAATTTATTGCCAATATACTTAAAAATTAAAATCTGATGTAAAATAAGACAAAAAAGAAAAACAAAAACAAAGCACAATCCATTTAGTTCTTAAAACAATGAGTCTCATGAAATTGGAAACTTTTTTCTTCTGTGAATACAGATGTCCACTGACCGACATATCAGGATGTTGGAATATTAGATTCTTCAAAAAAAATCTAGCAAACTACAATTTAGTCATGTAAAAAAAAAAAGAAAAAAGAAATGAAACATTATGCGACAGAGAAAACCATTAATGTAAATTTTTGACATTTTTCCGTAAATTTATTGCTATCCGAAATAGATCCGACAAGTTGAGACATAGGAGTGATGAGAAAACATGGTAAAAATACCGCGAAAAATATCACATCAATCCTTTCAAACTATTTCTGGGTTTGAATTCTCAATTAAAAGTTACCAAATCCTGAAAATTTTATCCTCGAAACTCCTTTATAACATTTGTGATCGAACGAGAACCAAATCCGTCGGTTGTGTCATTGACTGAACCAACTCAAACGCTAAGTTCATTTGAGTGGAAGGGTCCAACCCGAAAACAACCAACGTTGCTCAACATCTCCTGACGCGCGGTTTCCTCTGTGGTGCGTTGGCCTCGAACCCCGTTCTCCAGAGACTTTCCTAACGAAATTTATCGGCGTTGAAGCAAAGCCGGTGCTCCCTTGCAACTCAGATTTAGTTCTATAGTAGAATTAACTGTTCGATTGTTTTCTGTTACGCTGTTTAGCCACAAAGCAGCGCAACTCACGGGGATGCTGGTAATTCAATTTAACTGTGCGGTAGCGCCCGCCTCGCTGCGGCGGGCGTGGAGGACCATTTGGGGAGGGGAGTTACGTACGAGGGATTGTGTTTGGTCTTCCCATTTCCAATCGACGTTTCTCTACATTCCGATCGACGTTTAACGACTCTTGATGTTTCAATTACGGGAACTGAAAGGATTTGTTTTTTGTAGTTCGGTGTTTATACAACGGTTCTTTACCAATTATATTTTCTTCTTGTCTACACATTTTTCACACTGTGTTTGAGAGGAAATCGGAAGTAGCCCTAAGATCGTTTTCTGGAACTAGTTTGATTGTTGAAGACGTATCTGGTCATGTGACAGTTGAGAGCGTAAAGTTTTTTTCGATAAAGTAATCACACTTTTTTTCTTCTGGTTTTGGTAAATTTTTGACTAAATATGTTTCCATCGCGGAGAATTTTAAAACATGTAAATTCCTTGAAGGAAAAGATCGTTAATGTGATGATTTTTTTAAAAAACAAAAATATTTTTGGTTCTTGAAAATAAGGGATTAAATCAGATGAGTAATTATTGACCCCAGTATTTAATAAAGATCATGAAATGTTGAGATAGGGTCAGAAACAAATTTGTGTGTTTGTCAAGGTTTCGGAAAATATATTTCCTACAGTTATACATGAATACCTGGTTCATACAGAATTAATCGTACATTATATATTACATACTTGATACCTATAGTAGTTTTCTTTTGACCGCTTATATTTTCCCATTAAACGTCATTATTTCCGAAACGTTGGCAAATACATGAATTTGTTTTAATTTCTGACCTTGTCTCAACATTTTATGCTCTTTACAAAGCAGTTGAAATTCAGAGACACAATGAAAATTCATTCTCCAATTGCTTCCAAGGCGATCCCAACAAGTTCTCAAGTAGACGTTCTACATCGCTAGCAAGTGCCTCATAATTTATGGCTTGGAAATCTAGGTAATTCGAGATCTATATGTAACTCCTTTACATCGGTAAATCAATTTGTTTTAGAAATCCCACGTTTCGAATTACTGTGTTTACACTGTTTGTATTACATATGTGATTCAACGATTAAATATTTTATTTTGAAGTTTCTGCAAGTTTTTCCATGTTGTGTTTGGTTGTTTATCAATGTACGTTTTCTCTCCTTTCTGGGGTTGATAGTTTTTGTAATATTCTGATGAAAAATAACTTTTCAAAACACGCTGTGCGTATGGTTTCCTTATCTCTTTACGTTTTGAAGGATTGTTTCAGTCAGCTACTTTGTGTTGACGAGCTTACTTAGGCATCTGCTTAAATATCGGAAACTTGTACGACAAAAACGTATAAAAACGAAAGAAAATTGTGCGATAAAAACATAAAATTTTAACGGAAAAATGTATGAAACATGACTCACCCCATTATTGATTCTTAGTGGGAAAAAATTATTTTAATATGTGAACTGTTACATTAATTTTTTCCTAGATGCTCTTCAGAATATAGAATCGAAGACGTAATTCGAAACGTGGGGTAAGAAATAATCTTAAAGTTATAAATTAATTGTTTGTGTTGAAGAAAAAAATATTTCCCGTCTAGGTTGATTCGGAAATAGCTTTTTCTGAAGAAATATTATTTCTAAGGATGACAAGAATTTGAAATTGAAGATTCACCCATTTATAACGAATTTTTTTTATTGTCTTCTGGTTTTAAGACAAAGTTTATTACATTTTGTCTCATTCATGAACTTAAGCTGTAAATACGACTTACGTATTCAGAGCATCTTTGTATATTCATTTTTGGCAACATTCGGAAGTCTAAACCGCGAATACGACTTAGCGAATAATAAATAGGTTGAATGCATTTTGGGAAACGAGAAGTCTATTACGAGAGTTCATTGTGGTTGGCAAAATTACTTGCTCTCTATTTCCGTGAGCCACTGAACCCTGGCATTGAACCAAATGTTTGGACGGCGAGCGTTTATATTCGAGTGTTCCTAGCAATATGAGTGGCTCTTTGAATACCAAATCTCAATGTTATCGATTGGTGTACCACACGTGCTTCTAGGAACTATCCCTGAGTTATGTTTCATTCTCACTTTGGACGTACCCCTTTCCGAAACGTGACCAACTTCCCACCGCAAGGAATTATGCTTTGTTTTCGGTAATGCTTCCCTGCTCTCTACTAATTAAGTTTGCGGTTTTAACCCCTGATATTTTTGTGAGGTAACTTTCTGACGTTATATGCCATTGTGACGTAAATTGGTGAATATGCTCAGAATTCCTTGTAATTTTACGATCCCCTCGAAAACAAATTTGCTTAATGAATTCGATGTGCGTAATAAGTAAGATTTATTGTTTTCGTAAGTACTTTCGATGTAAAAACAATAGAAATGTTGAGAAAGAGTATAATTGCTCAAGTATTTTCTGGCTCTGAACTTTTTAAAAGTACTTTCGATTTGAAATTCATTCTTTTCATTACTCATTCTTTTCCGAATGGAAGAATTAATTGTTTGAATTCTGCGAGTATAACTTCCCTGTTGCAATATGATTCGCGTGCAATACTTACAATAACGAAGTTAGAAATAAAAATTATAACACGTGTTAATTACTTGAAATTTTAAATGAGTAATTGTGAATTATACTATTAAACACTTCCCTAAAAATATACACAACATAAATTCCTCAGGTTTTCACGTATATTTTTGCATATTCAATCATTGTTATTGCATTTTTAAGCTTCTTTTTCACTGATTCTTAAAAAAAAAAAATTCTTGAGAATGCGGAGTTATAATCAAATCTATAAATCATTATGTAAAAGAGGTCTTGGATTGCTAGGTGTGTAATATGAGTAGTATTACGAATTGATAATTTCCATTTATTAAACAAGCATGAAAAGGGTTACGAAAGACAACTGAAACATCGAATTAAGAAGACGCCATTCTTATTTCTTATTGATGACAAATACGCGAAAACAATTTTGAAAGTTCAATAAGCCAACATCTGCCTACACGTATAAATACATCTTTTTATGAAAATGTTAGTGCTCCATTAACCAATTGGATTTTGAGGAATGGTAATGTAATAAAATGTTGACAGAACGTTTTCTAGTTACATACGTCTAGTTTTCCTACGTAATGCCAACAACATACATTTCTAGGAGACAATTCTCGGCTTAGTCATTTAATTCAAGAGAAATATAGAGAAAATCTCTGTATTAAGTGATTTGAACAAAGTTTATAGTTCTTTCACATGAAGTGTATTTAAATATGAATGTTAGCTGTAGAAATCACAATAGCGTTTATGAATGGGGATTTAAGAAAAATTATTCGAAGCTCTAAAAATTCACACAACAAAATTCATTTATTTACGGAAGTATACATACGCCCAATATGGGAATTTATAACAATATAAAAGAAACATACTGTACGAGATGTATAAGAGTAGGTGGCGGTACATAATGCGTTATATTATACATCTTTAATTATATGATTAAATCAATACATGAAAATAAAGTTTAACAAAGAGTAATATCAAAAAGTCGTATTTTCCATTCTTTCATTGCAATATATTTTTGTTACTCGTCTAATCCTCTGCTTGCTTCTAATAGTAAGAATCAGTGGCGGATCTCGTGAAGAGTGGGGGGCGAAGGGGGCTACAGCATCCCCCCACCCATTGGGTCTGAACTCTTAACTGATAAAATTGAAATTGATAAATGAGATATTTTGTAAAGGTGTTACCGGATTAATAATTGTTATTATTTATATTTGTTATTGTTATTAATACTACAATATTAATAAAATTAATAATATCATATTAATAAAATTAATTGTACCATATCAATAAAATAAATGATACCATATTAATAACTTTAATAAATAATTGTTATTTTATAAATAATACCAGATTGTTGATTATTTATTTGATGTGTTTTACTTGAAGATAATATATATAAAATTTGTGTTGTAAAAGCAAATTTTTTAAACAAAAATACTCCCCAGTTAGCCCGCCCCCCGTTATTACGGTCTAGATCCGCCACTGGTGAGGATACACTACGTTGTCTCATGCTGTCACTTGAGGACGTGTCTGCAATTTCGCACGATTGCAAATGGGCAATTACTGCCGTGATTAGCTTAAATTCTGAAGCCTCCTCTGCCGCACTCATCTCTTCCGGTCCCGACCAGTAGTTTCCTCCCACTTCCATCCTTCCGAACCACTCTTGCCTCTATTGCTCCACGCCATCCTCCTGTGAATTCACTTTCGCT
Organism: Laupala kohalensis; assembly: GCA_002313205.1. Classification (NCBI taxonomy): domain Eukaryota; kingdom Metazoa; phylum Arthropoda; class Insecta; order Orthoptera; family Trigonidiidae; genus Laupala; species Laupala kohalensis. The sequence goes on from NNCF01126186.1 coordinate 1,438,927, forward strand.
TTGCAACCTTCAACTATTGACCTACAAACTCATGAACTCCACAAAACTAGAACTATTTTTCCTTTGCAGTCTTTTATGACTTGATCATCGTATACATTAATACGCAAATGTCCCAGTAAATTTGCGTTTTTTTTTTCTCCGTAACTGGGCAGAACAAATCACTCCAGTGAAGTATCGTACTTCTGAGCAGTAAAAAATTTGTTGATTTTCTGTTGTTTCATCTTTCGCCTTTTCCTTTCCGAGATAACAACAAATAAAAATTACATCAAATAAAGGAGCAACTAGACTTATTTATTTGAAAAGAATGTCTCTAGAATTCTTGGGTCCTAAAAAGTGACCTGTGACTGATCTGACCATGCTGGTGGGGAAAAGTAGTATCTACCGTGTTATTAAAGGAAGCCAAATTATAGCATATGGTCCAAAGAGGGTTCGAAAAAATGATTAATTTCATAATACTACAAATATTATTACGGTTCCCAAAATATAATCCGCATTCTTCGCTCTTCATATTTACGGTAGTTATAAAGAAATATTGTTCCGCACTATTTTCTTCTCTCCGCCACCGTTTATGTTAGTATGTTAGGGGTATGTTAATTATAATATGGCTCGCGACAGNTGAATTATTTGTAGGGGTTCTTGCATTCCATGAAATGAACAGCCTTAAATGTTATTAAAATATAATAAACAGAAGTAAAATCTGTTTTTAAGAATACATTTTTTACAACATAAGAATACATCACGCCATTGCTGTAGTACTTTTTAAACAACTTATAACAATTTCAAAAACTATTTTCTTGCATGATTGTGTTACCGTTTGGCTCATATTAATTTAGTTTTATGTGTACTCAACTTTGGCACGGTTGTGTACATAAATTCTGTAGCCCCATCCTGGCCCGGGTTTTTCTCCGTTTTTCCTTCGGGTAGAGGCGGATTTCTTATACAGGTTCTCTAGGCTTTGTCTAGGGGCGTGTTTATTGTAACAATAAATCGTGAATTTAGTGTTTTTTCAACTCTTATGATTTTTAAACACTATACTCAGAATAATCTATAGTTCGATAATAACTTGTACATGTAAATTTACAAACATATTTGCGTTAAATTACAAACATATTGACATAATATATGTATTATTACTCGCAGCTAACTTTTTATCTTATCTAGGAACTTTTGCTGAAATTTTTGAATCCGCCTCTGCCTTAGGGCCCTTGATCGGATTTGATGGGATGGTCCCTTGCTTGCTTCCGGAGAGTAAATTAGTTTTTTTTTCTCCTCCACGTGGTCATACGCAGTTTGTACTGTTTTTTGACAATAAATTTATTATTATTATTATCTTACTTTTCGGTAACATTTTAGCTCGATTGTAGCGATGTATTTACTCCTGATGAAAAAAAAATTACTATTTACATTTGGAATTTTATCTAATAAATTTGAAAATATCTGCAGTACTTAAAATTCGTGTACTTGATACTGTGCCCCGAACTGACCTGCCTTACTCGTGTGCTCCTCCGAACTAGATCAAATTACGATCAGCAAGTCGATCGCTCACACTCCTAGCTCCTACCAACACTTCTACGAGTATTTCAGTGTTATAAATGCTGTGAGGTGAAGCATTTACTATTATCCTTATACTCGTGATAAATAAAACGTTGAACGCCATAAACCTGAATGATTACTTTTGCACTTACAGGCTTAAAATAAATTAATGAAAGGGATCAACAGTCTTTTGGAACAACAACAATTTATTACAAAAACACAAATACCATATTGGCAACACAACCCTTACATTGACCAATAATTACCACTTTGCAAATTAGATATCTTATTCTTTACAAACATCCACGACTCTAGTTACAGTATCTTCTCGTGCTACAATCCTTCATAATACCTTTACGCCTTGATGTTGAAGCGTTGACCTCGCACCAGGATGTTCGGACTTCTTCGGAAACCGTTCATACAAGTGATGCCTCGATACAACTGACCCTCAGTAATTATGAAGAATGATGAAACAAAGTTTTCTTCATATCATATTACTCGAAACATATGACTTTCTAACAATTCATAGTCTGTACTCGAAAGAAAGTTCAATATACGAGTTGTTCTCGCAACTATTTTCCCAATAGAATCACATACTATCGTAATGAGAAGTTAATATCTCGCATTCTCCTAACAGACAGAGAACAACCACTTCTCAACCCGCGTTCTTCTAGAAAAGTCTCTCTATCTCGTACTTGACTGACTGAGTGAGAGAGTGAGTGAGAGAATTTTTCCACTTGTTTTTTTCGTGAGGTAAGCTTTTTAAAGAGTGGGTGGGTGGGGGGTAGGGTTCACTTTACGTAGCCATACACTCTGACCACCAGGGCGGAATAAATTTCCATTGGCTGGCGACGTCACTCGCGCGTATTTGAAGCCAAATATCTGAGATGTCTCAATACGTAAAATAAGACATGAGTAAATTGTCTTGTAAGAAAGAAATTATCGTTTACAAACCCGCTTAATTTTTATTGAAATATAGGTAACGATATACAATATAAAAGTGTATCTTAAATCTATTTTGGTAAAATCAATGTTAGGTTAAGTAACTAATTTTTCATTTTTATTGTATTTCAATTAAAAAGTTCTTATTTACTGTTACCTAATTGGTGGTGTGCTGTATCATACCATAACTATGTCCGCTGGTTTCTACTAATAAATAATTTTCTTTGTCATTCGGAAATCTCTTAAATGTGGGTCTTGCAAGTTGACAGTTAATGGTAGACTGGGGCCAGAGGTGAACGGGATGGCGCAGTTGGTAAGCGTATCAGCGCGTTAGGCTGAAAGTCCTGTGTTCGAATCTCTTTCCCGTCCCCCATTTTCATTCTACATAACATGATTAATTTTCTTGGAATGAGTGTTCACGTCATCTTTCATCCTCAAAACATTGCATTTTTAATAAATAATTGATATGTATTTATATTTGTAATCTTGGAACCGAGCTGTTCCTGACGGTGATTTGAGCCCTGACAAATATTTTTATTTAAAGTGTCTTTTTTTCTAGTTTCTAATAATTTTGAAAACTTAATTTATAAGAGAAATAATTTCTTTCCGCAATTTTTTTCGGGTTTAAACCAGTGTACCTTACAATCCAATGAGAGAAGTTTCGACGAAGAATTCATCAAAATATTTCATTTTGATGTGTTTGCTTGTAAAAAAATGGAGGAACATTGTTCATGGTCTGAAAACCGTTCAGATGAATATTGATTGTATTGATTCACCTGCCTAATTTATCTAAATTACTCGTACCATTTTGGATTTGTGTTGCATCCATGCGATCGTTCAATGAACCTGACCTGTTTTTGTTGCAGGGACCTCAGCGCAGCCAGGGACGATGGTGAACGTCCAAAGTTCCGCGGGCCGCCACTGTGCGCTGGCAGCGCTCTTCATGCTGTTCCTGGCGCCTCGTCTGCTGTCGGGCGCGCTGCTGCACCTGGCCGCCGCTCAGGAGAAGCTCGACGAAGGTAAGATTCCCTATAATCCTGTCATGGTAGTTCGGCCGAGAAAAAATATAGATTTTTTTCTCTTGGCCACCTCATAAAAACTTCTCTCAATTTAAACCACGAGGAAGATAAGCCCGGAACTTCTGGTACTAAGAGTCTTCGGGATAATTGAATAATTTTCTTATTCATTATGTAATTACGTGAGTCTTTAATGTATTACATGACCACTAGTGGAACTGTTACAAATATGAAATAAATTGAGAAAATAGAGCTTACATGAGTTATTAGCTGAGAGGTTGCGTTCAATACACGGTCACTTAAACGTGCTTTAAAGCGTTGACTGAACTGTTCATTTAAAGAAAAATAAGAGACATAATTTGAAGTAAATTTTACGTACTTTAGTGCCGGTAACTATACTCTAAATGTCTAATGCACGAGTTATAAGCAAAAAAACATTCTTTTGAGGTCCGTTAATCGCACTCTAGCTCAATATCTGTCCGTCGGATAAAAAATCTGCCAAGACTTAATTTGTAGGAAATTTAGTGTGCATTATTTTTGTATATAGATACGTTTCTGTAGGAGCGTACACGTTTCGAGTTATAAACAAAATCTTTTTTTCGAAGTTCTTCGTATTTTTTTGCAAAACGCACAAGCTTTACGAGATGGCAAAGAGAAAAATTGCACTCATTCCCATTTTTAAAAAATCAAGGTGTTTTAAAATCAATTGTTCCTAATTTTTCTCAAGAATTTGTCTTATTTATTATCCTAGCGACTGAACACTACGCTTTCTTGTGGAGTACATTCAGGGGCAGAGATATCTTATATTAGGGGAATGGAGGACCTAATTTGTGCATGCAAACAGCGGGTTTTTAAATATCCACGCATATTTTTTTCAGCGCTCGAATTTTTATTCTATTTAAAAAGATTGTAATTTCATTAATTATTTGGTGAACCCATTTTTAGAAAATCTTGTTGCATCATTGCATGAGTTACCAACATATTAAACATTTTACTGAAAATATGGGTCAGAGTTTCGATACTGCAGAGAGGAGGGAGGATAAACAAATTAAGTTTTTACAATATTGAAGTGGAATTTTAATATAATAATATAATTCTCCGTGCTGAGAGAAATTTTACATTAATTCTTGCTTCTTTTTACTTTCCATACGGGGAACGTGCACCTCTTTTAACACAGCCGCGTCAGAAACGTACGTGCTCAACTTCCCAGTGTGGCTTCGTTAATATACGAAAGAAAGCAGAACATGTCGCAAAATTAGTGTCATCAATAAACATGTATGAACGCAGAAATCTAAATAAACATTTGTTCTCTTGAATGACATCTGAATATATGTGTGCATAAAGCAATTTATGTCAGATCTGCAGTCGAATCACGCAGCCTGATTGTAACATCGACGAGCGTTTTCAATAGAAATATGACCAGTGTTCAGAAGGAACGTGTGCCATGCATTGTTTGTGAGCTGCTGGCAGTATTACCCACATTGTCGCTCTTGCTACACACGAGATGCAAAACCAATGCGAAATGAATACACATTAACGCAAAAAGCTCCGCACAATACTGAGAATTAGCTGGACGCCAGACTGGCATTCGCTCGAAAATCCATGAAACAAGGAGACATCATATGTGCTTCTCGTCACGTTGAGTGCAACAAAATTATAATTATTACGGTTTAATAAGTGCTTTGAAGCGTTCTGAATTACGAGGTCTATTAAAAGTCTGTTTTAATTCATAGATGCACATTAGGTTTCTTTCGGATTTGGACTGATGATTTTGTGATTTGGTACATTAAATCATGTTATACTCAATAATTTCTACTTCTTTGATTGTTTCATTTAATTTTAACGTCCTCATTGGTATGAGCTAAGTCGTATTAAAAATTATTATCAATACGGTTTTTTTTCTCATATACTTCTTCATTCACAACTTGTTCACGTTACAGAACATTCGATGAATAATGTGTAACTAAATTAACATGAGGAAGAAGAATACCCAATAGTATCTCCTCTGATTTATTGTTACTGAAAATTAAGTTTAATTTCTTCTTTTCAAAATAATATTATGATTAGTCTTATCGGTAAATATTTGCATACCTACGAATTTAATAGAAGTACTATAAAATATACCTTACTGACGAACAATTGAGTTTAATATTATCATCAACATTTATTTCTATACCTACATATTTTAAACGACAAATTGTAATAATAAGCACTTTTATTTAGACAAATTTTTGTTCGAAATTACATGTCTTCTTTTTCTGATAGAACATATTCTTATCGTATTGTTATTAATTTTCTGGAACGTTGTTAATAAATGGTATTCTAGAGAAAGTACTTTTATAGCTCGTGAGCTGTCAAGTAGGTAAAAAATGTGGTATATAAATCATTAATATAAAGTAAGCAATGATCAGAAATAAAAGGATGTTGGTAAAAAAGATAAATAAAGTAACTACGAAAAAAATACTTGACGGGATTAAACTCTTAAGTTCCAAGAAGAAGGGAAGAAAAGGATTTAATTGTATTAAATCTAAATCTAAAGTAATTTTGGAATATGGAATAGAATGCATTCATCCTAAAGAAAACCTGAATATGGAGTTCGAAACGTCGGCAACTACCCGGGAGCCGAGATGCCGTTGACTACGATGGAAGCTTACGACAGCATGTAAAAGCACATTGTGGGATAGGAGATTCATTTCTCTTCTCTGAAGTGAAAAAAATGTTTGACACGCTAGAAATAACTAACGTATTTAGAATGAAGTTGGATAAATTATGACCATATCAAATTCTTGGAACACTTCGTGAAAGGTAAGGTATGGATCATGTAAAATTAGCACTCTAAACGTTTATTTTTAGCATGCGACCTGTTCAGTGAAGTAAACTATTCTTAGGAGAGACATTGGTTCACGTACAAATGTTGACGACATTCAAATATTGACGTGTTTCAAATGTGAATTTTCTGCTGAAGATAAATAAATTTATTGTCAAAAAACAGTACAAACTGCTTATAACCACGTGGAGGACAATAAACTAATTTACTCTCCGGAAGCAAGCAAGGGACCATCCCATCAATTCCGATCAAGAGCCCTAAGGCAGAGGCGGATTCAAAAATTTAATCAAAAATTCCTAGATAAGATAAAAATTTAGCTACGAGTTATAATACTAATAGAATGTCAAAATGTATGTAATTTAACACAAAAATTTATTTTACATGTACAAATTATTATCGAACTATAGATTATTCTGTGTATAGTGTTGAAAAATTATAAGATTTGAAATGACACTAAATTCACGATTTATTGTTACAATAAACACGCTCCTGGACAAAGCCTAGAGAACCTGTATAAGAAATCCGCCTCTACCCGAAGTAAAACCGGAGAATAACCCGGGCCAGGATGGAAAGAAAGAATACTATTTGAGCATTTACGTACCTTTAAGAGTAATTTTGAAATTGTAATTATTTGCGGTTCAAATGAGTTGTGACTACTATCTCTATTGAGAATGGAATATTTATTTCTGGGCATCTCATTCATCTACCGTATGTAATAATATACGAAACAAGTGGCATTACGCTAGAAAACTACTTCCGAATTTTCAGTGTGGGAACTTCGTTGCTTTTCTTCTGTGATTCTTTCTCCCGCACTTGGAAATATACGGAGAAGTAAAGTTATTCGTTTTTATATCAACATTTATCTTTTGTTGAAATAAAGATATGCGGATTATAGATATACGCCTCAATTTATTGTAAAAAAATTAATATGAACATAAATATAAATAACATTTACTTATATTATCACTACCCAATAGAGTATCCCTTCAAAGGATTAATTTATATTGTTATAAATTGGAGTGATATATTTATCATTCTTTTATTGAAAATAATTAAAATTTACAATACGTTGTTAGTAGTTATAATATGAGAAGTAATTATTGTCGTTAAAATTATATATACATTTATTGTCATGGAAGCAGTTGCAAACTGCGTATGACCACGTGGAGGACATTAAACTTATTTACTCTCCGGAAGCAAGGAAGGGACCATCCCATCAATTCCGATCAAGGGTTAAAGATACTAAGGATAGTGCAAGAATTGCTTTTTCTCGGAATCTTGCGGCATAGTCCTGTTCTTGCTACAACAGTTTTGGTCTTGGTCATGCATTTTCTGCTACCGCGACCAAGAAAGCAATTACAATATGTAAGAATCATTGCAAGAGAGAATAGATCTCAGAAGGAACGGAATGGCATTGCATCAAAAGCGGAGAATGACAACAGATACTGGAGGGCAGGGAAAGGGACATATGAAGAGGAAAGCCAGTGCTCGGAGAGCAGTAGGCAATATAAATTAATTGCGACCGCTCGGCGTCGTGTGGCATAACAGAACGGGGAGTGGTATGGGAGCAGGGAGGGAGCCGGAGAGAGCCGCGGCCAGTGCGATTAATGCAGCGTGCGTGGAGATGCGTAGAACGGGTGCCGTAATTGCAGGCACAGAGTGTTCGTTTGGCTGCTCCTCTTCCGCCCTGATTTCGCTTTCCAACCTCACCTCGAGCCCAGCCTCACGTGAGTTGGGAGGTTCGTCGTTTCGTAGGTAGGGACATGGTGTCCGCACCGACTGAGCAAGAGCGTTGGCACGTCGATGAACGACGTCAATTAGTTTCGAATCTCAGTTTCCGGATTTGGTCCGGTTCCCATCGATTAGAATCGTAATGGAACAGGTATTCATCCAACTCTCGTTTTTTTATGTACAGGGGAACTATTGCAGAGTTTTAAAAAATGTATATTTTACGAAACAAAAAACGCGTACACCTGTGGAATAGATATTCTGTGCATCGATTAATTTCTCTGAGAATTCGTTGGCATCCCAGATGAGGTATTAAGTTATGACATTGACTCACGAGATAAGACGGTATCCCCATTCTAAGAAGAAAAAAACGGTACAGAAAGAGAGATACTACTAAGCGATACATTAGAGAAAGTGTTAGCGAAACGTTAAAATGTTTAACTTATCCAATCTATCGAATCTAGTTAATGAAAACATATTCACATGATATTAAATTCTAAGAAAATTCTTGATTTATTTTCCATGTTTTCTGGAGTAGTGGATATTAAGGTAATTGGAATATTTGTTGGTATAAAGAAAATTTGCTTTCGTTTTGAATTAAAATAAGCGAGAAAAAATAATTCTCTCCGTAGTAAATTCAACCGGGTTAATCTTAGTATACTCCTGGAAATATAAAAGGGCTCAGGAACATATTCCAAGTCCCGTGCGCTAGATGATTTGGAGCCGTTATGTTTGCAACGCTACGTCCCTGCGACGGGGGAAAAACTCCTCACTTTCGTTCGACCAATCGTAGGCAAACCTGAAACTGCTTCCATATTTGGCTGACCAATAGAAGATTAATACTCGTGAATATACCCGTATTAAATCGTAACGAGAGAAAATGTTTTATTACGCCATAATAAAGAAATATTTTGTAAATTTTTATTATTCTCATTTTGAACTCCATAACAAAAAATATTCTGTACATTCTTAACTTCAATACACTTTATCATTCTCTATATTTAAATGACATCTCAAGATTCGATGTCTCACAACGCCTTCCTAGAGAATATAAAATATATTAGGGTTTCGGTAAAAATGTTTATGTCTTACTGTAAAATCAATATTGTTTTTATCATAGAATTGGGATATCATCGCAAGATATCGTATGTATTTTGTAAAATTCGAATCAGAAATTGCTTATAAATATTCCTATAATTTCTGAACTTCATACAGCGATGAAGAAGAATTCAAAGCTCATTGGCATCCAGTTATGTGTATTGTCTATCGCAATGGCACATGATTTACAATTCTTTTATACTATTCTTATATGCCAATCGGAATTCAAGAATTATAGAAAACAATTGTATAAAATATGAATGAATAACACTAAATGCTAAATCTAGTGATATCGGTAGTAATGTTAAACCACTTAAAGAACAAATAAATTACATCTACTAGAAATATATTGATCCCAGATATAATGCTTTAGCTGTATCATACAACGCATAAAACAACATGCTAGAGAGTAATATTACAAAAAACGTTTCTTAGATTTCAATAAATGTAACGAAAACACAAATCACGTTTATTAAAATATTCAAATGATATTGAGTTGTATTCACACAGATTGACTAAGATCATCATAATCTAAGAGCGCAATAAAACATCGCATTTCAATAATGGTAAAGTTAAGTAATTTACCAATACGGGAAAAGTATTCCAGAATATGGTAGAGAATAAAAACTAATATTGCATTTAATTGAGTACCTCTCATTCTCTCAGATATCAATTTCATAATATTCTCTGATTTCCTTCTTTCATTTTCCGTTCATACTTACTTACTTTCTTTCTTTCTCACCTTCTTTTTTTATATTTCCTTTTTTTCTTTCGTTCTTTCTTTTTTCTTTCCTTCCTGGACACTTCCATACATTCAGGGAAATTAATTAAAAAATTCATTCACTTTAATTTCAAAAGAGTACCTCTTCTATTTTTCACAAAAACAGGATTCATTTGATACATATAATAATAATAATAATAATAATAATAATAATAATAATAGCCAATAATAATAATAATAAACTTTAGCCAAGAGTAAATAAGTGTGCTTGATTTGTATCCGTACCTTATTTATACCAGCAGAAGCTGAGATGTATTAATGAAATATAATAATAATAATAACAATAATAATAAACAACTCATTCTTCATTTAAAATGTTAGCATCGATATTCATTCATTTCAAAGCAGGGGGGAACATGGTAATTTAGATGAATTCTTCACGAGTATATAACTTTTTACGAACCAACATGGATATTCATATTTGTGAAGATAAACGTATTAATTAGACATTAAGCATAATATTTACAGTAAATTAAAATAGCAGTGAGGTAGTTGACAAGATAACACACAAAAATTTATATATGGAGTTATTGTAATTAGTAGGTCTCAGCATTCCAGATTCATTGTCATAATTTTAAAACTTGGTATTTTAAATCTAGAAAACTCCTTGAATTAATATATTTTTTATCATCATTAAAATAGAGAATTTCACGTATTTTCAGAAAGCGTTGAATAAAAATACGAAATTTTACGAATAAGGTTTTTCATTGGAATATTTATGTCACTTATGCGAAGTATTTAAATGACGTTCTACTTCTTGCTGCCTTTTAAAATAGAAATTTAGATCGCAGAAGTGTTCATTCCGGACAGACCAAGGCGACGCGAATAACACGTCACTTTTGTTTAACAAATAGAACGTAGAATTGAAGAAGCTTTTATATTTGATGGTCTAATAGTAGAGCAGGAACAACGAAGAGATTCCTAATAAAACTCGCGTCGATAAATGTTTAATTTTATCATTATTAGTGGACTATTTTTTAGTTTTTTGTTATACACATGTCAAAATATTTATAGCAAGTAATACTTATGAAGACAAAAAACTTTATTTCTCCTTAAAATTTAATCAATTTGCAATTTTGTGGTCTCACTACGACATGCCATGAAATGGAGTATATTGGAAATTATAGTACTATGTAACTGAAGAATTAATAATGCAGAAATATCGCTATTGTTCCACGATACAATTTGGTTTAAATTGTCTTACAATCACATAAATTTGCTAATCGAGCCGTACGTTTACGAAATATTTAAATTTAAGTTTTTATCTTGAGAATTCTCTTTAGTAAAGTCAAGTTAAACTGTCTGCTTGTAGACCCAAAGGTATCCGTTGCAAAAATAAATAGCATATTGGCATCAATTAGGATGTGTTGTTTGTTGTAGATCCAAGTGGTTTTTGAAGATTTTAAATTATTTACAATTAATGCTTAATAACAGAAATATTAGATTACGAGCGAACAAAACGGATATCAAAATACTCTCACAAATTGGAAATCACAGATCATCCATAAGAGGTATTAATTCAAATACAATATTTAGACGCATTTAACTTATAAACCCCTATTCTCAAACCTAGTTTTGATCTGATCAAACACAATTTAAAAAATCACATTAATTTTATTTAAATTTCAGAATTTTTTGCTGGATTTATACTGGTCACCGAAGATGAAACTTTCGTTAATTAATTCAGTAGAATTTCATGTTCTATAACCTGAAATAACACCACTTTAGAATACATCAATCAAGAAGACAAACATAATTATGGAGAGAGATCGCAATTACAAATTTACTATCAGCCATTCGTTTTATTCGTTTAGGAATATTATGTTTCATTACACTCAATATTAGATCCCACTCCAAACCATATACCTTATTGATTTTCAGTCAGAATGTTAAAATACACTTTTATAATTATAATTAGATTGATATTAGTAAACCCCCCAGGGGACTTACATCTAGTAAGTACGTGTTTGGCGAACACGGGGCCCCGAGCTGAGTCTGGCATTACTTCCACTTACTTGTGCCATGCTCCTTCCTTTCTCTTTTCTGACCTCCCTTGGTCACCTCTTGTTCTTTTCGATCCCGACGCTATTAGGGCTAGGGTATCTTTCATTTTCCTCTTCCCCCAGGGGACTTACATCTAGTAAGTACGTGTTTGGCGAACACGGGGCCGCGAGCTGAGTCTGGCATTGCTCCCACTTACTTGTGCCATGCTCCTTCCTTTCTCTTTCCTGACCTCCCTTGGTCACCTCTTGTTCTTTTCGATCCCGACGCTATTAGGGCTAGGGTATCTTTCATTTTCCTCTTTCCTCTTCTCCTTTTTTTAAAAGTGTTTTTTTAGTAAAAGGCATGAGATATATTAGAATTTGTGTTTTGAGTTGTAATGCAGGTGGGTTTTTAGTGGGTATGGCTGAGTCTTTCGGCGAGTCCCACACGCGGGGAGAGTCATGTTGGCTCTCCCTAGTGCGTAACTGCATTTTCCCT